>JARHVA010003712.1:1737500-1752500 GCA_037957365.1 Torreya grandis
TGGGCCTAAAGCCCTATTAACTATGCCTCTTATCCCTTGAAACACATAATCTCTTCATCCTTGGCTATAATCAAACCCTATAGCCTTATGGTTTCTCCATATACAATAGCTAACTATGCCTATAACCTAACCATGTGCTATAAAAACTTGTTATTTCTACAAGGCATGCACATGCCTCCCTTTGGAGCCTATCAATTAATACTTGGTCCTCTAAAAACCCCCTTGTACCTAAGGTCCTTACCCCTCCTAATCCTATCCCTATCCTTATACCTATCTCAATGGGGCTTAGACCCTATCCTTGTACTTGGGGCATCCTCTATATCAAAATTCTAGCCATGTAGCACAACCATCTCCACATCTTCTACTAGATATTGTTACTTGTGAGGCTGTACAATCTATACTGAAATAAAAAATGGAATTACTAGCTATATTAACACCTAACCTTGATACTAATCTAATGAAGACCTTGACCTATCTTGGATGTAGTAGTTTTTGGTATATGTGGTGGCGGAATCCCTATGACAACTCACTATGTAATTTTTTGTGTTACTGACCGCTCTTACTCTATCCCATATCTAGACTTGGTGGTTTGGATAGTTCATTGTGACTTGTATACTCCCTATAGGAAGACAATCTATAATCCATAAGAACCACCACCTCATATGCCCACCTCTAATAGGATATCTCATCATTGGTGTATATGACATCATCTTTTATGTGCAAGTCATCATCCTTGGCAACAATCACATTGGCCAAGGCTCTCACTAAACCTTCTCTTATATCCACCCTGACACTACATGCCTCATATCTCTCCTAAGTTAGCCTCTACATCTCCATCTGATTAAAGTCCCATTCACCAACCATGATCACATACTCTATGTATTTTGTGGATAATTAGGCCTAAACCCCTATTAACTATGCCACCTATCCCTTGAAACACATAATCTCTTCATCCTTGGCTATAATCAAACCCTATGGCCTTGTGGTTTCTCCAAATACAATAGATAAATATTCCTATAACCTAGCCATGTGCTATATAAACTTTTTATCTCTACAAGGCATGCATATGTCTCCATTTGGAGACTATCAATTAATACTTGGTCCTCTAAAAACCTCCTTGTACCTAAGTTCCTTACCCCTCCTAATCCTATCCCAATACCTTATACCTATCTCATTAGGCCCTACCTCTTGGACTCTATCCTTGTACATAGGGCATTCCCTATATCCACATTTTAGCCATCTAGCTCAGCAATCTCCACATCTTCTACTAGATATTGCTACCTCTGAGGCTGTATAATCTCTAGTGAAATAACAAATGAAATGACTAGCTATATTGACACTTAAACCTGATACTAATCTGATGAAGACCTTGACCTTTCTTAGATGTAGTAGTTTCTTGTAGATGTGGTAGTAGAATCCCTATGACAACTTACTATGTAATTGGTTGTGTTACTGACCGCTCTGACTCTATCCCATATCTAGACTTGGTGGTTTGGCTAGTTCATTGTGACCTTGTATACTCCCTATAGGAAGACAATATATAATTCATAAGAACCACCACCTCATATTCCCACCTCTAATAGGATATCTCATCGTTGGTGTATAAGACATCATCTTTTATGTGTAAGTCATTATCCCTGGCCACAATCAGATTGGCCAAGGCTCTCACTAAACCTTCTCTTGTATCCACCCTGACACTACATGCCTCATGTCTCTCCTAAGTTAGCCTCTACATCTCCATCTGATTAATGTCCCATTCACCAACCATGATCACATACTCTATGTCTTGTGTGGATAATTAGGCCAAAACCCCTATTAACTATGCCACATGTCCCTTGAAACACATAATCTCTGCATCCTTGGCTATAATCAAACCCTATAGCCTTTTTGTCTCTCCACATACAATAGCTAACTATTCCTATAACCTATCTATGTGATATATAAACCTGCTATCTCTATAAGGCATGCATATGTCTCCCTTTGGAGCCTACCAATTAATACTTGGTCCTCTAAAAACCTCCTTGTACCTAAGGTCCTTACTCCTCCTGATCTTATCCCTATCTTTATACCTATCTCAGTGGGCCCTAACTCTTTGTACCCTATCCCTATACCTAGGGCATCCCCTATGTCCACATTCTAGCCATCTAGCTCAACCATCTCCACATCTTCTACTAGATATTGCTACCTCTGAGGCTATACAATCTATAGTGAAATAAAAAATGGAATGACTAGCTATATTGACACCTAACCCTGATACTAATCTAATGAAGACCTTGACCTATCTGGGGTGTAGTAGTTTCTTGTAGATGTGGTGGTGGAATCCCTATGACAACTCACTATGTAATTGGTTGTGTTACTGACTGCTTTGAATCTGTCCCATATCTAGACTTGGTGGTTTGGCTAGTTCATTGTGACCTTGTATACTCCCTATATGAAGACAATCTATAATCCATAATATCCTTCACCTCATATGCCCACCTCCAATAGAATATCTCATCATTGGTGTATAAGACATCATATTTTATGTGTAAGTCATCATCCTTGGCCACAATCACATTGTCCAAGGCTCTCGCTAAACCTTCTCTTGTATCCACCCTGACACTACATGTGTCATATCTCTCCTAAGTTACCCTATACATCTCCATCTGATTAAAGTCACATTCACCAACCATGATCATATACTCTGTCTTGTGTGGATAATTGGGCCTAAGCCATATTAACTGACGAGCTATCATTATATCTCTCATTCAATCAATACTCAGATTGATGTCTTATCAACCAGGGTTGGTGTCTGGAGCTATCTTTAGTAAGGCTTAGGATAGTTGATCTAGATGTGTAATTTGTGGGGGTGTTGTGCTAGTTCTAATCTATCCTTATCTAGAAATATTCCTAGAACTAATGAATTTACTCTTGCTGGAAACAAACAAAAGAACTTTGCAAGCCACTCATTTACTTAAAATAAAATGACACACTTTGCTAGAAAAGAATGAACACAGTTGTTGTTTAAAAGAAATAACACACTTGCTAGAAAATAAAGAACACACTTGCTGTTTGAAAGAAATAACACACTTTTTTGAAAAGAGATAACACACTTGCTGTAAAAGAGATAACACACTTACTGGAAAAGAAATACTTTGAATAAAGGAATAATTTGTGCTTTATGAATCTGATTGTATTAAAGAAATTCAATCATTACCAAAATACTAATTAACTTAATTTCAAGAATTAACATAAGATTAAATAAATACCTATAGAAATTCTTGATTTTGAGTAGAGTGGGCCCTTGCTCTTTTCAGATTCAAGAACATATTTTAATCAACCTTGGAAATAATAATTCATACAAATAATTACCGCTAGACTATATTCTATAACACGCCTTCTTAAAACTATCTTCTGTATTCTCTATTATCTATTATTATGTTTGAATGTAACATGTTCTTCAATATATGTTGATACAACTAACTTAGAATAGATATGCAGTAAAATAGGGATTCCTAGTTAATCAAATCATCTGAATATAAGAGATTGGATTGCCTAGTAATCTAATTATACTAGAAAATAGGAGTATCCATTTATAATAGAAATAGAATCTAGATGTCTTAAAATACTATGAACAAATCCTTCAAAATAGCAAACAATCGATCTTCTTGGCAAACACCAGCTAGAATGATTCTTCTCCTTTTATTTAGTTGCCAGCTGGCTCATTCAACTCCTTGTCTCCATTCCTAGTTAATCCAATCATTTGAATATAAGAGATTGGATTGCCTAGAAATCCAATTATACTAGAAAATAGGAGTATCCATTTATAATAAAACTAGAATCTAGATGTCTTAAAATACTATGAACAAATCCTTCAAAATAACAAACAATGGATCTTCTTGGCAAACACCAGCTGGAATGATTCTTCTCCTTTTATTTAGTTGCCAGCTGGCTCCTTCAACTCCTTGTCTCCATTGAGTCCTTAGAGTTAACCCTACCAAGTAGGAATAAGTGACCTATGTAGTTCATAGATTATAGCCTATCGAGTCTATAGATTTGAGCATGTGGAGTTCATAGATTTCACCCTGTGGAGTCCGTAGATTTCAGCCTATGGAGACTGTAGATTTGAGCCTGCGGAGTCCATAGATTTGAGCCTGCAAAGTCTGTAGATTTGTTCTTTCCAAGGAATGATGTTGCCTATGAGTCTGAAACTTTGTCAAATTGAAATTAGAATTGAACTTCCTTCATATGCTACTAGAATCACCTATCTTTGAGCATCCTTTTTAATCAGACAATCACTAAAACATGCAATTGTGTTAGACGTTAATGGCAAAGTGCAGGTTTAGTCTTTAGTTAATCATAAACAAAATAAATACCTATTTTCCATATAATAGTTACTTAACAACCTATGATTTTCATAAGATAGTATCCTATTTGAGATGATTCAAAAGAATTCTTGTGTCAAAATGAGCTATATTCTGAGCTCATCATTTCCCCAAGACTTTACCTTTTGTAAGTCCCATTACAAACTGATTATCTTTGGTGTTGATTCTTAAATCTATCTTCCAAATGTTTACTCAAGTCATAATCTTCAAATTCATCTATGATGTGCCTATTTGCATTGTTGGTAAAGCCTTGATGCTCTTGAATCATTTATTTCTAGATATCAAATTGTTCATCAGACTATGGAGACCAGTTTTGCCATCTTGGAATAGGGATAATGAACAGAGGGGGTTGATATCTCATTCCAATCCATTTATTTTCACCTCTTTAGTTTATGACTTCAATCAACATTTCATGTATTGAGGTTTCTCTTCGCATGCTGTACTTGATATTGTTTAGAGATATGACTTCTCTTTTTCTCAGGTGTACTAATAATTGATCCCATCTCTTTATAGCTGTAGAAAATACTATTTCAAAATGTTGTCTAAAAAATAAATCAAAGGAAATAGTGTAGTCATAAAAATCTTTCAAATAATGTGTCTTTACTTCATCTCTATTGTAAGCATAGATGAACTTTTGTTTAAATAATTTTGGCAGAGAGAATGCTGGCCTAATGCACAATCCTATGGTTTTAGCATGGTTTGTATACTCCTCAAATCATATTTTACATGCAATCTAGTTCTTCAAATTAGAGTGAAATGCCCTCAACTGAACTTCCCCCACATGAATATTTATCAGGAACTTGTTGTGGTCATGGTCTCCTAAGATGAAATCATGCAGATAGAATTCAGAGAGTAAATCTTATTGGTCAGGCTGTGAATCATAGAAAATTTCAAGGATGTGGTTGGCTGCAAGATTTTACAAGGAAGATTATAGGAAATTGTAAGGAGTTTCCATCTATAAAACTATTCAAACAAGAATAGAGTATGCAGGAGAAGGATTTTTTTAGGCCAAAAGAGACTGTCCTAGTTTGCATGCATCTTGTAATCTATCTTCTAATTGTTGGACTTGAATTTCCAATGCCTATTTTTCTTTTTCTAATTCTTTGTTTGAATAATGTGTAGCTTTATTTTTATGTTTGAGTTTAAGCTACTCTTCTTCAATTTGATCCAATATTTACAAAGAAGAATTACCTGTCTGGGTGGTTTGGCATCCTTGGTCAACATATGTCTTGGAAGGAATAGATGTAGTGCTGTAGGGATTTTCAGAAGAAGTTGTCATACTCTACAGTTTCCTATTCTCCTTCTTCAGGTTTTCTACATATACCCAAACATCTACCTATTCATCATTTCTCATTTGTACTTCTACTCTCAATCTCTAAATTTTTACCTCATGTTCAGAAGATACTGTATTCAACTGCTATATTTCTACAATGCAATTTTCAGATGCAGTGTCTAGTTGCTATTGTAACAAAGAATTGATATGTTCTTTGGTTTGAAGTTGAATTTTTACCTCAATAATTTCAAGTGCTTGATGTTGGATTAGATCTTGAAGTTGGGATAGTTTCAGAGTTAACTGTACAATTGGATCATTCGGACTAGATGGTCCTCCTTTCTCTTCATACATAAATTTTCCCTTAGTGATTTGAATGTCAATTGAAACATGTGATGGCTCCACCATTTTCGTTTCTTGGGCCATATCTGCAACTTCTTCTGTGGGAAGTTATTCTATGATAAGTGGAGAACTCTGTCCAATAGGAATCTCTTCAATATCTGAATTTGTTTGTTCAATAGAATGAGATGTTGTCTTAAGGCTGCCCAAGATATCTACAACTTATTGTTCATCATCATCATCTAGAATCAACCATCTTCATCTTCTAGTTACCCTTTGTGCCACATTTGTCTGAGTGTCTTTTTCTATGATAGGGCTTTTAGTCTTCTCAAGTTATGAAGTAGCCTTCCATTTTAGTTTTCTCCTTCCAGATAGGGGAGTTGGCTGTAATTTAGATACATAAGGTTCTTGTGGTGACCGAGAAGGTTCTATAGTTTGCTATCTTTGAGACCTTGTAACCCTCCTTGAGGAATTAGAAGGAATGGCTTGAGAGGTTTCATCCTGTGATTGTTGCTCTAGAATTGTACCACTTGTTGATGGAGCACATGGAGGTAAGTCCATAGATTTAGGTATAGGTAAATTTGAAACATTTAATATTACACTATTTAGAAACATCTCCCAGGCTTCAGTAGTCTGCTAAAGGAAATGATGCCGAATGAGCAGGTGGATGAGACCATGGTGTCTTAGGGAAGCATTAGGAGTTGTGGCCAAAACCTAGATGGCTCTGTACAAAAAGTATGGAAGTTACATTTTGCATTTGGGGTTTTGGCTTCCATGCTTCAGGAGTTTCAATATTTTCATGGCTTTTCCCCCTAACAAACTAGTCTATCCCTCATAGGTAACATACTTGATCACCCATTTGGATACTGACCTCTAGGGTTCAGGAAGTGAATTTGTACTAACCCCCTTAGTTTTTCCCCTTAAATCAACTAGATAAGAAGTGTTAGTTTATTCATTCCCATTAAATTGGGTGATTAAATCATTAAATAGAGTCCTCCCTGTTACCCTCATTCGCTCTTTTGGAACTTCAATCACTTCGTTGATAATCTGGGTTGAGATTGGAATTACTACACCATGAATAGTTGAGTTATCAGGAGTGAGATTATCAACAAATTCACTTACTAGCTCTTGATGAAACCCATAAAACTTGTTGATGAAGGGTAAACATCCATTTTCCCTGAATACCTCCACATAAGCTTTGTCTTTGTTAAATTTTGCAGCCTTCTTCAGTTCCGATCTTGTCTTCTGTCCCATTATTTCCTTTTGATTCAAAATGAAATACTTGTGCTGATTGTGATCAAGTTAAAATGGATTTTTGTTTCAAAATTTGGTTTAAACCTACTTGAGACTAATAACAATGTTGTTTGCTAGAGTGAAAATAGTGTAGTAATTATGAGTGAGTTTGTAGGAATGATTTTTATGCACTGCTCTGTGGTCTGCATTGATTTTCTATGGAGTGTGCCAGACATCATGTCAAATAATGAAATGTTGGAGGAGTATGGTGACATGAACATTTGTGGTGGTGGCTCTTTTTTTTTTGAAATTAACTTGAGGACATCACATCATCATCATTATAAGATTAAGCAGAAGAGGTGTCCATTAAATCATTACACATAGTCATTACCAAACCATTCGCTTTAATCTTGAATGTTTATCTGATCTACTGGTTCCTCCATTTTTGGAAGGGATCAAATTTAATTCAAGGCCTAGTCATCTCAATAGAAATAATATTATTCAAATCAAAAGATATTAATTAACTAATTATGGATAAATAGATTCTGTTCTGCGTACCTTTACCTTAGACGTATGCCCTTCCCACCATTTCTCCTACACAACAAGTCACATGGATCAGTTATAGATAATAAAAGAATATTTTGATTGTTCTAAGGAAGTTAGGTGTAGGGAATGATTAGACATCCATAATTTATTCATATTTATTGCATTATTTTTTTGGTATTTTTGCCCTTGCCTAGCCAATAAAATTGGTTTTCTAGACAAGGCTTATTTTACCAGTACTTGGCTCGCCAGCAAGCTGGTTTTCAAACCAAGACTGCCAACAACACCCAAGGGTTTTCATTGTTCATTTTTTTTAATTTATTATTATTATTATTATTATTATTATTATTATTTTTTATATTTACTTTTTTATAGATTAGGTGTTACTGGAAGAAGCAGAGCCTTCTAGATCAGTGGTTTTACTGAAAGTTATTTTTTTTGAAGAAATAAGCTCTTCTAGAACAACCACCTGATCCTTCATTTTTTGGAGAAATTCTTCTCTATTAACATGTTTTTGATTAGTTTTCAACCTATGTCCATTTAAAATCATATCCCTTCTACTGTCATCAATAGGAATTAGCTTAACAAATCCATTGTCAAAGATCTCCTCAATCTGATAGGGTCCCAACCATCTAGTTCATAGTTTCCCTTTGAATTGCTGAAACTTGGAATCAAATAAAAGTGCCCAATATCATTTATGGAATTCCTATTCTTTGATCTAAGAATCATGCCAAATCTTTCTTTGATGTTGTACCATTTTTGTTCTTTACAATGCTTCCATCATCATCTCTTCCAGTTGATTGAGCTGTAACAATCTTTCTTTTTGCATGTCTTCTAACTTAATTCCTACTTCAAGAGTAGTCTTTAGAGTTTGTAATTCAAATTATAAAAAAAGGAGGGGTTTTTTACCATAAACCAATTCATATGGTGAAAATATAGTTGTTATTTTCCAAGTGGTGTTGTAGGCCCAAACAGTTTTTGGTACCTTGTCTACCCAATTTTTTCTACTGGAGTCAAAAAATTTGGTCAAGATGGTTTCCAATTCCCTATTGGTGACTTCAACTTGTGCATTAGCCTATGGATGATATGGGGATGTCTTCCTATGCTGAGTCTGATATACTTGCATGAAATGTTTTATCATATTGGACATAAATTGGGGTCCCTGATCTAAAAGTATTTCTCTCGAAGCACCAAACCGTTGCATGATCTTAAAGTACAAGAAATCAGCTACTATTTCCTCTCTTGCATGGGTTAGGGCTTCCACTTCTACCCAATTAGTTACATAATCAATACATACCAGTAGATACTCTTTTATTATGGATGGTGGATCCACAGGGCCTATGAAATCAATCCCCCATTTCTCAAATGGTTCTAAAACCAATTGAGGATGAAGAGGCATTTCCATTGAAAGAATTGGTTGTCCAATTCTTTGGCAAGCATCACAGTGTTTCACAAATGTCTTCACCTGTCAATGGAGTTGAGGCCAATAATATCCTACCCATATTATTTTATGTATTGTTTGATGGACTGAGTAGTGGCCTCCTCCTGGTTCATCATGACATGCTCTCATGATATCAGAAGATTTTATATCTGTCACACACCTATGGAACATATGATCAAGACTGAGTTTAAATAACATTCCATTAATCCATTTATAATAAATTTCTCTAATTAATCATTTTCTTTCTTTGAAAAATGCATAGGAAACTTCCCTATGGCTAGATAATTGGCTATATCAGTGAACCACAAAGATTTTGCTGAAATAGAAAATAATTGTTCGTCTGGAAAGTCATCTTCTACTAGTTCTTCTTCACCTGTAGTGTTCATCCTAGATAAGAAATCTGTAACCACATTAAATCTACCTGGTTTGTCAATAATGGTAATGTCAAATTCTTGTAAAAGTAGCAACCATCTGATAATTCTTCCTCCTATAATTGGTTTGTTTGTAAAATATCATATGGCCGAATGTTTTGTACAAATACCTTATAGCCCATTATGTAATGTCTAAATTTGTTTATTGCATGGACTATAGCCAAGAATTCTTTCTCATTTGTGGTGTAATTTATTTTTGTAGGTGTCATGTTTTTGCTGATATAGTAAATGGTGTACATGTGGTCATCTTCATCTTTCTATCCAAGAACATCTCCTATTGCTATGTTGGAAGCATCTGTATATATGTGGAATGTTTGAGTCTAATTTGGTCCCATCAACACTGGTGCAGTGATGAGTTTGGCTTTAATAGCCTCAAAGGCTTGTTGACATCTATAATCCCATTCAAATCTAATCTCTTTTGTAAGCAAGGTAAACGTGGGGGTAGCTATTTGACTGAAGTTATCTATGAAATGCCTATAATAATCAGCATGTCTCAAAAAGCTTTTAATTTCAGTTTGGTTTTATGGAATGGGCAAGTTGGAGGTAATCTCAATTTTCTTTGGGTCTACTTGAATGTCTTTTACAGAGATATGGTGTCCCAACACTATCCCTTCATTCATCATTAATAGGCATTTTTCATGACTTAGAGATAACTAATGTTCCTCACATCTGATTAGTACCTTCTCTAGATTGGTAAGAGGTTCTTCGTATGTTTCACCATGAATAGTGAAATCATCCATATATATCTCAACACAATCGTGTGTAAGGTAAGGTTAGAGAATATTTCTAGAATTACTCTTTGGAAAGTAGCTGGGGCATTACAGAGTCTAAATGGAAGTACTCGGTAAGCAAAAGTTGCCTAGGGGCATGTAAATGTAGTTTTATCCTAGTCTTCAGCTGCTATTGTTATCTGATTGTATCCACTAAACCCATTTAGGAAGGAAAAGTATTTTTATCTTGATAGATTATCAAGTACTTGATTAATGAAGGGTAAACGGTAATAGTCCTTTAATGTAGCTTTGTTTAGTTCCCTATAATTGACACATACCCTTAACTTCCAATTCTTATTTGGTATGATAACTAGAGGTGAAACCCACTGACTATTTGAGATGGGGTAAATGAACCCAACTTCTAACAGTTTTTGGATCTCTGTTTAACTATCTCACTTAATGTTGGGTTTATCCTCCTTTGCAGTTGCCTTACTGGTTTGACAGATTCTATGAAAATGTTATGAGTGCAGATGCTAGGATGGATCCCTTTCATGTCAACATAATCCCAAGCAAAATCTTTGGTATGTATTTCTATTACTTCAAATAGTTGTTCTTCTTCATCATTTGTCAATTAGCTATTGATGTTCAGAATCTTCTTAGGTAGTATCATAATTTGTTTAGTGCCTAGATGATTAGATTCAATTTGTTTAAATTCAATCATTAATGAGTTCAGAGGACATGAATGAGGAATTAATTTATGGAACATGGCAATGTTATCAACAAATTCTTCTCCAAGAGGGATTACTCATGCTAAAGAACAATGGAACATGTCTTAGAAGTGTGTTTGTTGTTTTTCAGCTAGTTCTCTCACACTTTCTTGAATCATTCTGTGGTCATAAAATGAGGAGGTATCAGTAGAATGTGAAGTTGAAGCTCCATAGTATTCAACAGAATCTCTACTACAAAAGTCCTTAGAGGTTACCCTGGTGGAGTGTGCAGATTCTAGCCTGGCAGAGTTTGTAGATTCTGACCTAGTAGAGTCTGTAGATTCTGGTCTAGCAAAGTCTATAGATTCTAGCCTAACAGAGTCAATAGATTCTAGATATATGGTTTCATTCAGTTCTTCCAAGTGCTTTTTCATAGTGATCATGGCTAAAGATGACACATTGTTTAGTGTGTTATCTGATTCATCCACCCACAATTCTTGTATATGATTAATTAATGGTTTTGTAGGAGGATAAAAAGAGATACATTTAGAATTTAACCCATTGGAGATGTTCATATCTCCTGATCTAAAATCTATGAAAGCTACCATAATAGCTAACCATGGTCTACCTAAGATATTGGGATATCCCAGGTTTTTTGTTTTAGGTTGTAGTACCATGAAATCTACTAGATATTTCCATGATTCAATTAACACTTCCACATTTTCTATTGTCCCTTCGAGTTTGGTTACTGATTGATCTACCATTTTTAAAATGGTAGTTGTGGGTTGCATTTCGATAAGAGACAATGTCTGAAGGGTATCAATTGTCATGACATTAATTGCTACTCCCAAATCCACCAGGACATTGGGAATTTCTTTCCCTTTAATTGTGACTGTAATGACTGGGCTTCCTAGATCTGCATACTTCAGAACTAATAGTTTCCCTACCAATAGGTCAGTGACCTTACCATCTACATGGATGGTTTTTGGATACTTTACTTTCCTTTCAGGTGTTTTGATACAAAGATTATTAATGATTTGGTTTAATTCAGGTATATCCATAATAGCTTGCAATAGGGGTACCTCAATATTGATCTTCTGCAATTCATGGACCAAGTTTGAGTCTGATTGAATATTGATTTGTTTTAATCTTTCAGGAAAAGGAAATACTGGTATAGTAGTGTTTTCTTTCCTTTATTCAAGACTCATCATGCTTTTAGTTTTTTGAGTACTTGGCTGAGATAACTTTGTTTTTTCATTTTCATTAGGTATCTCAAAAATGATGACTAGAGGTTATTATATGGTTTTGCCCAACCTTAAGTGTATATCAGAACACTCAATATCTCCAATAGTCATTATTTCCTCCTATTCATTGACATAAACATGTGTTGGTTATTTATTTTTTGGATTTGCTATTGGCTGAGTAGGCATTGGAGGTTGGTTTACTTGCCCTTGGTGCTGAATGACTAGAGGTGGCATAATAGTTTGTTGTTGGGGTAGTTTCCTTGGTTGGGAAAATTATTGTTGTGGACCCCACTATGGGTTCCAATATTGATTCCATGGCTAATATTGCTGTGGCATCCACTGCTGTTGTGATGCCCATTATTGCTATGATGGTGGCATCATCCAAGGAGATGTTGGTGTCCACTCTTGTCCCTCCCATGGGTTTTGGATTGGTGGAATTTGAGGTTGATTTCAAAAGGGTGAAAGGACTAGAACATTCCATGGTGCCATCCATGGGTTAACTTGGTTTCTTGCATTGAATTGTCCTTGTGCCTAGTTTTATGGGACAAATTTTTGTCTCTGTATGTAATTTATTTCTTCAATAGATTGGCTTTGTGTTTTCATTTGATTATTCAAAATAGGCAATAGTGAACAATGTTTAGTGTCATGATCTGTGGTATCACAGATCCCACATGATGAAATGTTGGTTTTGTCTAAGGGACAATCTCTAAGTGCATGTTTTTGTCTACACTTAGGACAATAAATTGCTAATGGTTCTTATGCATTAGCCCTGGATTGAAGGCCATCTAAAGTACTATTTAATGTTACCAAAATATCTGTCTTTAGATTTTCAAATTCTTCCATTAGCTTTATAACTTCATTAGATTTCCCAACTCTCCCTCTCCTAATTCTAGGTTTTGTTTGAGAATAGTTGGTACATAGCTCAAAAATTTGATTAAAAGCTAGTTTATTTATGTCTCCTCCTCCCATTAGGTTTAAAGCATCCCTAGTGTCTTCATCGAATCCCTTTAAAAAAACCAATTTTTGGACTTCTTCAATGAGTGGATAACTACTTTTATGGGTGAACATGAACCTATCCAAATAATCCTCTAAAGATTCATCTTTGTTCTATTTAATTTTGAAGAAGTCTTCCTTTCTCTCTCATACCCTACAGTAATCTTGGTATTTTTTTAAGAATTATATTTCCATGTCAATCCATGTTCTAATGGAATTACAAGGTAATCCCATAAACCATCTCATGGCTGAATCTTCAAGTGTAGATGGAAATAATTTTAATTTTTGGCTATCTATGGTATAGTCATAAGTTTGACATAACACTTTGAACTCAAACAAAAATTGATCAGGATCTTTAGTAGATTTCCCCCAAATATTTGGAAAATTTGCAGGTGAAATATTTTTTATGGGGGTCTAATTAGTAGGATCTGCAACAATAGGAAAAGAGAAAGTCCTTTCCTATGCCAGTTGTGGATTTGGTAGATTTTGTTGAAGAGCCATATTCTCTTCTTTAGATGAAGTTTCAAAACTAGGGTTATCTTCCCACTAGATGTTTGTGGTATTGATTGTGGGTTGTTCAAGTTTTTCAAAATATTCCTCAGTTATGGATCATTGAAATGCTTCTTCCAAATCTTTGGCAATTCATAAGTAATGTCTTACTATGAGAGATTGATCTTTAGGAATTTCTCTGATTGGGCTTGCTTGTGGTTGTATCCTGGTTTCTATCCTTGTTTCTAGAGATCCTTGTAGATGAGTTTCACTTATGTTTTCTGATTCACTACGTGAAGATGTTGAAGGAGTCTCAACCTGTGGTTCTGGTGGAGATTTTGGAATGAATCATCCTTTAGAATCTCTAGGAGAGTTCATCAACTTGAATATTTTTGGAAATTTTGTAGGTTATATATATATATATATATATATATATATATATATATATATATATATATATATATTTTAATTCTAGACAAATAATGGTTACCTTACTAACACTGTGATCCCTAAAAATAGTGCCAAAAATGATGAGCTATCGTTATAACTCTCATTTAATCAATAATCAGATTGATGTCTTATCAACCAGGGCTGGTGTCCAAAGCTATCTGCAATAAGGCTTAGGATAGTAGATCTAGATGTGTACTTTGTGGGGGTGTTGTGCTAGTTCTAATCTATCCTTATCTAGAAATGTTTGTAGAACTAATGAATTTACTCTTGCTAGAAACAAATAAAGAACTTTACAAGCCACTCATTTACTGAAAAGGAAATGACACACTTTACTGGAAAAGAAAGAACACACTTGCTGTTTAAAGGAAATAACACACTTGTTAGAAAATAAAGAGCACACTTGCTGTTTGAAAGAAATAACACACTTGATGGAAAAGAGATAACACACTTTCTAGAAAAGAGATAACACATTTGCTAGAAAAGAAATACTTTGAATAAAGGAATACTTTGTGCTTTATGAATTTGATTATATTAAAGAAATTCAATTATTACCAAAATACTAATTAACTTAAATTCAAGAATTAACATAAGATTACATAACTACCTACAACAATTCTTGATTCTGAGCAGAGTGGGCCCTTGCTCCTTTCAGATTCAAGAATAGAATTTAATCAACCTTGGAAATAATAATTCAAACAAACAATTGCCGCTAGAATGTATTCTATAACATGCCTTCTTAAAACTATCTTCTGTATTCTCTATTATCTATTATTATGTTTGAATGTA
>JARHVA010003712.1:1757500-1867071 GCA_037957365.1 Torreya grandis
TGGGCTCTACCTCTTTGGACCCTATCCCTATAGCTGGGGCATCCCCTATATCCACATTCTAGCCATCTAGCTCAGCCATCTCCACATCTTCTACTAGATATTGCTACCATTAAGCTATACAATCTATAGTGAAATAAAAAATGGAATGACAATTTATATTAACACCTAACCTTGATACAATTTTAGGGATTATCCTTAATCCTTCCTCATCTTAACCCATTATTGTCTCAAAATTGGTTTCTAGGGCAGTAGCTTAGTCAATTGAATGCATCACACTCCTGACCACTAGGTGGCATATGCATCAGTAACCCCTTCATCTAGATATGCATTAATGTGTTCCTAGAACACATGCACCACCCTCTTATAATTAGTGATTACCTCTACCCTAGGCACCTATGGCCCCTACTCCTTGATCTCTTTGGTCACATGGCCAAAATAATGTAGATGCTTTGGGACATCTTATTACTTACCAAACTATCATTGGACATTATTTGGTATGTATCTATTCATCATATAATTATGTTACCCTATGATATAACATAGTGCGATCATTTATCTGATCATATATAGGTCCTCTACCTATGAAAATTATGTCCTTATAGAGGGTGCCAAATGAAACCCCTATCCTCTATCTCATCGATGGCCTACATATAATAGGGTAGGTCCCCAAATGTTTTTACATCCCTATTCCTATTAGGTACCATACCCAAGCCAAGATATCCTCTGGTCCTCTATGATAACTTGGCTCCACTAGCCATATGTTCATGATATGCCCTTAGGCCCATACTTGTATCGATGTGTTGTGGCTTAGTTACACCCTCCCCTATAGGGAATCATATGTAAGTCATTGTATAACTATGCTAGGATAAATGGTCCCCAAGTGAACCAAATTAAGTGATCAAATATATACTATAATACACAAATCAAACCTAAGGGAAAGTACTACATACTCTTATCAGATGATAAAAGGACTCTAACAAGAGCTATCAAAACCACTACCTTTGTGGGAACTATCCCCTATCCTACTTCACCCTTTATAGGCCAAACCAAGTCCTCTAGTGCATCTACATCAATTCAATCATTCACAATCTCCTACTCCACTACCAAAAATAGGTCATTTGGCATAACCTATCTCATTACCCCCATCTAAGTAATCTTGGGTACTTACAGAACCTGATGCACATCCTCCAATGTCATCATCACCTCCCTAGTCAATAGATGAAAGGTGGAAGTTTTAGAGTGCCATCTCTCTACCAATAATGATAAGTATGGTCTATTTGCATGAATCACTAGCAAACATGCTAGTTGATATAGGTCCACTATATCTAAAATGCCCACAAGCTCATCTATCATGAGCCCCTATCACTGTAGAACTTAGGAATGCCTCTCCCATGATGTGATAACTATTACTCACTCTTACAATTCAAAAGGTGGGGATCACATTAATTATCTTTCTAAATCATATTTTTCTAATTTTGAGGACTAGACTAAAACTCTATGTGCCTCTATCTCTATTCTTCTAGTTTTGGGCTTGGATTTAACCCCTTTAGGCTTTATTCTACTTTCTTATGGCATTATCACCATTTTTTGTGATATTTCCATTTAGTAGGATCTTCTCACTATTTTGTAAGGTAATCCCACTAATTACAATAAACCCATCATTTAGCAGGTTGTTCCCACTATTTGGTATGAAAATCCCACCAATAATGGTTATATCACCATTTGCCAAGGTGAAAATCACATAAAAAATTGATTTTATCATTTTAATGGTGATCTCATCATTTCAACCCATGATCCTACCAAAGGGTCATTAATATTGTTGATCTCATGGCATTCCTATTATTTTTGTAGGTGAAATAATGATTTTCCAAATTGGGAAAATGATGGGATCACCCCAAATTCCACTCCCTACACATAATAAATGAATTAAATGATAAATTAAAAAACCTAAAAATATACCTATTGATTCTCCACTCCCCAATGGTCACAAGTACTGTCTCACATGCTCCTAAAGATGTTGGTAGTGTGGGATATTGGCCATCTTACTCATTTCACTTGTGCATCAATACCAAAGATCTAAATTTATTATAGCTAGGGTGTAAAATGACTTTTTTTTACCCCTAAGGGTCATAATATAGTATTTTTTTCAAATTTTTCACCTCCTAGGCCTATAGTTGCTACATTTTATATCTCTTGGGATAATATTTTAGATCTACTAATTTATTTTTCCTTCTAATTTCTTTTAATTAATCCAATTTTAGTCCTTTTTGATGAAATTAATGAGATTATATTGCTTTTGATCAAGGGCCCACCCATAAAATATTTCTAAATTTTCCATCTGCCCGTCAAGGAGGCATCATGGGCTACCCAAATGATGTTTGGATCATTTTCATAAACCTATTTCTCCATAATTCATGCAAAATTTAAAAATGGAAAATGGGAATGAAATTTATTCCTTCTGATTATAGTGACCTTTTCATTCTTTGTAAAGGCATATTTTTAACCAAATGTTTCATCATGCCTTCTCAAATATGGGGAAAATGTAGACATCCAATTCCTATCACTATTATGCTAAAAATTTCAATCTAAGCAGTATTCTATGACAATGAACAATCTATGCCAAAATCACTAAAACATGCTAAATGGTTTGAAATGGTCATATACATGTTTTGATTTAGGATAATGTATTGCTAAATAGGTTAATGCATTTTATGTGATTATTATCTTTTCTCAAATTATTTCAAGTTGAATTATGACCATGAAAAATGACACTCTAGACCATTGAATTCTTCTAATTCAGTAACACACATTACATGCATGTGTTATTTTAAGTCTATAATTCCCTAACTGAGTTATTATTCCATACATAACTGACACCTTCTTATAATTATAATCTAGTCAAATTATGACTTCATAAAATGACATTTTTGACCAGGTTAATTAAGTGTACAATAGATTTTCAAAGAATTAAATTTTTTAAAAAAAACCACTTAATAAAATTAAAACAAATCAAGATCCTAATTTAAAATTCTATGAAAGTTATTAAAAATCCATTAATTGGAAATTCATTCCTCAAATTTGCATCATCCCATGACATCATCAATGTGGTGGCATCCATGAGAAATTAATGAAACAAATATCAAGATTAATCCTTCCCATGCCTCATCAATGCCATATTATTCCAAATATTAATGGGCATATTTATGGCTTGTCTCTCTAAAATTGAACTAGCTCATGGCCACACATCTTGATCTCAAGAGGGATGGTCATGGATGATCATGATTTTTTTTAGAAAGATATAAATATAAGGTCTCACCATTGATTAAGAGAGCTTTATTCATGCAAATTTACTATGCAAAAATTGCTATAGGAAAGCTTCACCTATTTTGAACAAATTAATCAAACTCATGATCCTAAGCCTTTGATGCACTAAGAAATGATGAAGGAGATTGATACTAATCATTAACATAGACTTGAAACACCAAATCCAAGGAAAAACATGCTTCTTGGCCACTCTTGGAAGGAGGGATTCTATTTGGAAGGTTTTGTAGTATTCCTTATTTAAATAGATCGTAGAATTCATTTTCAACACCCCATGAGGGAGTGGGCTTGATGTTTTAGTGTCTATAGGATTATTTATAACATATTTTCTTGACTAACACATGTAATAATTCATCTTGTAATCCTACTCTATAATCATATGCATCAAAAAGTGTAATAATGTTTTTTTAATGTAAAGTGGCCTTCATTGCATATGGAAAGCTATAGTCAATCAGGATGCTATAGATCACATCTCTACCAATGTGAATCTAAGATCAATCCCCTAGGTCCCAAGTAAGTGAGTTCCCTATTATGTAAAAGCTCTGGATGATGGATTTCCAAAATAGTGAACCTCCAATATTCTTATTTGAGTGCATGCTAATCAATTCTAGAATAGAAAGAGGCTAAACATATTTTTAGATTAAGATCCTTTTCAAGAGTCCATGTTTTGTGATAAGGTTATAGGCCCCTTTTGTAGCTAGTGATATGGATAAGATGACCAAATACATTAAACCCCATCTCCCATTAGACTTTAGTTGAGAAATAATGTTTCATATAATCAATGGTATTCCCTTATTATCCTTTTTATCCATCCGTATAAAGTGTAGGCATAGTTTCTTGATTTTATTTAGCATCATTTATGGGAGGTAAGCAAGGGAGAAATAATAAAATGATATGGCCTCAAAGACACTTTTGACCAAATTCAACATGAATATGAGTGAAATTCATGAGTTGCACCAAAGAGTGATGCATATCTTGAGTTTATCATATAGCCAAAATTAGTCTTTAAGAAAAAACCTAGATATTTTATGCAGGCATCAAATGGATGAATGGAGAAAGGGAATAATTTGTGTCAAATTATTGGTGGTAAGGGTGATATGGTAAAAGTAGATATCTAATTTTTGCAAGTTTATAACCATCCCTATGGTTGATGAAAATAATTTAAGGATTGTTGGGCTCTATTTATGACCCACTCAAATACAACTATTGGATTAACTAATTTAATAGGACAAAGGGAGTCTATAATACATGGGATGAATGTCCCCTCATTTTTTAGGATTTTTTTGAGGATCTAAGGGTCAAGAAATTTCTAGAACATTTAGCTAGGTGAGCTAAAAATATTACCACTAGAGGTTAAACTAACGTCTTTACTTGAATAAAATTTGTCTAATGTTATCACTTATTGAAACCATAGGTTTACTATTTTATTTCATAATATAAGGCAATTATAATCTACTGAATAGGACATTTTATCATAAAAAATGTAAAAGAGAGGGAAAGAGTAAGGTAGAAAATGGATGATTATTTGATTGAGATCATATATTTTGGTTCTGTGAAATGGAGATCATAATTAGTTGAAATTATATCATTGGGCATCAAGTTTAGCTATTTCATTACTTAAATAACTCAATGAGCAACATTCAAAGCAAAATTATGAACATATAATTCAAAATATCTATCAAAAGAAAGTAAATACGCAAGCATATATGTATTTTATGCAAAGACTTAATAAAAGCTTCAAAATAAACATAATGAGAATTTATAATCAATCAAATTATCTAGTAAATAATTTGATTGTATATTCTCTTGCAAATCAATATTCAAATAAATTTTTGGCATATATTACTTCTCTAAAATCAATATCCTCTAATAGAAAATCATGAAAAAAATAAGAGAATGGTAAGTACAATCCTGACACAATCTTGATAGAGATTTAGTATAAAAATGTGTCTACCATTACAATGGCAAGCATTACTACTTATATAAGCAAAATAATCAAATCCATTGCCTTGATGTACAACAAAAATCTAATGTCTTAATGCCCAAAAGTAAAGGTGGTAATTGATTATGGCTCAGTTTATTGAAATAACACATCGAGAAAGGATAAACACAAGTCATGGCATAATCCCATATTATAACAACTTTCAAGATGAAAGGGGATGCAATATCTAATGCATTTCAATCTCCAATAATCCATCACATATTAACTATGATATTATCACATGCTGATCAATGATCCAAATAAGATAATCCACATCATTTTAAAAGGATCCAAATGATGGATTAATTGGTTCATATTCAATTTTTTACATTCCCAACTACATGTGTTTATCTCCATGAAAATAAAGACTCTTCTAGATACACCCTTTTATTATTAAATGCTAATAACTAAGCAATATTGATATTGGAATAATGGATTATTACAACCTATAAATAGGTGCATTTCCTCATTTTCATTAATTTATAGATGTCTTTGAATAGTAAATTAATATTATGATGTGCAAACTCTCCTTTATCTCCTTTATCTCCATCCATCCAATTTTGGATATCACTTTGGTTGTTTCTACCTTAGTTTTCATTTTCCTTTCTTGATATTGGCCCATGACATCCATATTATTTCATTTTAATCATTTTTATAAATTATATGCTTTTATTATGACTATTTGGTTATTTTTATTCTAAGAATGTGAGACTTCATTCCAAAATCCTTCTCAATCTGATAATTTGATTATTCTTGAGCTTTCCCTTTATGCTACATGCTTGAGCTTACAATACAAGATCTTGAAAAGTTAGGATTTGATCATTTCCTTGGTATATGTCTTTTTCAACTCAACCTATTTCAAGTTTTTTAGTTGACCAAAGCATATGCCTTGGCATTTGATGCCACTTAATTTATCTTCTACGCTAAAAAATTAGAAAACAATGAAATTGTCTCTTACCCATCCTTTTACTCTCTTCTTGTCCATGAAATTTGGGGTCTCTATCTATAGATATTATCTACTTCCATATGGTGATACCATATTCCAACCCTTCACTTCTCTACTAAAACTTATTTTATTTTGGTTTTTATCTATTATTAAATGCAAACATGACACTTATCAAAATATAGATTTTGGGGAGGTCTTTTAGGATTCATAATTGGATTTAGATATATTTCATGAGTCAACTCCATAAGATCATTCCATGTGGAATTATCTCAATAATCTAAGAGATTAATGATCAACCTTCTGTGTTCTATATCTTCCAAAAATCAAATCTTTGAGATAATACCATGTAGAAATATCTCAAAAATTAGAGGATTTCTCAATTGTTGAATATGTACTCACCCTTACAAACTTTTATTCCTTGAGATACATGTTGGAAATAAGATAACTTAGAATGGGGTTAATCATTTTCCAAAACTTTTCATTCAATTCCACTTAACCATACATAAATAATTATAATAAGCATGCACATCTTATCAAGCATAACCATCAAATCATAAGATCATGAAGCACATGAACACAACATATACATGGGAAAACCTCTAGCAGTAGAAAACCCACTGATGAATAAAATGGAATACAATCCTATAATATAAATATTAATCTTTAGTGTAGAACCAACTTCACATGGAACACCAACCCCAACCAACTTAGCACCAAATCAACTATGCTTTAGCAAGAACCCACTTGCAAGGAAGAACCAACCCCCTAGATGACTTAGAAACAACTTAAACACCTAATTATTTGATCACCTCCATAAACACTTGTTACTTATATAGTAGATGATGATCTAATCCTTCATCTCTTTGCTCACTTTTGTCCCTCTCAAACTGGACTTCAACTTTCTTCACTCAATTATCCCTTTTCATGGCTTGATTAGGTCTTCTAACCTTAACCCTCATATACAAAAAATATTTTAGATATTTATGGAACTTATTTAATTGTATGCATGACCTCATTATAATAAAAAATTATTTATATAATTTTATTATCCTCTTCTTCTCTCACTCTTTAAACGCACCCAAAATAGGCCTAAATGCCTTGCTTTTATACAAGTCACTTGGTCATATCTTTCTTAGTATGACACATATTCAAATCACTTAGGTTGTCTTTGAATAGGTCTTATAATTTTAAAATATCATGCATTAATCATGAATTGATTAATACAATAGGTTGGCCATATATTAATTATCCCTTACTCCTCTTTTAGGCTTAAGGAGGCCCAATAGGCCTTCTTAACAACATTTTACCCTTTGATCTATTTGAATAATTTCTAAAAATTTCACATGGAATTAATAAGTTAGATGCCAATCCAATAAAACTTATCCAAAATTAATTTAGGTCTACAATACCTTTTAGGTCCAACTATCACTTGAACCATTTATCAAATCACTGCATATAAAAGGCCTATGCATATACAAAAACTTTGTCTTGAACAACTAAGGTATATACTAAATTTTTCCAAACCATCGTAAAAAATAACTTATTTAAAAACCTCATGACCTTAGTTCATCAAAAAATTCATCTGATGCTTCAACTCAAGGTAAACAAGCTCAAACACTTCTCTATAAGATATTCACTCAGAACTACCAACTGCCTCCAAAACACAATCAAGGAAATATGAACATCTGACACTTGATTGAATGTCTTAAAATTATTTCAATGAACTAAAATAATTTTATAGTATCTTTAGATACACCTCAACCAATCATATCATGAGCTCTAATGAAAACTATTGGTCTTATAGACAAATCTACTAACCTTCTCTCTCACTGACTCTACTCATCCAAGTAACCCATTTTGGCTTCAGTATTTTAACCTCTTACATTGAATTTCAAACTTTTTAAAAGAATGGATAGATCATTCAAGACCCAAAAAATATCATATTTCATTTTAATTCATCATTCTTACATCAAAATACATCAAGAAACAACTTTTCACTTTTTCTTGATTTCCTTATAGTCTGCACCACTAAGACTATTAGTGACTGGCCAAATTAGATCACCAATATTACACAATCGAGATATATGACCCATACATTAATCTTAATGAAAAAATACAAGTCTCATAATTTTATCTTCATCAACTTAACAACTTTGACTTGGTCAACTTTATCTGCTACAACAAATCTTTGAAAGACAAAAACTTTCTTGTAGGGTCTGCTCACTCACCTGAGAAACCAATCACACTTGGAGATGCCTGGGAAGTTAAATTAAACCTCCAATCAATTTTCTGACCATATAAAACCATTTTTATCTCTTTAGAACAATATCTTCAACATCAAATTACTATTATGGTTTTTTGAGGGTTTAGACCATCTTCCAGTCTTAACGATCATTCATAAAACTTATTTCCTCTTTCCAAAAACTAATGATTTGAAATTCAATATAGAACCCTTACTCATCCACCATTAATATATTAGGTTCTCATGCATAAGTTGTACATGCCAATGAGAACTGACAAAACCTTTTTAGGTATACAAATCTTCATTATATAAACTTAAGAAACCTTAAAATAATTTTCAAGACTTTTTATTGCAAACCATGCCATAAAACTTTATTCACATACTTAAAAAAAAAACTTAACTCACCTTTGTTAAGGTTTTCCTACTCACCCATGTCATAGAAAATGATCATATTACCTCATCTAGCTACCATATCTCTCCTTTCTTTCTAATCCTTAACCTGTAAGTCTTATTATGCCTTGAATTTGGCCTTCTATCCACACTGTAAGCTTGACCTTGAAAATCACATGTGTTCTAATGATTCTTGTGTATGCTCTGTGAACATAGGATTGTAATAGGGGAGATAAGTATGGTTTTAGTGAATGAAATCAAATCCAAAAAAATAATACACTAAGCTAACAACCTAAGCCTATCTCAATGTGGGGGGCATATTAACAAAAACCAAATGAGAAACATAACTATAATGCAAAGACAAAGAAATACTTCACCTTCCTTGGATTCTCCAAATAGCTTGTTGAAGTGGATAGCTTGACTTGTGCTCAATTAATCTTCATTAAAGGAGGTTTGGATATCTTCTCTTCTCCTTTGCATCTTTGTTATGGCTTTGGTTTTGGCTTGGATCAATAATTTGGTATTATAAAACTAATTGCAATGTATTTTAGAATTATTTGAACATTATAACTTTACACTATCCAAGCTTAAAAATGATGTTCATGGCTCTTCTATTTATAGATTTTCAAAATGTTTCAAGATCAACCAAGATCATCCATCTCAAAATTGAGATGTGTGGCCATGAATTAATCTAATTATGAAAATAAAATCCATAAATACCCTCATCATTATTTGGGAATAAGGGGCATTTATGAGGCATGGGAGAACTTAATCCTAATATTTTATGAATTTATGGCCTACAGATGCCTTCCCAAGAAAATGATGTCCTTTGATGATGTAGTTATTCAATATCAGTTTCCAAAAATAAATATTCAAAAATTTTCATGGAAAATTAACTTAAGCTCTTGATTTGGTTTAATTAGCCTAAAACATGATTAGTCAACTTTGATGTAAACCTTGGTAATTTGTTGTAAAATTAATCAAATTAGTCAAAATGTCATATTATTGGCTTGAAATTTGATTATATTATAATTAGAAGTTGTTATTAGATGTATTAGAACCATTTTCCCATTTAGGATGTTTGCAATTCCAAATAACAAAGGCAAGTGCCTCATGTAAGAAATTTGGTAGAAAAGAGCAATCTAAAGCATCCCGGTGCAAAAATGTCATTTTGACTCAAAATAATTTGATCAAAGTTAGTTACTTCATAAATTACATTGCCTCATTTAATGATACTCCAGCCAAAATTGGCATTTGAATATGATAGGTTCACATCATTTAGCACATTTTAGTTTTTTTTAGGTTGTGCATTTTTTATAGAAATTGGTCAAAATCCTAGTTGGAGGTCATTGGTGGCCAGTTTTAGGTGTCTACAATTTGCCCCTATTTAGGAAGGCATTGTAATATATAATGATAGTAATGTCTTCTCAAATAATGAAAAAGTCTTGTATGCTTATAAATTTAATGTAAATTGATGAACTATATGATGCCCCCTCGAGGGAACGATTGGCACAAGTAGGTTGGAAAATGGTCCCTTGAATGAAAGAAGCGAAACAAGGGGACTAAATATATTAAGATGATGGGGTGAGAAAAAAATGAGTTTGAAAAATTAGTCAAAATCATTGAGAATGCAAGTGGGATGGTGTAAAATGGTTTTCCCAAAGGTGGTTATAAGCATTGTACCTCGATAATGATAACATGGTATGATAACATAATGATTTGACCAAAGGTAGTTATAATCATTGAGAAGATGGATCTACCCTAGTTAGGATAGGAAAATAAAATAACAACATGCCCCTATTTGGGAAAAAAGAAAGTAAATTTGGTGAGAACACAAGGATTTTCCTAAAATTGGTTATAATTATTGAGAAATGTAGGTGGGACAGTGTACAATGATTTGCCCATAGGTGATTATAATCATTGAACCTTGATTATGACAAACATGATTAATTAGTTGATGATGGAAAATATGATGTGGGCAACTTGATACAAAGGATAAAGATAAATTAGGATAACCTGCTAATAGGGAGATGCTCATCTGAACTAACAAAGGTTGAAATTATTTCATTGTTTAATTACTATATTTGGGACATGATATGGATTTCAAATGATAAGGAAATTTTGATGTTTCCCTTGATGATTAGACTTCCCAAAGATGATTTTTTTATATATCATTTAATATTAGGCATCATGATAGAACACTATGAAGACTTGGCCAAAATATGCATAAGGATTAACTCCTAAAATCCAATACTTAATATAAAACAAGGCACTAATGATAAAAACCATGATGTCAATGTAAATGTATGAATATGGATGCATTCAAATATAAATACTTAAGCAATCACCTAATGAATGCATATAAATGGAATTGAGGCAATAGTGCTAAAAATTAAAAAATAGGGACATAAACAATAAATAAACAAATAATAATTAATCCTAATGTTATTACAAACAACATGACTTAAATGAAACAAACATTACCCCTAGACAATAGATGACAACTTAGCAAACAAATATGATATGGGGAATAGAATAAAAGGAAGGGGGTGGCTGAGTTATCTTCATATGCACTAGGTAAGTGGATGCTACCTACATAGTTCTATAGATGTAATATTTAATAACAAATTTAGTCTAAAAGTAGTTCTCCCAAGAAATGAGAATAAAATGAGAACTGATGAAAACAAACATGATGCATGAGATATAAGAATGGGAATGATATCACAAAATGGTGAGAGAATGGGATAAAAAGCCAAAAAGGGGGGAACTACATGATAAGTGATTTTCTTGTAAATTAGTAAGGGTTCCTAAAATCCTTAAGGCAAAGAAGTGGTCAATGTTTTTTTGTTTTTTCTAATGATTTTACAAATGTTTTTGTATTTTTCTAGGTATCTCAAATAGATTAAAGAATGATGAGATACTAAATAGTCCAAACTCACAAAATGGCAAGAGAATTACTTAAGATGAATATAAAATGATGAGATCATGGCTTAAGTTACTCAAAAAATGGAAAGAGAATGGTGAAAAGGGTGATTGATCTGACCTCAACAAGTATTGAGCACTACCTACATAGTCCCAAAATGGGACCTCAAGTCACTGTAGTTCTACTTTATAGCATAGGAATCTGACTAGTGTAATAACCAATTCAAACAAAATAGGCATATTTGGTATGATGGCATAGTATGACATAGGAAATGGTAAGTTGGTACATCAAGGCATGATAAACAAGTGTTTCCCCTAGTTCTCCCATAGGTGGTTATAACTTGGATTCAATAACATAGGTCAATGATACTAATTTTCCCATAGGCAGTTATAATTAGGATCAAGACAATGGTAGAGAATAAAACAAAAAAAGAAGGATGAAATTACCAAACTATTATCTTACTACTTAAAAATACTACCTCTATTTAAAATGTGTGAAACAACTACTAAAACTAAAGCTAAATCCTCTTGCTAGATGTGGTTGTAGAATGAATGGAATAGAACCAATGTCATAGGGTGGGGTAGGGAGGGAGAAATGAACTCGACTGATGATAAGGTATGGTAAAATAAACATGTGATAGGAAAAGTGATAGGTTGGTAGGATGATAAAATGGTATAGTACAAACAAGATTGATAGAATGATACAACTTAAAATGGTCCTTATAGATAATACACCAAGTCACTCAAGCATAGTACCACTTGAGATGGATAATGTTCATTAATCATCAAGTTCATGGCCATATAGTGTTTCAAGATTGTATGATCCTATTCTAAAGTTTATTGTAATGATGAAAAGACCAACCCAATTGGGTTTGAACTTACCTTTATGCTTATTTTTAGTCATGGTATTCTTTTAGTTTTCTTTAAGGACAAGATCACCAAGTTTAAATTATTTATGTTTCACATGAAAATTGTAGTGGCCTCAAAGTCAATTTTGATAGGCTTGGAGATTACATCACATCCATGGATTTCTCATCAAATAACTCTAATTATTAAAGGTGAGCTACTCGATAGTCATTATCATCTAGGATATGCTTAAAAATGATGCGTAGAGATGGCAACTTGACCTTAATGGGAATGATGGATTATGTATCATAAACAAGTGAATATGGAGTGATTCCTCAAGGTGTATGGTGATTGGTATGGTATGCCCAAAGGGAATGGAATATCTGAAGGTGCAAATCATGACCAACATTATTGACAATCTTTTTGAGAATGTTGACAATGGTTTTGTTTCATGCTTTAGCCTAGCCATTACCTCAAGGGTAATATGCTATAGAAAAGTGTTGTGTGATGTTGTATTCAATACATATATTTTTTACATACTTATTCTTAAATGATCCTCCATTATCAAATATAATGTTAGAAGGGATACCATAGTAGCAAATGAGATGGTTGAAAATGAATTTGGAAATTTGATTTCCAGTCATGGAAGTGAGGGGTATAGATTTAACCCACTTAATGAAATATTCAGTGGTGGTAAGGATATGTTTATGGCCATTAGATGATTTAGGATTGATCTTCCCAATGAGGTTGAGGCCCCCTATAGAAAATGGCCATGGTGTCAACATTAGTTTTAGAGTCTTGGTTGGGGCATGAATCAAATTGGTATGTAATTGACACTTGTCACACTTATTTACATATGTATCTACATATACATCCATTATGGGCTAATAATAACTAGTATGCAAGAGATTTTTGGATAAAACTACCCCATTGGTGTGGGCTCTACATAATCCTTCATGAACTTCCCATAACACTAATGTAGATTATATCAAATTTAAAAAATAGAGTAGAGTTCCATCAAAATTATGGTGGTAAAGGTTTGACGTAAGGTATAATGAGTGGTTTGTTGGATGAAGGCTTTGGATTATTTTTGGGATAGGTTAGGTGGTAAAATTTGGTCATAGAGTCAGTTATAAAGGTCTGAGTACCATATAGATCTAGGACCAATAATATCACAAATCATCATGATGGTTGAAAGTTAAAGAACTGATGATAATAAGTTCTTGATAAGGAATTGATACTATTTAGCTATGTATTTTTGTCAAATTAAAGATCTAATAGTGGCCATAGAATCTATGGTTCTATTAATTTCCCTTGGTATATGCTCAAATTGAATGTCAACAATCTTTCATTTGAAAGTGTTGACTATGGCCTTATATGGAACCAACTTGTCATGTTTGTGTTAGGAATATATAATGTAGAGTAATAACAATGAAAGAAAGACAAAATTAAAATTCAAAAAATACATTAGAATAGAGACACAAATTTAACATGGTTCACCCAATATGGGCTACATCCACATAGAAACTGCCAGTCCTTCTTATTATTTAGTCCAAAAAATGAAGGGAAAAAACTTGAAATACATCCCCTCTAATATCCTCTTCACCCTTTCTCATTTTTTTTCTTGATTAAAATTCCCTCATATCAAAAGAGGGTTACAAATTAGGGTAAAAATGTAATAACTTAATTTATACCATTAGATCTAAAACCTAATATTAAATAGTCTAGATTAACTATGAAATTGCAATATTTTATAATACATTTTTCACCATGGAGAACCTAATGCATTGACCCCCCACACTCCCCCTATTGAGAACTAGGCATTAAAATAAGATCAAGATCCACCATCTAATATTCTCCCACTTGGAGATTTATTATTGCAACTCCACCACTACAAATCTTACTTGGACTTTTCTTCAAACTTTGACCCTAACATATTTCTCATCTTCCTTGTTATCCTTAAAGACCTATTGAAGCTAAAAAACTCTCCATCTTATCTTTAGTGACTACCTTTGTTATCATATATTTATGATTCTAACTTGTATGGATCTTTTCCAACTTCAGTTGACCATCCTCCAAAACTGAACAAATGAAGTGATACCTAAATTGTATATGTTTGGTTCTTGAGTAGAATGTCGAGTTCTTTTCTAAATGAATCACACTTTGGATATCATAGTATAACATATAATATTCATATGTATGCCTCAACTCTTCCATAAACCATTTAATCCATATCATATTCTTGCTAGCTTCTATATCTATAACATATTCTATTTATATAGTTGACAAAGCAACTATCTTTTGTAATTTTGAAATCCAACTGACTACTATTTTACCAACAGTGAATACATAACTTATGGTGATCCTCCTACCATCTAAATCTCCAACCATGTCTACATCAACATATCCTTATAAGGTAACATCTAAACCTTCAGAGCACAAATGTCTATCAGTGGTCCCTATCAAGCACCTACGAATCTACATGACTACATCTCAATTCTCTTTTCCTAGATTGTTCATAAACATGTTGATAACTCCCATTACATGAGCAATATTTGGTCTAGTACAAACCATAGCATACATTAAACTTCCAAATGCTGAAGCATATAACATTTTGGTCATGTAATTGATTTCTTCCTATGTTTTAGGACATTGTTCCTTGCTTAATTTGAAGTGCCCTCCTAAAGGTGTACTCATAGGTATTGCATCTTGTATATTGAACTTGGCTAACACCTTGTTTATGTGTTCTTCTTGAGACAATGTCAATTTCCTATTTTTCCTATCTCTTGTTATTCTCATATCTAGGATTTATTTTGCAACACCCAAATCCTTCATTGCAAATGAATATGCTAGTCTTATTTTTATCTCATCTATATCATGCATGTTAGACCCTGAAACAAGCATGTCATCTACATATAATAACAAGATCATAAAACTTCCATTATCTAATCTCTTAAATTAAACACAATGGTTAGAATGACATCTACTATAACCTTTTTATATCATAAATATGTCAAATTTCAAATACCACTATCTTGGAGCTTGTTTAGGCCATACAAACTCTTCTTCAACCTGCACACCATTTTTTCCTTACTGTTGACTTTGTATCCTTGTGGTTTATCCATATATATTTCCTCCTCCAAATCACCATGAAGGAATGAAATCTTCACATCTAACTATTCAAGGTGCAAATGTTCTATTGTTACCAAACTTTAAAAAGTTCTTATAGAATTCATTTTAACTACTGGAGAAAATATTCTGTCAAAGTCAATACCTTTATTTTGTGTAAACCCATTTACAACAAATCTGGTCTTATACCTCTTTTTTCCTCCATCTTATTCCTACAACCTATAAACCCATTTATTTTGTAATTCTCTTTTACCTACATGAAATCGAACCAAATCCCAAATTTGGTTTACCAAGGAGTCCATCTCCTCTTTCATGCCTTGCTCCCACTTCTTTTTGGTTTCTACCTGCATTACTTCTTTATATATTTCTAGCTCACCACCATCAGTCAATAATAAATAATAAAGTGGAGAGTAATGTTCAGGGAGTCTACTTAATCTAGTAGATATTCTAAATACACTTCCAAGATTTTGAGGTACTTGTTGTAGTTGTTTCACATTTTGATTTTTTGGCACTTTTAGAATTTCATTTCTAGTAATTTCATCAAGCAATACATATTCTATAATTGAATTTTCCTATTTCTTTTCCTGCAACTAATCTCTATCCATGAAATTTTCATTAAAGATCACATATCTACGCCTAATGATTTTATGATTTTCAATATCCCATAAAAGGTAACTAGAATCATTAACTCCATATCCAATAAAATTACATTTCTTGGATTTTTCCTGAAGCTTGGTTCTATTTTCTTTATCAATATGGACAAATGATTCACAACCAAAAGTATTTAAAAAGGAATATTCTATCTTTTTACCTATCCATTTTCCCTCTATAATGCCACCATCCAAAGGACTTAAAGGCCCTCTATTTATTAAGTAAACAATAGTACCCACAACATTTTCCAAAACTATAAGGGCAACCCTGCATGCAATCTCATGCTCCTTGCATGCTCCATGATTGTCCTATTCATCCTTCTTGACACACCATTTTGTTATGGTGTTCTTGGAACCATCTTCTCTCGACAAATCTCATGGGATGAATAGTAATTATAAAACTCTTTTTTGTAGTATTTACCTCCATTTTCTAATCTAACACACTTCAACTTATTTCCTATCTCATTCTCAACCAAAGATTTCCATTTCTTAAAAGTATCAAAAACATTATATATTTTTTTGTATGCAATAAACCCAAGTTTTTATAGTTTCATCATTGATAAAAGTAACGTAATAAGAAGAGCCACCAAGGGATGATACCTGAGTTGGTCCCCATACATCTGTATGTACAAGATCAAACTTTCCATCCATATTTATCCTCCAAACTCTGAGAAATGTGACTCTCTTCTATTTTCCATACACATAGTGCTCACAAAAATCCAATTTGGCAGTAAATTATTTGAGTGGAGAACTTACATCCCCTTCTCACTCATGTGCCCAAATCTATGGTGCCATAATTTTATATCCACTTATGTATAATCTAGAGAAATAGAAGAGTCAACATCACCATTAGATAAATACAATGTACCTACCTTCTCTCCTTTTGCTATTACCAATGATCTTTTAGTGACCTTCCATGAATTTTTTACAAATGTAACTATGCAACCCTCACTTCCTAGTTGACCTACTAAAACTAGATTTATTCTCAACTCAAGAACATCCCTCAACTCTCTTAGCAACCATTTGTTTCCATTCTATAATTTTATCTGTATCTTACCCTTTCCTATAATTTTACAGGGTTCACCATCACCCAAATAAATATACCAAAAATCACCTTGAACTAGTCTTGAAAATATTTCTTATAGGGTGTAACATGAAATGAATCCCCTAAATATAACACCAAAGAATAATTAATATTATATAAAGAAAGGATTAAAACATCTTGTACTAGATCACCTACTATATTTGCTTCCTAGTTTTTATCTTGTTGTCCATCTCCTTGTTTTCCTTTTCAAAACCAACAATCTTTCTTCAGGTGTCCTTTCTTCCCTCAAATATAGCACACTAATGTTCCTCTAGCTTTAGATCTACCCTTCTTAGACTTCCCATGATTCCCTGGGACCTTTTCTCTATCCTTTTGTCTTCCCCTATTATCCATAGTCAAAGCATTACCTGATGTCTCACCTATGCTTTTCTATCACAATTCCTTGCTAAGGATAACACCAATAACATAATCAAACTTTAAAGTGTTTGAGATAGAGATATAATTACTCACAACCATGAATAAACCATTATATATTTTTGGTAATGAGCACATAATCAAAAGATCCTAAACCTCATAATCAAAATTTACTCATATAGAGCTTAATTAGTTTGTCACCATGTTAAATTCATTTAAATGGTCAGCAATAGACCCATATTATAACATTTCTAAATTAAATAAATGATTCATAAGAAATACCTTGTTGGAGGTTGAGGGTTTTTCATACACTCTATCTAATACCTGTATCACATCTACTATTATTTTATTCTTTTAAAATATTGAAGACTATTGACATTGCTAAACATAACCATATTATTCCTAGTGCCTTTCTATCAAGAGCCTCCTAGTCTTCATCCTTCATATTCACTAAATTCTTTTCTATTCTATCTAATGGTAGGAAAATATCCTTCTGATATAGATAGTCCTCCATTTTCATCTTCCATAGCTAGTAGTTTTGGCCATTAAACTTCTTAACCTTAAACTTGCTTTTTTATACCATTGATCCCACTCAAACTAGGAAACCTTTTTTCCTATGAGCTTATCTACCAAATAAACCTTTGGCTCTGATACCGATTGTTAGGAATATAGAATATAGAGTAATAATAATAAAATAAAAATAGAATTAAAATTCATAAAACATAGTAGAATAGACACAAATTTAATGTGGTTCACTCAATATGGGCTACATCCACACATAAATTACTATTATTTATTATTTAGTCCAAAAAATGAAGCAAAAAAACCTACAATACATCCACTACAATATCCTCTTCACTCTATCTCATTTTTACACCTAATTATAATGCCGTCATATCAAAGGAGGGTTAAAAATTAGGGCAAAAATGCACTAGCTTAAGTTCTACTATTAGATATAAAACCTAATAGTAAATGATCTATATTAACTATAAAATTACAATATTTTATAATTAATTTTTCACAAAATTTTGCTTCACCACCCCCTAGACCCCCATGGCAACCTTGGTGGGGGAGTGTTTTGCCCCCGCACCCCTATCAAGAATTGGGAATTAAAATAAGATCAGGCTCTACCATCCAACACTTTGGTCTAAAAATGGTTTGTAACCTAATTGATGATTAATTAAGAAACACCATAAACCTTGAGATAAGATACATTCCATTTTACTTCTTGGAAAATCCTTGAAATAATTGCATCATATTTGGACATGTTGTTGATACAAGGAAAATTGATCTTGAATGATTTAGGGATTAGATCCACCTATGGTATAATAAATAAAAGGCCTACCCATGATCCATGTGTTGTAAATGATCCATAAAAATATAAATTAAAGTGTTTCTCCTCAAAAGGTGTGTTAATGATGGTCACTATGGATTCATCAAGAAATTAAAATGTGAGTGACTTTGTATCAATAAGGGTTCCTTTAACAAGCTAATCTATAAGAATTTCCCCTTAATGGATTTTTAGTTGATGTACTCAATGTCATACTCACTTAAAATCATGACCCACTTGGATACACATCCTTGTAAATCTATTTTTGATAGTATATACTTGAGAGGATCTACTTTTGAAATAACCATGGTTTTATTATGTAACATGCAATGTCGTAGGTTTTGAGTTGTGAAGGCCATGGCTAAATAGGCTTTTTTTATGGGCATATAATTATGTTTATACATGACTAATGTATGGATTAACTAGTAAATGACATGATCTTTGCCATTATCATCATGTTGAGCCAAAATTACCCCCAAGATATTGTCATCAATAGATAGGTATACTTTCTTGGCATAGGAGGCAACAAAATAGGTGGATTTTCTAGATAGTCCTTTAGTTACTAGAAAGCTATTTAGTAGTGATCATCCTATTAATATATGACTCCATTATTTAAAATATGTGTAAAAGGATGGTATTTTTCAATTAATTATGATACATAGTATTAGATAGATTAGATTTTTCCCTATAAATTATGGAACTACTTTAGATTAGTTGATGGTTTTATCTTTATTATTGCTTGGACTTTAGCTGGATCAACTTTAATGCCAAAATAAGATATAATGAAGCCAAGAAATTTTTTTGATGTGAATCTAAACACACTTATTAGGATTAATTATGACTTTTTACTCATGCAATCTTTCAAATATTCTATGTAGCATTGTTGGATGTTCAGCCTTGGTCTTTGATTTACCAAGAATGTCATCAACATAGTCTTCAACAATGTCATGCATCATATTGAGAAATATGATGGTAATGGATCTTTGGTAGGTGGCCCTTAAATTCTTAAGACAAAATGACATAAATTGATAATATAATCTTCCCTATAGAGTGGTGAATATTATCTTATGTTGGTCTTCTATTTCTATCTTGGTTTGGTTGTACCCTAAAAAGCTATCCATTAATGAAAACATTTCATAACCCACTGTGGAGTCTAAAATAATGTCAATGTTTGGAAAAGGAAATTCATCCTTAGGTAAATCTTTTTTTATATCATAGAAATTAATATAGATTTTGATCCTTTCTAGCTTTTTGCTAATTGGCAAAACATTGGAGATCCACTCTAAATAGTCAATCAATCAAATACATCCTATTTTTAAGAGTTTTTATAAATTTTTCTTTAGTAATAAAAAATGCAAGGATGTATTTTGTGCATCTTTTTTTTTATTAGTTTGGCATCAGGATTTACCACAAGATGGTGTAGAACCAAGGCAGGGTCCAAACCTAACTTGTTAAAATATGCCCATGAAAAAATATCTACAAACTCCCTCAAAAGTGATATAAGGACTTCACACTTCTTATCAGTAAGGGAAGCACCTATCTTGCTCCACTTTGGGTTATCTAGGGATCTAATGTTAACCTCTATTATATCTTCTACTAGAAGGGTAAAACCATCTTCAAGGATAGTGGGAAAAGACTTGAACTGGTTGGCAACATTAGATTCCTTTGTTAGTACTAGATCTTTGAGTTCTCCTAGGCATGATGAATCAGAGTCCCCTAATGGAAGGTTTGGCCATGTAACAATTTTTTTTGGAAACTCCTAAAGGATTTGATCAAAATCTTGTTTTTCTTCAAAACTAAACTTAGACTTATAAATAATTTCATCATTATTAGTCTCTTGAGATATGGTTGAAGAAGTTTGAACACCCTCATCTAATGGTACATGAAATAGGTTTTCACCACTAGACTAGCCTTTTTCTTTACTTTTACCCTAGTCAAAAATCACTTTAAAGAGGTTTTCACTTTAGTAACTCAGTGTTTTAATTATTTAATTTTGGCTAAGGGCGTTCACCCAATCTCTAAAATAGGATTCAAGATCTAACTTGATTGGAGAACCCTTATTTTTGGTCCCCCAATGGAACATTGTCTCTAAGGCTAATAAAATCATAGAAAGCCTTATCATTTTAAAACTCATCAATCAACACATTAGACTCTTGTTTTTCATATTATTAGTTAGGGATAATACAATGGTGGTGGATTATAATGAATAACTAATCTAAGGGTAACAATAGAATGAGGGTTAAACAAGTTAGTCTTAATGAGGTCATCACAAAGACTATGATAAGATTTTGCTTCACTACCAACATCACTAGTCGATGGTGATGGGACATGAGTAAGGTATATGGGGCCACCCCCAGGTAGTTTGAATCCAAGTCCATATGCTCCTTTATATTTGGTCATGGAAATTCGCTCAAGTGTTCCCTGTTGATTTGGTCTGAGACCTCCTCCTTCATAGTCTTGATTCTTCATGATCCTATTGGGAATATGATACTTTGAATTCTCATAAAAATTAGCCTACTTGTCATTATACAAACATGATTCATCTGCATTAAGAGGGTCATGTTCTAGGCCATATACTGGTACAAACATGATAGGTCCTTTACTTTTGCCCTTTTGTTTCCATTCTAGATGAAGTGGCTTAGATTTAGGTCTTCCAAAGGACTTTGGGTTCTATGAAAGGTTTTCAATATAAAAGGTATCATGGGTTAAATACTCTCTTGGGCCATTATACAAGATGGTATAATGATTGGATATTTTAGGAGGTGGCATTTGGGAAAGGGAATGAGGGTATTAGGATCATTGTAGTTGTCCTCTAACAAATCAAGGAGTATTGCTTTTCCCTTATCTTACTTGGCTACTGGATTCATGCCAAAGCAATAGTTATAACTCTTGAACTTGGCCTCAAGGTTTTTGCAGTGCTCATATGGATGCAAATCTCCTGGTATACAAACTTCTATCCCTAAATGGGAGAAATTGATAAATTGGTGCAATGTTAATGGGACTACATGAATTTTATGTAACCAAGGTTTACCTAAAAGCATGTTGTAAGATAAATTAAGATCTAACACATAGAAAAGTGTATCATGGGTCAAGGGCCCAAGGATAACTGGTAAAAAGATGATTCCTTATGATTTTTGCTCTTCATTATCATAGGATTTGATGGTTATGGTATCTACTTGAATATCTATCATGGTGTACTAAGAAGCTCAATGAGCTTTAGAGACACTATGTTTAGACCTGATCCATTATGTATAAGGACATGTTTTACCTTGTGCTACTGTATGGAAACTTAAATGTATAAGGGATTATTATGTAGTGGGCCAAGGGATGACATATCGCTTTTATTGAAAGTGAATTGTTGGGCTAGAGCTAGGTGTCCAACCAAAGCTTGGAGTTTGTCAAGGGTTATGTCACTAGAAATAGTTGATTGGCTAAGGAACTCATTCAAAATATCCTTATGGATTGTTGATGTATGCAAAAAATCTAAAATGGAACTTTGTGTGGTCATCTTTTGTAATTGTTCCATAATGTCAAATTTATTCTCTTGGTTAGTGTTAAATGGATTATTCTGAGGTTGAACAGGAATGGTAATATTTAACTAATAATTTATGATTGTATAATGAAGATAAAATATATAACCATGACTACTAATAAATGTTGGTGATGGTGGGGGACCAGATAGGATAAATCTTGATTGCTGGTGCACTTATGTGTGGTCATAAGGTAATGATAGGTTATTAGTATATGGTCCAAAATTAGTGACACTTGTTTTTTGGTTCACCTATGTGTGGTTTCAAGTCAAATAAAGATTACCAATGTGAATTGGATGAGTGGCATTCTTTAACAAAGGTCTTGATTGATTAGTACTCGATCTTGGATTGGTGGAAATGGTATTGATGACACCTCATATAATACGGCCTACAACCTTATTATAGTCATGTACAACTACATGGTAGATTTGTTGGTTATTTCCATTTTGACCTTGGTTCTATCCATTGTTTGGTCATTGTTGGTTCTATTGTCAGTTCTATTAGTTTAGCCTTTGTTGTTGATATTGTTGATTTTGTTGTTACACTAGCCATTGTCTTAATTATTGCTATTGTGACTAGTGTGGTTGGTTGTTATGTTGGGTAAAGTGTTTTGATAGATTTCAAGAGTCTGATTAGAAGTGGAAGCACCACCATCTAATGTTATCTCCCTATTCTCCAACATATTCTCAATCAAATGTTTAATTTTCATACAATACTCCAAATTATGTTCATTAACCTGATGATATTCATATATTTCATTTTGGTGGTACTAATTAGGATAAGGTATATTTTAAGGATAATTTTTAGTATAAGTCAACTAATCATATTAGTGGCAACAAGATTGCAAGACATATATTTCATAGACTCTCCAAGATCACTAAAAATGTGATGAGTAGGCATTGTTCTGCTTAAAAGAGGGGCTTGAAATGGTAAATATTGTTTCATTAGTTGTGTGTGCTTAGTTTATTATATGTGCTACATTTTCTAAAAAGGTTGTGGGTTAGGAGTAAGTTAAATATGTTGCATGGGTTAATCAGATGGTGTTTTCACTATTTGTATGTGTCATGACTCTGTTACTCCATTTTCAACAACATTTTTGTTGCATTTGAGTTACTTTGGTCTATCATTATTATTGGCCTATATCAGTTGTAATACTTGTGCTTGGATTAGATGTTAGTTTTGTCTATTTCCTAGATTGGTACCTTGATTCTAATTTAATGAGGTGAGATTTATGATCTCTTTACTAATTAGGTCTTGCTTGATCAACAAACCTTTATCAATGATATCCTTAAATGTATGCTCACACTATCATTCTAGATGATAGGATATATCACTATGTAAATTTTTAGTAAACATAGTGGCTAATTTTTTACCTAGTAAAATATGGGTAAATCAGCTTGAAAAGTCTCCCCATCACTGTAGCTAACTTGAAAACCTCTCATTGGCCTTATGCTTGACTTGCATCAAGTCGACCAATGAAATCTCATGTTTGAGATTGTATGAAAAGTGATAATAAAACTTGTCTAAAAGATCATCAAAATCAGATACTAAATTCTTGGGAAACTTTAAAAACCACTCCAAGGCTTGTCCTAATAGACTCCTTGGAAATAATAATAAAAGGTTTTTTTTTCTATATTCTACTAGCTAGCATGCAACAAAGAACTCAGTCAAATGAGCATTGGGATCACCTTTCCCCTTGTATTTTTCAAACTTTGGTGGTTTGTATCCTGGAGGAAATGGTATCTAAAATTACTTCATGTTAAATGGACAAGAAAACATGTTATCCAACTTGATTTTTTTTCCTAGCTTGGATGGGAATAATTGCATCCTTCATCTATTGTAGTTCTTGTGCTAGGAAACTAAAGGGAATATTATCTTGAGGTGGAATATTGACCTAGGTAGATGGTTGAATAGTCATGATTAGATCACTTTGACTGAGGTATGATGGAGGTATTTTCTTGGCTACATTGGTTTGGTTAGGGAATGGACCATGAATATGCATACATGGATTAGGGTTTGATTGTTGGAATCGCACATACTATGGTGTGATATTCTAGTTTGGGTTAGGTACGTAGGTATGGTTTTGGGAATTTTGAGGTTGAGATGGAGGGATATGGCCATACTATGACTAGTAGGGTTGAATAGGGACTTTACACTAACTAACATAACTTTTTTGTTGAGGGGGAACTTGTGAACCAAGACCCTATCATTAAACTACTAGCACACTCTGCATAAAAGGCAAAGGCTACCCAACTAGCACTTGAAGAACATTAAAACCTCTTTGTTACATGAATACCTATTAGGAAGTTGATTCTTGTTGGAGATTTGGCATCTGTCACTAAGAAATACTCATACACTATTTATTAGACATAATTTGGCTTTAAATTAGTATATTGGTCTATGAGGGATGAGGTATATTCATTACTACCTGGTGAGGTAGAACATTGGTTGCCCCTATTGAGATGGTAATATATTTTTCCACTACTGCATTGGTATGTTGGATTGTGTCTACTATTGTGGAGTATTAATCATTGTCTATTGAGTATGATTCATCACATTTTGTTATGGAGGCATGACATTAGTCATTGGTTGATTACTTGATCTTGTTGATTAGAAACAAAATACACTTCTTTAATGGTTGGCATATGAGCCAAGCTATCAACCAATGCAAGTTATCAACCAATGTTTTTTTCATGAAGGGGTAAACACCTTGATTGTCTTAACCATTCAAATCTATTAATTATCTTGTCAAAAGAACTAAATCAATGAGAGGCCTATTGGACATGGTCATTTGGTTATAATTGTGTGCTCGGTTCAAGTATGTTTCATATGCTATCTACATTTATACAAAGTGATCTTCCATGAGGTCCTTTATTTTGAAAATAATATTAGGATATTGATACATCATTTGGACTAAAGCTAAAGGATTACTAGAAGAAGCCTGTTGATTATAAATTATGTTATGAGGCATTCTTACTAGGCTTCACAAATTCTCATGGGGAAAGTCTACTAGAAACTTGGTCCCTAATTCTATATCTCTAACCAATATTTCATCCTTGTTTTCCAACAAGTGATGTACAAATAGATAAAGATCATATGTGGATGGTGTATTAGCATAGTATGGTTGTTGAGGAACTAGTTCCTTGACCATAGACACCAAATCTAAAATATTATTCAGTTTGTTCTTGATCTTATTCTGAGTAAGAAGACATGTTTACCAAGTAATGAGCCAATGGGTCTTGATTTTGTAACCCTATTTTATTTTTATAAGATGGATAAGGATCCATCTCATAAGCAACATTATCTACATATGGGTCTTGAACCATTTCTTCTTGTGCAACAACATTACTAGCTCCTAGATTGTACATGAGGCCACTAAAAGTGTAAGAATACATGTTGGTATCCATAGTAAATGTTTTGTAACAAAATTAAATAGAGTTATATAAAATTAAAAAGGTAATGTCTAAAAAGATGTTCAAACTTGGTCTAACTTGGTGAAAAGGATGGATATGTATATCCAAAAAAGGTTGATTTAATGACCTCTGATAAAACAAGCTAATGATAAATATCTAAAATTTACACATCTCACACAAAAATTTCAAATAATATGACCATAAATCAAAATGCTAATTTCTAGGTCAAAGTGTTTCAAATCGGCCTACTCTAGGAAAAACAAAAGTTACTAGGTCTTTTATCCAAATACAACATCAAAATATAGGCTCAAACAAAGCATGTTCTAGGTATTTTGGCCAAATGGTGTCAAAATATAGACTTTAAAAGATGAGATTTTTAATCTAATAGATTTGAAACACTTCTAACAAAAACTAGGTATTTAACTCTTAGACATAAACTTGATCAATAAGAATGATGTATGAAATGAAAGGCACTTGGAGATTGTTTATTTTCTCCTGAATAATGGCACAAATATAGATTCTTTTAATTGATAAACTAGGCAAAGGCAAACAACTTAACTGTGCTAGACAAATAACTGTCAATAAAAACTTGAAATGGTTTGATCTTTGGAGCTACTAGGACTCTATGCAAAGATGTTTATGAAAACAAGTCTCAAAATGATTTAAGCATCATAACAATGTTAAACTATTCAAAATATCTGATAAGTGCTTGTTTCAATAATCTAAGACAAAAAATGGTTCCAACACAATTTTGGTAGTGTAAGACTACCCTCCTTAACCTGAATTATATACACACACAAGGTTAAACAAATTTCTAAGGAAAAAGTATGTTATCAAATGAACCTAAGATAAAAGGTGCAATAGGATGAATGGTACAAAAATTTAGCCTTAGACTCAAAGTGTGAGTGATACGTAAGATGGATTGAGCCCTAAAAATTTATGATAATGATGTTGAGTCTAAAAATAGCCTTCAATTCAAATTGGGAATTGAACTCAAGTTAAAATAAGTCAAGTGCAAAGTGGAAAATCCAATTTAACACATCAACCTTTAAAACTTGGAAGAGTATAATTTTTAATTTAAATATTAATGAGGGGCATAAATAGAATGTGGTAAAAGGTTTAGACTCAAATGGGAAGCATAAATACACCAAATTTAAAGATATGACACAAAGTGTATGATGATGAATTTGAACAAGGAAAAATATATTTTCACTTGGACATCATAATGCCTCCTTTATTCTAGGAAATTTGAGGACAATGTGTTTAATTATGTCACTTTTTATTAACACCAAGTTTTGACTCCACACAAAAACCAAGTAATCTAAGATAAAGATAAAATAACTAACTAATCATCTTAAATCCTAAAACTGATAAGGTATAGAAAAGTGGGGTTAACTAACTAATTATTTTTTGAATGTTCTAGATGGATCAATTGTATATGACTTTCACATTCGATGTGGAAAAAAATCTCACATCATTTGGGTCCATAACACTTAGATTGTTGTAAAAAGGTCTATCCATATTTACAACCCCTACATCCATCACTTGTTTAGTGTAGTGCAATGTCTAATGTGCTCATACATCCTAGGCTTAGACCCAATGTTAAGAGGTTATTTAACCACTCAAATCTTTTATCCCAATGGGGTGATCCAAATTTATATACCCCCCTCATAGAGAGGGGTTAAAGACAATGTCAGGAGATGAATTATTGAGTCAAGGCTTCCCTAAAGAACTCATGGGAGGTAATGAATTCCACCTCACAAGCCAAGATGCATGAAAGAAATGACACAATATAAAGACTTTATGGTCACCTCAAGATCACCCAATACTATTTCATGTTTTTGGGGAGGGATTTCAACAATGTTCTTTCTATGCCTTGGACTAGGCTCAAAGTGGGATGAGATGGATATTTTGATCCAAAATTTTCCTAAAGGGGTTGCATCGGAGAGCATACATGCACATCTCCTTTGCTAAAACACATAATAAATAAACAAGTTTACAAATAATTGAAGTGAGTTTAATTTCATTGCACCAAATTGAAAGTGTTTTATTAGATTCATTACTAGCACCTTAGATTTAAGATGTACAAATGAAAATAATTGAAAACCACCCAAAAATAAGTTAGCACTTTTGATCTCAAAAGTTCCCTAAAGGGGACAAATGGAAGAACATACATGCATAACTCCCTATTGACTCAAACAAGTTTAGACTAAATAAATAATGAAAACAACTTATAAAGACTTTGATGTGTATTCAATTTTATAACACTAAACAAAATGTGTGGTGGTTTTATTTTAGACCTTGGATTTAATTTGTAAACTTTAAAATAATAATCAAAACATTCAACATAAACATGGAGATTTTCCTCTTTAAACCCAAGGTGAAAATGCCTAGTTATTTTTAGAACATCCAAAAAGAAGTGTGAAAGTACTAATTAAGCTTGTTTTAGCACTTGTTCAATTAAATATTGTAGTAAAATGGTCAACACTTCTTTTAGCTTTGAAGCATTTCTGTAAGTGAAATAAATACCTTTAGAAATTGATCTCTTGGGTTGGGTTGGGTTACACAGTTGAGTTGGGTTGGCAGTCAAGTTGGGTTGGTAGTTGAGTTAAGTTGGCAGTCAAGTCAGGTTAGTAGCCAAGTTGGGTTATACAAAAGACTTAGGCTGATAGCCAATTTGGGTTTGTAGCTAAATTAGGTTAGTAGTCGAGTCAGGTTGGCAGCTGAGTTGGGTTACACAGTCTTGAGAACAAAATTTTGACTTACAAAAAAATGAATTGTTGCTCAAATTTTTACCTTCTTTGCTTTCACAATCTAAGATCCTACATCACAATGGTAAGTATATTTATTTTAGGTGTAATTTGACCAAATTTTTGAGGCTAGGTCCTATCAGGCATGTTATTTATGAACATAAGATTGTAATAGGGGGAGATTAGTATGGTGTTAGTGAATGAAATCAAATCCAAACAAAGAACACACTAAGATAACACCCTAAGCCTATCTCAAGGGGGGAACATATTAACAAAACCAAATTAGAAGCACAACTACAATGAAAAGACAAATAAATCCCTCACCTTCCTTGGATGCTCTAAATAGCTTGTTGAAGTGGCTTACTCAGCTTGTGCTTAATGAGTCTTCATCAAAGGAGGCTTGTCTATCTCCTCTTCTCCTTAGCATCTTTGTAATGGCTTTAGCTTTGTCTTGGCTCAATAATTTGGAATTATAACACTAATTTTAATGGCTTTTGGAATTATTTGAGCATTATAAATTTGCACGATCTAAGCTTTAAAATGATGGTCATGGCTCTTCTATTTATATATTTTCAAAATGGTTCAGGATCAACCATGACCATCCATCTTAAGATCAAGATGTGTGGCCATGAATTATTCTAATTATACAAATAAAATCCATAAATACACTCATCATGATTTGGGAAAAGGGGGCTTTTATGAGGCATGGGAGGTATTGATGAGGTATGAAAGGGCTTAATCCTGATATTTTGTGCATTTATGGCCTAGGGATGCCTTCCTAAGAAATGATGTCATTTGATGATGTAATTATTTAATATCAGTTTCAAAAAAGAAATATTCAACAAGTTTCATGGAAAATTAACTTAAGCTCTTTATTTGGTTTAATTAACCTTAAACATGATTGGTCAACTTTGATGCAAAACTTGGTGAATTGTGCACAAATTAATCAAATTGGTCAAAATGTCATATTATTTTCTCAAAATTTGACTGGATTAGAATTGGAAGTCAACATTAGATGTAATAGAACCATAATCCCATTTAGGATATTTCCAATAAAAAATAATAAATGCACATGTCTCACATAATAAATTTAGTAAAAAAGAGTAATCCAAAGTACCTAGGTGAGAAATTGTCATTTTGACTGAAAATGATTTGATCAAAGTTTGCTGCTTCATAAATGGCATTGCCTCATTTAATCACACTCTAGCCAAAATCAACACTTGAATATGATAGGTTCACATCATTTAGCATGTTTTAGTGTTTTTAGGCCAAATTATACATTTTTTATATAAATTGGTCAAAAGGTTAGTTATAGGTCATTGGTGGCCATTTTTAGGTGTTGACATGCTCAAGAAACCTCATACACTCACTCTTCTTTGGATATTAAATAGAACATTTTTAGAGCTACTTACAAATATTTGGAGCTCAACTGTAGCATGTTTGGAGCTGCCTTCATAGATCTTTAGAGCTGAACTTTTAATTATATACAGGGTCTTCAACACCTCATGTACAACCTCAAATAATATCTCTCATGCTAAAATATAGTAAAGTATTCTTCAGAGCATTCTCATCTCCTTAGCTCATTCAGAGAATCTTTGGAGCTATTTACATAGATCTTCAAAGCATACTACTTCTTCTTTGGATCTCACTCATTTCATCATTCCACCTAAAAATACCATCTCACAAGGTATATAAAAAGTATCAAAATATGTTTTACATTTACTATACTGACTTGTACTCACTCATGCTACTTCTCAATAATTTCACTCAAGCTAACATTAAAACATTCTTCAAATAGTATTATTTTCATCATAACAACAACACTCACTATGCTAATAATTAGAAATCATCAAACACATACCTCAAGGATCAATAACTTAACAAGAACATTTGATATTAATGATATTATATTGACATCAATGAAAGAACCATGCATATTAATTATAACCTTTGACATCAATGACAACTTTAAATTTCAAATTTCAATAGTCAATGATAATGCTCAATAATATTTCCATTAATCAATGACAATGTTCAATAATGTGACCACATGTCATAATCTTAGAAATTTATCGTAAAATAAATTAAAACTATGTAATTTTACTTTATGATCACTAAAATTTTTAGATGCAATCACATGTCAAATTCTTGAGACTTCAAGATTGGAATATCTTCAAAAACCTTTTCACTATGCGTCACCTTCCCCAATCTCTGAATCCCTAAGATCATGACACATGGAATTATCTTGGGACTTGAAAGTATTCATCACTTATGAATTTTTACAATAATCAATCTAATATGATTGAAGGAGATCATGCCATGTGACATGATCTTAGGGTTCCTCTACCTTTGACATTTATTTGATTTTACAGTTCTATTTTTTTCACTTTTTATTAAACTCCAAATAGTTGATACTTTCATGGCACCTTTACATTGAATCTTCCATCGGAGGCCTATGTTATTTGAATAAACCCTCTAAGTCCTTAGTTTATATGATGATGCAATGTGGCATCATCATGGGTATTTGAGCCTCAAATATTTTATACTATCATTGATCTTCTACTCCCCTTCTCTAAAAAATGTGACATTGAATAGTTGACTATGCATAATGCTTAAGGCCATGAGTTGTCATGATTTTTACACTCGGTAGAATCTTAAGAACTCAACTTTGGGAACTCTAAAGACCAAATTAGAAAACACAACTCCAAGAAAACATTAATATTTTAGTCAAATAATTAAAAAAAGACCCAAATAAACAAAGATATATTTAAGCTATGAAAATTTCAAATATACCTGTGAAAACATGAATGTTAGCCAAAGTTTGAAAGACTTAAAATAGATCTTGACCAAATCAAATTTGGCTAAGAAAAATACCTTAAAAAGTTGAGTAAGCCATTTTAAGAGCCAAAAAATAATTTAAAATCAATAATATGACCATTTAAAATGAAATTTAAACTATAAAGGTCAGCAATTAATATTAATTATTTTGATAATTTATATTTAAGGTCTAATGTTACAACATAAGGTAATATTTTAACACTAATACAAATGTTTTATAACCAATGGAATAGTTTGCATTGATAATGGAAAAATTGGGCCAATTTATGTTGTTTAAACCCTAGACAAGGATTGTCTAAACATTGTGAATAAATGATGAAGTGAAGGTTGTTCAATTTCATTAAAGACATTCATAAGTTTGAAACTTTAAGGCAGAAATCCATATCAAGTAATTTAAGAAACATTCATAAATGTGACCATGTAAGTAATCAAGACCACAAGAAATAAAAAAATGTATTTAAATTGATATTTTGATTAATAGGGTGTGTTGGACCCAACAAATGGGGACTTCCACAAGGATAATGTTGTTCAACTTTCAGAACCTAGAATGTTAATCTTCCAATTTGAATAATCAAACACAAAACTATAGACAAATCCTTTGGAAAAAATATAAATATGGAAGAACTAAAGTCTACCTCAAAATGTGACATATTAAGTTCAAGATGTACATATGACCATCAGTGTGTGTCAAAGTGATTAATTATCTTATAGATCTTGAATTCGTAAACAAAAATTTAAAATTGTCTAAAATAATCAAAACTTATGAGAAGGAAATATTTGGATGTTTGGATTGGGGGGAATGGCATGGTAATTTCTCTACTATAATACAAACATCTATAACCCTAACCGAGATACATTTAGTCCCACTCAAGGCCTTGATCCACTGCAAACTAGGTTAGAAATACTATGATGGAGATTGCCTGAATCACCCTTTAAAGGAAAGAATTTTTATTTTGAATTTTATTCAATCTCCTTTTGAGTTTCTTTCTTTTAAAAATATTTAATTTTTATTCCATTGAGGTTTGGGACCAAACCAAGATATAATGATAAACTCATAAAATTCATGACTATCAAGACAAAGTTAAATAAATTTAGTGTTTCCATTTGGATTTAGATGTGAAATTAAGTGTAATTTGATGGCTTCAACAAGAAAATGACACATTTCTAAAAGTCATATTTTCTATTTTGAATCACATGCCTTCAAATTCTAAAAATACACAAGGAAAATTGTTTTAGTTTGTATAACTTTGTAATGATGATTACTTACCTTATAGTTTTTAAAGTCTAAATAATTCTAATATATTAATCCACCATTTGAAATTCCTAACCCATGAGAATGTAAGGACACAATATTTATTCAACAATTTTTTTCCTAAAATTTATATTCATTTCTTAAACTTGATTGCCATATAACACTAATTGGGATAAAATATTACTTTTATAGGACCAAAGCATGAACAAAGTGTAATAAATGAAGATACAAAACATAAATGTAAAAGTAATATCTTAAAAAATATTGAATTTTCATGATACAATATATAATAAACTCTAATAAATATTGAAAAGCACACAAAGATCACCAACAACTCCAATAAAATAAACCAACTTAAATAAGTTGGGGAAAAAATAATAGGAAGAACAAAAACAATAAATAAATAAAATAAGTAAGACAAACACAAAATAACAAAAATTAAACTAAACTAAAAAAGATAGAGACTAATTTAAGAAAATTGAAAACTAAACAAAAAAAAATAACACAACTAAATTTAAAAAAATAATAAATTACATATAATATGTAAATACCATTAACCTCTTGACCTTCATTATGAAATTGTATTCGATACAACACTTGAGAAATAATGCTTTAAAAAATATCCATTGATGGGTAAGGGAAGGTCATTGCCTTGAAGATATTTCAATCTAAATGTGTTTCATCCTAGTAGCTCTAAAACTTGATGAGGATCTATTCAAAGAGTATTTAAATTAGAATGTTGACCATTCTTCTCGTAGACTTTGTCATATAATAAAAATAAGTCTTAAATATGAAACAATTTATCCCATGATCTTTTATCAAACCATATCCTCACAACAACCTAGAATGCGATAAAATTAGGCAAGGCTTATTCACTTGTGTCTTCCAAATAAATTATGTCTAATGGTCTAGACTAATTTATATCATTTGATTCCATATAGTCATGAATGAATTGATATGTGGGGTTCCTGAGCATGTCATTAAAAATATTGGATTCAAACCATAAATTAAATTGAAAGGTGAACTCTTAAGACTCTGCTTGTGTCTTATTTGATCAACCCACAAAGCATATTTGAGTAGTAAAAACCAACTATATGGACTCTTTTTTACTGCTTTCATAAGGACATTAATCAAATTATTATTTGTAGAATCAACCAAACCATTGCCCTGTAGGTAATATTTTGATGATAAATTTAATGTAGTTCCATTATGATATACCCACTTAGTTAATTCAATTGATTTGAAGGTAGGCCCATTATCACACACATGTGTCATTGGGGTGCCAAATCTAGTTGTAATTTTTTCATCAATAAATTTAATCACTTCTTTAGTAGTATTATTATTTATTGATTTTTCTTTAGCCCACCTTGTGTAATAGTTAGTGGCTATAAAAATGAATTTATGACTAGCTGAAGAATTAGGATTTATAACTTCAATGAAGTGTAAAGCCCATTGGGCAAAAGGATGCTCCTCAGTCACTGGTTGAAGAGGCATGTTATCATGGTTTTATCTTTTTGTAAATATTTGACAAAGATGATATCACATCACATGTGCATGAGAATATTTAAATAAATTTAGCCAATAGTAACCAAATATTAAGATGTTTTGTCTTATCTTGTTACCATAAGGGTCTCCACTACCTAGTTTTTTATGAAAATAAATCATGACATCTTGTGTTAAACATCTTAAGAAAATCCCTTGATGATTTTTAGAGTATAATATGCCTTTCTTAAGAATGAAATGAAAAAATTTTAATCTTAATTTTATATTCTATGTCTTATCTAGGTTAGCCAATGGAATACTATATGATAAATAATGAATTATTGAATCATACCATGGGGTGTGCTTGATTTCAAATTTATTTAAATTAACAACCATGCTAGGATAAACTTAAAAAATCAATTATGACAAACCTTAACATTAAAATATATTTATCAAATTGAATTTTATGTCATATTATTGAAGCTTTGAGACCCATAATCCTCTTCTTTCTCGAAGCTCATTATGTCCCAACATCAACTTGAAAACAAGATCGAGAACCATATCATAGATATTATCCTATGGAATGTAATTTTGAATTTTTTTTGATACCTTTACTAATGCATAAGTTTTCTTGTCTAACACAAGGTGACTTAATTTATCCTCTTTCAAATTAGTTTTCATGAAATCTATAGGGTGTTATCCATATTCAAACTTATGTGTTAGGATTGTTTTAATTATATGATTAGAGGCAAATGAATATAGGTAGAAGTCTTTATCATAATTTGGACTGACCAAAATAGGGACTTGCATTATATTGTACTTGATTTCTTGAAAGAATTTATTTGAATTACGGTTAAAATATACTTTGGATCCATATTTTAACATATCATTCAAAGGTTTAATTATTCCAAAAAACTAGAAATGAACTTTTGAATTAAATTCAACTTACCAAAAAAATATTTCAGTTCTTTCTTACTATTGGCAATAGAATTTTAGAAATGACATTAGCTTGATCAAGGTCAATTTACATACCTTTATTTGTGATTACATGACCAATAATATTACCTCTTGTTACATATAAAATACATGTACAAATTTTTAAAAAATTGTTAAATCATCCATATAGACAATAGTGAACTTATCAATTAGTGCTTTAAATTTAATGTCCATAGCTCTTTGGAAAGTGACACTAATATTAATCAAACCAAAAGACATATTTTTATAAGCAAGTGTTCCCAATTTTATGGTGAAAGTTGTCTTATATATATAGTTTTAGTCAACCAAAATTTGATTGTAATCTAAGAATCCATCTAAGAAAGACATCATATCATACCCACTAACGTATTGAATGACTTCATCCAAAGATGGCAAAGAATAATTATCCTTATCTAAAGATCAATTTAGGTTCTTAAAATCCACATAAAGACTAATTTATCCATTTTTATTCTTGACTAGAATTATGTTGGCCACCTAGGTTGAATGATGCAGTAGAAAGATTATGCTAGTTGATAATAGATTTTGAACTTCCTTTTAGATAAGCACCTCAAGAATAGGATTGATTGGTCTTGAAATGATCTGAATGGTTTTTTATCAAGATTCAAAAAAATATTATGTGTCATGATACTATGATCAAACACCTTTAGGTATTCATATGTCCAAGAAATGACATATTTGTATTAGGTCAATATTCTTTTCAGTATTTTTTATTTGTTTGTCACTACATTCAGATCATACATTGATGTTTTGAGGTTGATTAGGCATCTTTATGTTAAAAAATTACAATATTTGATTAGAATAAATGGGATTTTGAAGTGTATTTATAGTTTTGTATACATCAAATAATATTTACTATTAGATCATCCACCTTTTAATTTGATTTTATTTAATATTCAACACTTTAAAATTATCATGCTACTCTTCATTTAAGTTCATTTTATCTTCATCAATTACTTGCATATCAAAAGTATTGGAATTAGAAAAGAAATCAAAGATATGCCTAACATATTCAAATACTTTAAAATGTTTTACATTATATAGAAAAAATGGATATGAAATTAATTCTATAGAAAACTTTTGTAAATTAGTATTGTCCAATGGCATGTGGTTAGCAGTAGAAACAACTAATGAATTTACCATGGCATTGTCAGTTCTAAGGACAACAAAAATGTTAAAATCATTGAATGAATATATTAAATCCAAATATCGGTGTTTATACCTTTTAAAATAAGAGATATTACATTGAAATTTATTTTTTACCTAATTGATGGCTAATTCAGAGTCACCATAGATTCTCAATTGAGGAACATCATACCTAGTTGAAAATTATAATCACATAATTAAAGCTTCATATTATACCATATTATTTATGCATGGGAATTATGATATATATTTTTCTACATGATTTATATTAGATGGGTAAAAAATTATAATACCTACTCTATATCTTTGTTTAGAGTGTGCTCCATCAAAATAAAAATACCACATACTTGAATTTTGATCATGTTCAAGTTTTTTCTTCTTTGATAGTTTGGTAATCAAAGTATAGACACTTGCATCTATATAAATAAATTTGACTTATCTATTGATAGCATTGTACCATATAATCATTAATTTCATTTGTGATTCTCTATCAATTTTGGTTTGATTTACAATTCCTCTCAATGGAAGCCACATATGGAAAAAGTCTATTATCATATAAGCATTGAGTGATTTAGACCAATCCTTAATTAGTATCATGACATATGCTTTTAGGATATTAATTTTTTTTATGCATATAAATTATTGCACTCTTGGTTCAAGTTTTAACTATATATGGACATTCAGTAACTCTCCTACAACCTTAACTTTGGAATTGTCTAACTAAACTACCACTTTATCTGATTTTACAAGAACTGATTCTAGCTTTTTTAAAAATCCCCTACATGCATAACATTGGCTGAGGAGCCAAAATAAAAAAGGAAATTGTGCATATTTTTACCAAATATTTAGACTATTAACAAAAATCATGGAACATTAGTCTTACTCTTATGTATTGTAACATTGGTATTAACAAAAACTTTATGTTTGGGTTGACTACTCCTATATACAAGAGACTTAAGAAATAAATCCATTTGTTAATTGATTTGTGCCAATCATGGAGGGTTATATTAGTTCTTATTTTCTTAATATCCTCCATAATGTTATAAATTATTTTATTAGTAGAGGGTTGATTATCACCTAACTTTGGTGGAGGTGGATCATTTCTAGTTTTAGGATTAGGATGTGTAACAACCTTATTTGGGGGAGTTGAGGTAGTCAAATATTGATGTGATATAATCCTAAGAGTATAATTTACTAATTTTTAATACTAAAAATGTTGAATGTCATGATATTATCTTTAGGTTCATTACCATCTATATTAGGAAAGTCTAAAGTCTCTAAAACCATGGATGTGTTAGGGGATTTTGATGAAATGGAAACATCATAATGACTTGAAGTATTCTAGTCATTTGGGACAACCTCATATTCTTTCATTTCCTTTTGAATAATGACAAAATCTTGACAAAACTCAACAAAATTAAGTTATTCATGTTGGGTTATGTTATGCACATGACAGTAGTTGGTAGGGTGATCTCCATGATAATGATCTTAGGAAATTTGTTGGATGAAGACTCAACTTGTTTATTATCTCTATTTAAGGGCCCATAATTATATTGGTAAGTGGAATTTGGGGAAAAGCTTCTAATACTCAAACTACCTACTTATTTTTTCAAGTTTGTAAAATCATTACACAACCTTTAGACCATTCTTTGGATTGTATATAACTCAAGTTTAACTAGGTATTGAGATGAATTTTGTGTATTATTTGTTACAAATATAATTAAAGTTTGGTTGTAAGATCATGGAATTGTTTCATTACTAACCTCAAAATTTAGAAATCCTAAATTTTGATTAGGAGAAACATGTTGTAGAATAATCTAATTTATAATTGGAAGAGGCTGTGGTAATGAAACATTTTGATTTTCAAGTGTGATTAGGTTTAATGTTGGCATGTTTGGGATAATGTTAGGAATGGGAGAAAACATTTTCCCTTGTGGATTGAGTTGTCTATCCACTTTTACTGATTTTGCATATGTAAATAGAAAATTAATGACAATTGGATCTCTCCTTAAGAACATGGTGATCCAAAGGTCCCAAACATTTTTGAACATTTTTAATTCTACTTGGGCATTTGGGCATTTTTGTTATTCATGTTTGGTTTTATTGTGCACACAATAGTAGTTGGTAGGGTGATACCCATGATATTTTTCTTAGGAAATTTGTTGGATGAAGACTCAACTTGTATAATATCTCTATTGAAGGGCCTATAATTACATTGGCAAGTGGAATTTGGGGAAAAGTTTTTAATACTTGAGATACCTACTTATTTTTAAAGTTTAATAAATCATTGCTTAACCATTAGACCATTCTTTTTATTGTATATAAATCAAGTTTAGCTAGGTATGAAGATTAATTTTGTGTATTATTCATTACAACTATAACTAAAGTTTGGTTGTAAGATTGAGGCATTGATTCATTACTAACCATAAGATCTATAAATACTAAATTTTGATTAGGAGAAACATGTAAAATTATTTGATTTGTAATTGGAAGAGGTTGTGGTAATGGAACATTTTCATTTTTAGGTGTGGTTAGGTTTAGTGTTGTCATGTTTGGGATAATTTTGGGAATGGGAGACAAAATTTTCCCTTGTGGATTGAGTTATCTATCCACTTTTACTAATTTTGCATATGCAAATGGAAAATCATTGATAATTGGATCTCTCCTTAAGAACATGGTGGTCCAAGGGTCCAAAACATTTTTGAACATTTATAATTCTACTTGGGCATTCAATATATATAAGGTTATTACCCTACTATACATCTTTTAAAAATGTGCATTAAAATTATGTATAGGTTCATTGGGTTCGATTCTCATTCAAGAAAACAAATGGTATAATATGATTGGATCCACTACCTAACCAAACTAGGTTATGAATGTGTTACTCAATTGATTCAAACCTAAAATTAAATTTTCATGTAGGTTGAGAAATCAGTCATAAGCCTAATCAAGCAAGTTAAATGGGAATAGCCTACAAGATACATTTTATTGCTCAACATTAAATAAATTAATGGATTTTTTATAATATATAATGTGCTCTTCTATAATCCTCATAGTTTTTGGAGTGAAATTTGGAATATATGCTCAAATTTTATAGGGAAATCATGTACATCACCATGAATGTTTATAGCTAATCTAGCTAGCCAAGTTGTAAACATTTTGATTGGTCTATTGGTGAAAAATTATTGGGATGGTGTGGTTGGTTAAACTAATCTTATATATCTACCTCAATCATATCTAAGATGTCTATTAACTTTAAGAGGGGAAATAATTAATCTTCTATGACCCAACCTAACTCCAAATCACATGATCCTTGAAAAAGACTCTAGAGTGATAAATACTAATTTATATTTATGTGTATTTTAAGTACACAATGATAATTGGGAGAAGCATAATAGAAGGCAAAAAATATATAATCAATGATAATCTCAAATTATTAAAAGGTTCAATATTGGAGGTTCAAGCCCTAAATATATTTCATTGGGCCCCTCCTAGTGCTATTTTATACTAGGCTCAATTTGTGACCCACTCAAATATATCTATTAGATTAAATAATTTAAGAGGACAAAGGGAGTATACAACACATAAGATGAATGTTACCTCACTTTTAGGATTCTACTAGGGATCCAAGGGTCAAAATTTTTGAGAACATTTAGCTAGGTGAGCAACAATTATTACCACCAGAGGTTCAAATGATCTCTTTACCTAAATTAAAGCTATCTAATGTTGCGGGATTGTTAAAACCCTAGGTTTACTATGTTATTTCATAATATAAGACCTTTATAATCTAATGAGTATGAATATCATAAAAAAATTAAAAGAGAGGGAAAGAGTAAGGTAGAAAAGAGATGATTCTTTGACTAAGATTAGATATTTTAGTAATAAGAAATTGAAATCATGGTTGGATAAAATTATATCACTAGGAACCAAGTTTTTCCATTACAAAACTTAAATAAATCAATGAGCAATATTTAAATGAAAAATGTGAACATATAAATCAAAATCTCTATCAAAATAAAATAAATACACAACCTTATAGCTATTACGCATAATGACTTAATAAAAGCTTCAAAATAAATAGAATAAAAATTTATAATCAATCAAACCAGATCCTACATAATATGATTTTTATTCACTTAAAAACCAACATTCAAACAAGTTATTAGCATATATTATCTCTCTCAATTTAATATTTTCTAGTAGACAATCATTACAAAACAAAGGATAATGGCAGGTGCAATCCTGACACAATCTTGATAGAGTTTTAGTACAAAAATATGTTAACCATTACAATGACAAGGAATATTAATTATATAATCAAGGTAATTAGATCCATTTATTTGATTCATAACCAAAATTTAATGGCTTAATGCCTTAAATTAAATGTGGTAATTTATTTCATCTTAGATTCTTAAAATAACACATTAACAAAAGATAAGAACAAGTCATGGTACAATTCCTACATTATAATAACTCTCAAGATGAAAGGGGATGCAAAATCTAATGCATTTAAAGTTCTAGTAATCCAAAATATATTGACTAAGATATTAGCACAATTTTATTAGTGATCCAAACATGAGAATCCACATGATTGTAAAAGGATCCAAATGATGTAATCACTAGTTCATATTCAGTTTTTGTCCATTCCTAACTACATGTGCTTATCTCCATGACAACAAAGCCTCTTCTAGATGCACCCTTTTATTATTAAATTTTGATAACTAAGAAATATTTATATTTTAATAATGGGTTATTCAAACCTATGAATAGGTTCATCTCCTCCTTTTGATTCAGTTATTGATGTCTCTGAAGTAAATTTATGTTGTACAGACTCTCCATGATCTCATTTCTCTCCCTCTATCTAATTTTGGATATCTCTCTAGTTATTTATACCTTCATGTTCATTTTCCTTTCCTAATATTGGCCCACAACATCCATCTTGTTTCATTAGAAGCCTTTTTATAAGTTTTATGCTCTGATTATGACTATCTGGTTCTTTTACTTCTCTAAATTTGGGACATTACTAAAAAAAGCCTTCTTAATTTGATAGTTTTATTATTCTTGAGATTTTCATTTTTACTTCATCCTCAATATTTCAATATATGATCTTGATGAGTTATGCTTTGATCATTTCCTAAGTTTATGTCTTTTTCCACTCAACCTATTTTAAGTTTTTTAGTTGACCAAACCATTTGCCTTGGCATTTATTTCTACTTAATTTGCCTTTTACCCTAATTAACAATTGTAATACAATGAAACCATCACTTACTCATCCTTTTAATCTCTACTTGGTTACTAAATTTAGGGTCTTTATCTATAGATGTCATCTCCTTCCATAGGGTGGAACTATGTATTAGCCCTTTTCTACTTTACTCAATCCTATTTTATTTTGGTTTTTGGCTACAATTAAATGTGAACATGATACTTGTTAAAATACAAATTTTAGGGAAGTCTTTCAAGATTTATAATTGCATGTATATATCTTCTATATACAAAGTCTAAGAGATCATGCCACATGGCATGATCTTAATACTTTGAGAGATCACTACTTGATCTTCTATAATCTATATATTAAACAAACTAAATCCATGAGATCATGCTATATGGCATAATCTAAAATATGACTCTCCCTTCTAAAATATGACTCTTAAAGATATGATAATGTGTCATAATATTATAACTTCAAATCATAATAATTTAAAAATATGCATTTTTACTCTATGATCGCTGAATTATTGAGATGTATCCATGTGTCACAATCTCATTAATTTAGGGTCAAACTATATTTGGAAACCTTTTCAGTATGCATCACATTCAATAATCTCTAAATCCATGAGATCATGACACATGGAATGATTTGGGGACTTGAAAGTCTTTGGCATAGCCGTTTTTACAATAAATTCTCTAATTGAACAAGATAATGTAATGTGTCATGATCTCAGGGTTCCTCTACCTTCAACACTTAGTCAATATTAAAATTATATTAATTTTCATTTTTGAGTGAGATCTGAACTGTTGATATTGGCACATGGCATCTTTGCATTTAATCCTCCATTGGAGGCCTGTGTTATTTGAATTAAACCTACGAGTCCTTAGTTATTATGATCATGCCATGTGGCATCATCATGAGAATTCAAGCCTTAAAGCTTTTATACTATTGTCAATCTTCCACTCCCTTATTCTCTAAGATGTGACCACATGCTATAATCTTAGGAGGTGAGGGTTTGGGAGACATTAAAATTTTGATTCAACATGATGACTACCAAATGATACATTGAATAATATATGTCATGATCATAGTAATTAGAGACTCACATAAATTTGAATAGTTGACTGTGCATAATTCCCAAGGCCATGAGTCATTATGATTTTCCCACTTAGTATAATATCAAGAACTCAAGCTATGGACACTTTATAAACCAAAGTAAAAAACACAACTCTAAAAAAACATTAATATGTTAGTTAAATAAAAAAATAAATATTTGAATAAAAAATATATATTTAGGCTAAGAAAAGTCCGAAATAGATCTATAAAAGCATAGATTAGTGTAATACAAAGTTTGAAGACTTAAAAGAGACTTTGACCAAAGTAGATTCAGCTAAGAAAAATACCTTATAAACTTGAGTAAGATATTTTAAGATCAAAAACAAGAATTTAAAATTGATAATATGACCATTTAAAATGAAATTTGAACTATAAAAAGCATCAATTAAACTTAATTATTTTGATAATTTATAGCAAGGTCTAGTATCATAAACTATTGAAATTGGCCCTTTTTCAATTTAACCTAAAGAAAAGGTCATGTTCATGTTTTAAAGATTAAATGATTAAAATAATCATCGAAATACATCATGAGCACCATAAGGAAATATTTTAACAATAAGACAAATGTTTTATAACTAATGGAAGACTTTGCATTGATAATGGTCAAATCGGGCCAATCTCTATTATTTAAACCCTAAACAAGGATTGTCTAATCACTGTGAATAAATGGTCAAGTTAAGGTTATTCAATTTCATCAAACATGTTCATAAGTCTGAATCCTTAATATGGGAATGCATATCAATCAATTTATTAAACATTCATAAATGTGACCATGTGAGCAAGCAATAAAAAACAAAATAAATAATTGTGTTTAAATAAAGAGGGTCCCTATGTGAGATTTGAAGTAACGAAGCATGTTGAACCCAATAAGGATCTTATCCAAATATTTTTCTTCCTAAATAATATCATTACCAAAGATAATAATGTCATCCATAAAGAAAGTATGATTTAAATTGGTATTTGTGGTAATATTGATATCCAATAAGTGACTAGATGAGCATTCATGAGAGATGTGATGACTCAAAGCTTCAATGATGATAATAAAAATTAGAGGAGAGAGTACAAAACCTTATCAAATCCCATGGAATGGGGAGAAAAAAGGGTAGGTAGATCCATCAACCAAAACACACAATATAAAAAAAGATAACAATTTTCAATCTAATTTATAAAGGATGGTAGAAATCCAACCTGTATGAATATAAACCATATATATATCAAATTTTATCGAGTGAAATCTTTAGAGAGGTCAATTTTTATAAGGAAGATCATAATTTTATTTTGATAATATGTAAATCTTCCTAATCAATACCAATGGAATCATGAATGGTTCAATTATCTATAAAACTTAAATATTGTGGGGAAATATACTAATAAATTATAGGTTTGAGGTGGGAAATAATTATCTTAGAGATAATATCATAGATGTAGTTGCACAAAGATGTATGATGATAATACTCAAATCTAGAAAGATTGTCATCATTTGGAATATTTGTTATGATAATAGATGAAAAAGGAGCATGAATTTTAACATATTTGTGTGATTCCCCAAACATTAGTAGAAGGTCCTTTAAAATAATATCCCAAAACCCAAGGTAGAAATTAACTATAGATACATCTAAATTGGGTGCCTTCGTTAGCTGAAATTAAAGTAGGGTTTTATGTAACTCCTCCATAGTAATTAGGTGTAACAGATCTTGATTTTGTTGTTCACTTTCCAAACCTTAAAATATGGTGGCCACTACCATGATGTCCCTAATATTTTATCAAGGAGGATCCATGTAGATGTTTTTGTAGTGCGAAATAACAACCTTAGATATTGAGTCAAAATATGTACATTTTGATCTAGTGTTGTCTATGATCTTCCATATGGTGTTTTTTTTATTTTTGAACCATCACATGTGGATGGAATAATTTTATATTATCATGCCATTAAGATAGATAATTTACTCTACTCTTCATATCACATTTTGATTCTTGCTAAGCCATAACTCTATCCTTTTCTTTTTATAGGTTGTCAAGATCTTTTAATGTTTCTACCTTGAATCCATCTACATGAAAAGAGTCAAGACATATATTGATCTTCCCTTATACTAGGAGGATGTATTTTCACTCTCTTGAATTTTTTTTGCCCATACCTTGGTAGAATAATTTTCCATAATAATATTCCTTTGGAAACAAACCATAATAGGTTCATACTATTCTATAGAATAGGTAGTCTAGTTACCCTTGATTAAGTCTTTGAAATAATCATATGACAATTAGTGGGGATTAAATTTTAATGGAGTGGGTGGTTATTTATCTCCTAAAACTAGTTCCAATAGTATAAGGTTGTGATATAATTAAAATACATTTAGAATGGTGGCCTTAAAAGAATTGATCCAAAAGATGAGAGGTTTCTTAAGCAAGAATTGGTCTAGTCACTTTGATATACCCTATGATCCAATTTGATGGTTGGAACATGTTAGTTCCATATGCATGATAGTAGCATACACTAGATAGTGTAGTTCCATATAATGTAGGAAATAGTCTACCAATGGATCAGTTCCTACTTGGTCACCCTAGGCTTTAGAATTATGTGTAATAAGATTTAGGTCCCCTCTTAGAATGAGATGGGGCATATGGAGAATACCAATGCTCTTAGGATCAGTCCAGAAAGTCTTCCTATTGTGTGAATATGCATACATGTTTAGGATATATGATTCCATGTTTAATTCATGTGATAAACAATTCCCTAAAATATAATTTTGATTTGTAATATAAGGTCTCAAATCCATGGAAGAGTTTCATCCCACCACCAAGCCTCTAGGTTTTCTAGTTGAGTTGATGGTAGAGAAGGACCAATCAAGTAGGCACTTCTATAGACATCACTTAACATCCAAATCTATATACATAGTTTATCGTAGTATAAATACATAAGGCATGTAACTAGAAAATAACTTCTTTAGGTACCATTACTTTAGGATCATCCCAATACCCCTTATGTTGGGATATATAATGATCATTTGGGCATACTTTTTGAGGATGCTCTATTAAAGGCACTAAATATAGTGAGTTATCTTCCAAAGATAAATTCATGCTCAAAATTTATTTATACATGAGAAAGAGGTGAGTGTTGTCCCTTAGATACTAGTGGTGTGGAAACATCAGATGCTTCCATACCTCTCATATATTATGGGTCTCTTGTCTATTGTATAAACTCTTGAGTAAGAGATATGTAAAAATACCTCCTAAGTGTGGGAGGTATTAAAGTAAAAATATAAATAAAGGATCAATTTAACCTTGGGGAGTCAATTTTTTTCCATCTCATGGTGTTAAAGTGGTAGTGAAAGATCTTGCATACCATTTTTATTGGATATTATTGCTGATATAAGTGGGAACATAGTTTATTTGAACCTTAAACCATGGGAGATGGTATCTAAGGTATTTGTGCATTCATCTAGTGGAATATTTCTTTATGCATCCATATCATCCTTTGTTCCCCTAAAGCTTGTCAATTTTATGATTTTTATATCTATATTCATAGTTAGATCCCTCCCAAAATTAAAATAGTTTGGTTCATTGGCCCTTGTGTGTGCTCCTTCTCTTGTGAGCAAGGATGTGGTTAAATATTCTTGATGAGTGGGAAAGAGGTCTTAATGTGTCCATATGTGCAACATTTTGAGCACCTTAAAAGGGAATTTTTTTAATCAATGGTTTTTTTGTATTGAATGTCCCATGCAAAAATCTAAATGACATTAGGTAGATCTTCTGTAACATCCATTGGGATCCACCTAGAAATACATGATTTTTTGAAACATGTATACTTTTAGTAGATTACATCATGATAATATAATTAGAGACCATATATAATATTATAAGTGCTATAATATGTAAATTAAGTATACTAAATCATACATAATTGATCACTATCATCATAATAAACACATTATAATATAAATATAGAAAGTAATTACAATTTCCAACCATGGATGGTACATCCATACAACCACTATTGTCAATGTAAAATAAGTAATTAATTTTAGCTCATGATGATAGTGATACAATAGTAAATAAATTATAATGTACATATATAGGATACATGGCTCCACAAAGCATAGTTCCATAGACTCTAGTATCTGTGGCAATCTCAAGTGTCATCTCCAAATAAGTAATATTGTGGGGAGAGAGAGCATCAACTAAGCACTTTTCTACACCAAACATGGCCCAAAAACCCCCCACACTAATCCCATCATGAAATGTGCCTCTCTTCATGTATGAGTAGATAATGACAACATGAGAATCTAGATAGACAAGATAGTACTTGTGTGTTATATGATTTCTAAAACTAAACGTGTGATGTATCATAGAAACCCATTATATTCAAGATATTACAAAAAAATGTAAATCATACTCATGAAATGGAAATGTATCACTAAAAATTAATTTGGCCAAAGTTTTCAAATAATAAATGATCCATAAATTATTAAAAATTCATACACACAACTTGATCATATTACCTTCATCTGACATTGTGATGATAGTAAGCTAGTGCAGTTCATCTCACTACTTGCTCAGTATCTACAATTCAAGATGTGGTTAACATAGTATAACCAATATATTCATAAATATTATAACATACTATAAATAATATCACATAACATGATAAACATATGAACAATAAAAAATCATACATTTATTCCATCAAATGTATAAATGAATCTCACATTATTATCTATCCCATATTAGAAATAATGACTACAATTTATACCACCCAGATAGAATACATATTTAACTATAGTTTATAATTACTATACATAGTTTCCAAATAGACTACACCCTAATTTAACCCATATTATCATAGTATAGTATTGTATAACATAACTACTAATTACCACAATTATTCATAATAAAGTAGTCATAAATACATGGAAACATAAGCTTTTTTTCAAACAAGTAGTTATCTTTTAACAATCAAAAGTCCATAAAATTAACTATATTTTGTATGAACATGATTATATCTTTAAATGCTAGGTTAGGATTCTATATTTACAGTGGCACAATTTCTCAATTCTTGGGTCCCATGACCATTTTTTTCAAATATCTGTCCACAAGACTTAATAGCATTCAACCTAGTACATCCATATATGTTATATTATTCCAATACTCTTGTAATCTTTGGTCATAAGTGTTACCTTTATATATAAAATATGTTCAATATATATATATATATATATATATATATATATATATATATATATATATATAACTATGGTTTAAAGATGTTAATTGTCTCATAATCTTAGTTATACATTGAATGAACAAGATCCTCTACAATATTAATTGTACTTGAGCATGTAATTATCCTAATTAGAAAGGTATTCACACATGGAAAGACTAAATTATTAAGATATTATGTTGTGATTCAATTGGTCTAGTTCATATATATCTATTCTAGGTTATGACAAATGTCCAAAAGTATTATTGGTCATACTTTATCAAGCATAAACCACATTATTATATTGATATTATGATATACAAGAATATTTCCGATATCCCCATATATGAATATACTAAATATATATAGGGTATTCCTTATGTCATACATATGTATATTCTTACATAATTAGAAGATATCCTCTTTATCATGGTTTTAGCATTATTCTTACAACATGAACTTATCAATCTTTATTGCATAGATGCATAAGATTATATTAGGTTTTTATACTCTTATTCCTTCATGTAGTTTTGAATATTGAATAAGTATCCAAAATATTATCTTAAAATAATGGCAACCTCATTTATAACGTAGATAAAATTATAACTGTAAGTATGAATATCTTGATCTATTATAATATATGATACCACACAGATATAAGGTATTTTAATCCAAAGCATTTCATAAATTATATAATGGTCATCCTAGGAACAAGTATATGATATGCTCATTTATAACATGATTATATGATATCATATTTTTTTATATATTCTTTCCTATGCTATTAATAAACATGTGGTCAATTATATTATGCCTTTACTAAATCCTTGAGGTCCTTTCCATCGATGCCATTATAGGAATACTATAAGTAAAAACTCTAAAAATTCCAACTCCAAAATGACTATTAATGAACAAATTAAGTGTATCATGAGTTCTATTTAATATACTAAGTATTTACATGATTTTTATTACTATAACTATATATTTGTAGCTCATCAATATAAAGTGTGAATACACACACACACACACACACACACACACACACACACACACACACACACACACACACACACACACACACACACACACACACACACACACACACACACACACACACACACACACACACACACACACACACACACACACACACACACACACACAAGCTACAGTTTCACAAAAACTAATTAGAATAAAAATAAGTTTATTTTCCTAGATCGATTTAGTTTAATAAAGATAAAATTTTCAAGGCCACCTATTTGTAGTCCTGTAACTAAATCATTTTTCTTAAAAATATACAAGTTCCTATCTTTATTTCACTTAATTTGAGTCATTCTAGCCATGTTTTGATATGATGTGGATCCCTTGTATAAAATTAGACTATATAATTTACTTGGAGTGTTACAAAACATAATGGAATATTATTATATTTAGCATTCATTGTGTATACTTAGGAGTTTGCTAATGTATAACTATATCATCAACACATAGACACAATGATGTAATTAGTTTGATGAATGCTTTTATTGATTGAATATTAAATGCAACCAATTATAGTTTTGCATAGATCATTATAAAACTTCTATCCATTACATTCGTTACATGGTATGAATTCATTTTCTATAATTTACTAGGCTTTCCCTAATGTTATTAGGTATCTACCTATAATGCGCTAGCTTATTCTATATAGAATATGAATAGAATTCATGTTATATTATACCTAGCATTATTTATCACTTATTGCATAAAGATAAATATTATTTATCTGGTTGACATGTATATATAAAATTTTATATTTCTATATAACCAATTTTCTCAAAACAAACACAATCTATTGTATGCAAAAATTCATATAATTCATAAGCATATTGCCTACATGACAACCCATATAGTTGTTCTTTCTGCTACTTGTGCTCACTTCTTCCTTCTCTTCCTATATTGTTTGTGCTTCTCATTCTGTTATCTACTAAACCCCCTAATTATTTCTTTATCTTCCTCATCTTATGATAAAATCACATATTTATTTTCTTTTCTAAAATTTTCTCTTTGTTTTTGTTTTTATTTTAATGAGTATCTTTCTACTTTTATTTTTCCTATATCTAAACTTTTTCCTTTTTTCCCTTATTTACTATTATTTTTATTTTATTTTCTTTTTTCCATTTTTTCCTCTTAAAATATAATTTATCATATTTTACTAATTTATCTCTAATTACAATAATTAGTATATTTGATAGTTAAATTAGCTCTTTGAATATCATGAGGTTTAATGATAAATCTATCAATAAACATGAATTTAAATTTAATTATGAAAGTCACATTTCTAAAAGCATTTAATGGCCAAACACACAAATCACACAAAACGAGTTCTATAAAATCATTAAACTATGATATCAATCATGTTTAGCTATTAAGTGTAAATTACACCAAAACACATCATGTTAACCATTTTACTATGCATCTAACATGTGTTATCTATTATGGTGTGTGTAGGGTTATAGTTAGTTTTTCTATCATCCTCCAACATCTCCATCTATGTCACCCTCTTTGATGATGCTCTCCCTCCATCGTGCTCTAAAAGATGAGTTCTCTTGCATCAACCTCATAATAATCAGGTAGTTAGACAATAACATCATAATATATATATACATCATAAGATATAGATGAAATAACAAACTAACATGATCATAATGTAAACATATACACTAAAACTAACTCATTGCAATGAAATCATGTAACCTAAGCAATGTCTGTCTATCCCATAACAACATATATCTCAAATCTTAGTATAAAATAACCAAATCAAATTTGTCAACCATAAATATCCATGCATAATTAGATAGTATACTTAGTAAAGAATTAGGATGTAACATCCTTCCCCTTTAAATCTAGTCATCATCCCAGATGACTCTTATTCAAACATAAGTTCTAAATTAAAAATATTATTTGGTATAAAAATAACATAGTGCAATAGTATGTAATCACGTAAATAAATGTGGAAATATCTTGTATAATCATCACAGTCCTCCAAAGTAGCATTATCCTCAGAGTATTGGTCCCTTTCGACCTTACACTATGACATCTATTTATTATGAAAATGAGTTTTAAGAGTGTCAATTACCTTGATTACTTATATCATGATCACCCCAAGATCCAAAACTTGTAAAGCATTCCAATCCAACACATGCATAGGATCAACTATATACTTTTTAAGATAAGAAACATGGAAGACATTATGTAATAGAGTCAGGGTTAGTGGTAATTCAAGACTATACACTATACAATTGACCACTTATAACACCTCTAAGGTTCCCACATATCTCAGTGATAGTTTCACTAACTTCTCAAACTTAATTAAGCTCTTATATGGATTAACCTGTAAGAACACTTAATCACCTACTAAAAAATACCTATATGTCCTCTTCAAATCAACATAAATCTTCTACCTATCATGGGAATCAACCAATCTATACCTAATTAATCTAAATTTCTCTTCCATTTCTAAGATAATCTTATGTCCAAAGACTACCCTATACTCTAACCTATCCCAACTAATGGGTATCCTGCACCTTCCATATAGTGCCTCAAATAGTGCCATCTTTAAAGTTGATTGGTATGATTTGTTGTATGTAAACTCAATCAATGGAAGATAATATTCTAACATGTACTACTGATCCAAAAAATACATATGAAGGTAATCTAACACTTGATTAACTCTTTTAGTCTATCCATCAGTCTCTACGTGATAAGTAGAGCTAAAATTTAGTTGCGTACCCAAAGATGAATTCAAAGTCACCCAGAATCTAGAAGTCATATTTAGATCATGATCTAAAATGATCTTATCTATAAATCCATGAAACCTATACACTTCCTTTACAAACCTCTTCACAAGGGTAGGTACATAATTTATAAAATTTACTAGTATAAAATGAGTCACTTTCATTAGTTTATCAACTACCACCAATATCATATCATGCCTATTTTTTGATATCAATAAACCTTAGACAAAATTCATACTAATCACCTACCATTTCCATTCTAGTATATCATACTGATATAATAACCTAGTTGGATGCACATGCTCAACTTTCACTTGTTAACAGTCTAGACAACATGACACATAGTTTGCTACATCTTTCTTGATTCCTTTCTATAAATACAAAGGTCTAAGCTCTGCCATGATCTTGGTTACTCATAGATGTCCCAAATATGGGACATGATGTAGCTATTTTAGCACTGTGATTCATATATTATCTTGATCTAACACATACATCCTTCCATTATAACATAAAAGACCATCATTATCAAATTTTAATCCTTTATACCAAGGATTCTAAGCATTATCAGACAATACTTTTCTAACCTGATCATAGAATTTATCTCCTGGTGAGAAATCAATCACTCGATCTATAAATAATACTCTTAATAGTAGTTATGGTTGCTATGTACTTTATATGACTTAGGTCATTGACTAATATATTTTTCTTACCTTTGATATAGTTTATATCAAACTCATAATCAGACAAGAACTCAATCTAACATCTTTAACAAGCATTCAAATTTTGCTGGGTGAAAACATACCTAAGTCCCAAGTTTTTCATCTTGAGCTCAAAAGGTTTTCCCAACAAGTAATACCACCAAAAATTTAATACATACATAATTAAATAAAGTTTGAGGTCATGAAGGACATAGTTCACCTCATAAGGCTTTATCTTCCTTGATTCATAAGCCACCACTGCACCATCTTGCATAAGGAATCCTCCTAGTCCATCCCCTGACACATCTATGATCATTGACAATTGACCATTGTGGTCAGGAACTCTTAACATTCAGTGTTTAAGTAAGACTTATTTTCAACTCTTGAAAAGTTACTTTGTACTTTTATGACTAAAATAAACTTTGGTTCTTACATTGAAAAAAATTAATTGGATTAGCTGTCTTGGAAAAATTTAGAATGAACTTCTTGTAATAACCTACTAATCTCATGAAACTTCTTACCTAGTGCACATTCCTTGGTGTCAGCCATTTCATAATAGATGTTATGTTTCTTTTATCTACTGAGATACCATTTATAAAGATAATATGTCTTATATATTTCACTCTCTTGGAAAAATGTGCACTTAGACAACTTGCTATACAACTTGTGCTTCTACAACTATTGCAGAACTAGTTCAAAATTCTTAAGGTGCTCCTCTTCATTATTAGTGTATAATAATGCCATCCGAAAAAACTAGAACAAAGTGATCTAGATAATTATTGAACACACTACTCATGATATTCATGAATACTTTCAATATATTTGTCAACATAAATGGTAGCATTGTGAATTCATAATGCCTGTATCAAGTTCTGAATGCTATGTTTGGAATATCCTCATCATGTATCCTCAACTAATGGTATCCCACTCTAATATTAATCTTATAAAATACTATTTCTCCCTACATTTGATAAAAATGATTATCTATATGAGGTAATGGATACCTATTTTTTCATAGTTTCCTTATTCAACATTCTATAGTCAATTGAAACTCAAAGATTACCATCATTATTCTTGACAAAGATAACTCGTGCATCTCATGGTGACATGATTGACATAATCAACCCCTTAGATAACAATCACTAAATTTAAGCCTTCAATTCAACTAATTCAGTGGTTGTCATCATGTATGGTGCTTTAGACTGTGCTCTTGAACTAGCTATGATATTGATAAATAAATTAAACTCATGTCTAGGAGGCAAACCTAATAATTCTTCCAAAAAAGCATCATGAAAATTATTAAGGAATATATAATCTTTTATTGATAATTCCTTAGGTTATTTTATTTCATTTAAATTGATGATAAATGCTTGGCACCCTTTTCCTTGGGTCTTGTATGGCAAAAATCTACGTAAGCTTTGACTGTCTTTTCTCACCCTAGATTTGTGTTTAATTTTAGAAATCATCTAGACACTCAACCTTATTCAAGTATTAGTCAAACTTAGCCTTATATTTCAAAAGGTAATTGACTCTTAAGATCACATCATATGACCCTAGTGATGCTTCATATAGATCCACTACTATTTTGAATTTGGGCAACCTAATCTCTACTTCAAATAAACACTTGTCAACCATGACTTTTGACTCATTCCCATACTATACTGACCATGCATTTTCTATTACTCCAACTATTATAGTTAAATTAATAAGAATTATAAGAGTTATAAAACATTTTTTAGCCCCTATATCTATCAAAATTGAAATTATATGGTCAGACAAAGTAAATAACAACTCTATGGGTAATGCTTGAAATTTGGCTTATTGATTATTAACTATTACATTAATCCACTACTAAAAACTACCCTACTAAAGATTATAGCCTTCACACTTTGAATTGTCCTGAGTGTAGTCATGAGAATAATGGTCATCTTCATAAATGAAACAACCTCTAGGTGGTCCTTTCCTATGAGTCTATTGGTTTCCATTGCAAATGACTTTGGAACCATTACCCTATTTTTTATTTCTTGAACTATTGTTGAATTTGGCATTATAATTTTTGAACTTCTTCCTGGAGTCTCCACTCCTTTATTTATAATTATTATTTTTGAACATTGACTTAGAATTCCCAAAAAAATTCTTGAAATTGTCCCTAGACTATGAAAGAGAATTCAACTTCTATTCCTATTTGACCACCTTCTCAAATACCTAGTCCATGGTAGAACGTACATGAACATCCAACTCTCCACCAATCTAGGGTCTCAATACCATGATACAAATTTTGATCTTGAACCTCTCATCTCCCTGGTACTAAGGTACACAATTTAGAAGTTTAATGAACTAATCCCAATACTCATTCACTAATAAGTATCCATACTTTAGATTTTGGAAATATATGAGCTTATGATAAAAATTGAGCTATGGGGGCCACTATTTGATCCCAAGTGGTGGTGGTCAAGTTAAGATTCATTTATAACTTCTTATTAGCTCACCACATAGTTGGCTCACCAATCAAGTGATATGCTCCCCAAACCACCTTGGTGACCTCAGAGTAGTTTTGAATTTCAAAATAATTCTCCATCTTAGTCATCCATGCCTCAGCTCCATCACCCAAAATAGTTCCATCAAACTTAGGTGGATTCACCTTTTTCATGTCTCTAGCTAACTCTATAGCTACCTGAGCTCTAACATCCTAAGGATTTTATTGCTTAGTGGGATGTTCTTAAGGTACATATTGATGTTATTACTCTTCATTTCCATGGACCACATAATATAGGGATATAATCTAATCCCTATTCTCATTCATGGCTACAAAAATCTAATCCATATTTTCTAAATGCTCATTGACGAATCAACTCAGATAAAATAGAGGGTTACTATCATTGACATTTGATGGACCCTCTCCAAAAAATTATCTTTTCGATCCTAATTACTATCAACATAAGGATATGAAAATGTTATTGGAGTAATTATATCCTAGAGTTTGATCCATAACTTTGATACCACATGTAACATTCCCATTAGGATCTACCTAGAAATATGTGAATTTTTAAAAACACATATACTTTAAATAGATTACACCATGATAATCTAATTATATACCATATAAAATACTCTAAGTGTGATAATATATAAATTAAGTGTACTAAATAATACATCACTAATCACTATAATCATAAGAAACACATCACAATATAAATATAAAAGTAATTACAATTTCCAACCATAGATGGTACTTCCATACAACCACCGCTATCAATGTAAAATTAGTTAGTAATTTTAGATTATTATGATAGTGTTATAATAATAAATATAATATAATATAAATATATAAGATACATGTCTCCCCAGAACATAATTCCCTAGATTATAGTATCTGTGGCAATCTAAAGTGTCATCTCTAAGTAAGTACTACTTTAGGGAGGGAGAACATCATCTGAGCACTTTTACAAACCAACCATAGACCAACGATCCCTCATACTAATCCCATCAGGGAATGTCCTTCCCTTCACGGATGAGTATATAATGATGGCACATGAATTGAAAGAGATAATCTAGTACCCATGTGCTATATGATTTCTAAAACTAGCCATGCAGTGTATTATAGAAACCCATTCTATTCAAAATATCATAAAAAACATGTAAATCATGCTCATAAAATGACAATGTATCACTAAACATTACTTTAGCCAATTTTTTCAAATAATAATTGATCTATGGATCATTAAAAATTCATACACACCACTTGATAGGATTAATTTCATCTGGCATTATGATGCTAATAAGCTAATAGAGTCCATCTCACTACTTACTCAGTATCTACAATGCAAGATGTGGTTAACATAGTACAACCAATAGATTCATAAAAATTACATCTTATTATAGATCATATCACATAACATACTAAGCATAGGAATAATAAAAAACCATACATTTATTCCATCAAATGCATGAATGAATCTCACATTATTATCTATTGTATAATAGAAATAATGATTACAATTTATACCACCAAGGTAAAATACACATTTAAGTACAATTTGTAATTACTATAAGTAGTTTCCAAATATACTACACCCTATGATAACCATATTATCATAGTCTAGTGTTCTAAAACATAATTATTAATTACCATAATTAGTCATAATGAAGTAGTTAGAAATCCATGGAAACATAAGATTTTGTTCAAACAGCTAGTTATATTTTAATAGTCAAAAGTCCATAAACTTAACTATATTTTGTATGCATATGATTCTATATTTAAATTCTAGGTTAGGAGTCTATATTAACATTGGCATAGTTTCTTGATTCTTGGGTCTCATGACCAATTATTTTATATCTATCCATAAAACTTAGGGATAGTCAACCCAATACATCTATATATGTTGTATTATTCCAATAATATTAGAATCTTTAGATTAAAAAAATGCATTTATATATAAATATGTTTAACAATATGTGTGTGTGTGTGTGTGTGTGTGTGTGTGTGTGTGTGTGTGTGTGTGTGTGTGTGTGTGTGTGTGTGTGTGTGTGTGTGTGTGTGTGTGTGTGTGTGTGTGTGTGTGTGAATTGTCTCATAATCGTAGTTATACATTAAATGAACATGATCCCTATGAACAACCCATGTTAGAATTACATGAGCAAGATCCACTATAATATTAATTGTACTTGAGGACATAATTAACCTAATTAGAAAGGTATTCACACATGGCCAGACTAAATTGGTAATATGTTATGTTATGATTCAATTAGTCTAGTTCATAGATATCTATTCTAGGTTATAATAGATGCCCACAACTACTATTGATAATACTTTGTCAAGCATAAGCCACATTATTATATTGATATTATGATATACAAGAATATTGCCAATATCCCCATCTATGAATATACTAAACACACACACACACACACACACACACACACACACACACACACACACACACACATGTATATACATACTTTGTACATACATACATATATGTGTTATATATATATATATATATATGTCCTAGTATGTATATTATTACATCATTAGAAGATATCCTGATAATACTTTGTCAAGCATAAGCCACATTATTATATTGATATTATGATATACAAGAATATTGCCAATATCCCCATTTATGAATATACTAAACACACACACACACACACACACACACACACACACACACACACACACACACACACACACACACACACACACACACACACACACACACACACACACACACACACACACACACACACACACACATGTGTGTGTGTGTGTGTGTGTGTGTGTGTGTGTGTGTGTGTGTGTGTGTGTGTGTGTGTGTGTGTGTGTGTGTTTAGTATATTCATAAATGGGGATATTGGCAATATTCTTGTATATCATAATATCAATATAATAATGTGGCTTATGCTTGACAAAGTATTATCAGGATGTGTGTGTGTGTGTGTGTGTGTGTGTGTGTGTGTGTGTGTGTGTGTGTGTGTGTGTGTGTGTACATACATACATATATGTGTTATATATATATATATATATATGTGTCCTAGTATGTATATTATTACATCATTAGAAGATATCCTATTTATTATGGTTTTAGCGTTATTATTACAACATGAACTTATTAGTATTCATAGCATAGATGCATAAGATTATACTAGGATTTTATATTATTATTCCTTTGTGTAGTTTTGAATATCAAAGAAGTATCCAAAAAATTGTCTTAAAATAATGATATCCTCATTTATAACACAAATAAAATTATAATTATAAGTATGATTATCATGATCTATTATAATATATGATACCACATGGATATAAGTTTTTTTAATCCAAAACATATTGTAAATTATATAATGGGCATATAATAATAATCATGATTCTACAATCACCTTAGATCACACACATGTATTACAATAATCCTAGGAATAAGTATATTATATTCTCATTTATAACATGATTATTTGATATCATATTTTAGTTTATATTATTTCTTGTGTTATAAATAAACATGTGGTAAATTATATTATGACTTTAATTAATCCTTGAGATTCTTTCTATCTGAAGCCCTTATGGGAATACTCTAAGTAAAAAGTCCAAAAATTCCAACTCCAAAATGACTATTAATGAAAAAATTAAGTGTATCAAGAGTTACATTTAATACACTGAGTATTTCTAGGCATTGTATTACTATTAATTCATATCTTTATCTCATAAATATAGAGTGTGAATACACACACACACACACACACACACACACACACACACACACACACACACACACACACACACACACACACACACACACACACACACAGACACACACACACACACACACACACACACACACACACACACACACACACACACACACACACACACACACACACACACACACACACACACACACACACACACACACACACACACACACACACACACACACACACACACACACACACACACACACACACACACCAACTACAATTTCACAAGATCGATTGGAATAAAAATAAGTTTATTTTCCCAAATCAATTTAGTTTAATAAAGCCATGGTTTTCAAGGCTACCTATTTCATAGTCATGTATCTAAGTCATTGTTCTTATAAATATGCAAGTTCCTATATTTTATCACTTAATATGAATCATTGTGGACATGTTTTGATATGTTGTGTATTTGTTGTATAAAATATGACATATATAATTTAATTGGAGCACTACAACACATAATAGAATAAAATTATATTTATCATTCACTATGTATACTTAGGAGTTCACTAATGTACAACTATATCATCAACACATAAATGCAATGATGTAACTAGTCCACTAAATGTTTTTATTGACTGAATATTAATTCTAATCGATTATAATTTTTCATAGATTATCTAATATCATCATTCCATGCTATGAATTCATTTTCTATAATTCATTAGGCTTTCCTTACAATTTTTAGGTATCTACCTATAATATGATATATTGTTTTGTGATTGTAAGAATCCAAGAAGGAAGGTTAGTCATATGTTAGTTTAAGAAACAAAAACTCAAAGAAACACACTAACACTAACACTAACACTTATAAGCCTAGATCTTAGGGGTGAGATTAGTAAAAAAAGACAAATGAAAACACAACTAAAATGTAAAAGATAACATATATTTTACCTTCCTTAGGAGCTCCAAATTAATTATTGAGTGGCTTGCTCAGCTTGTGCATATATTTGGCAATACAGGATATGTAGCTTCTTCTCTCCTTGGCATCATGGCTTGTGTTGGCATGATGTAGCTTGGCTCAAGATTTTGGAACTATAACACTAATTTCAAGGCAATTTTTGCATTATAACACTACTTTTATCAAAGATTTTAAGTCATTTATGCATGATAATTTTTCATCCAAATAACTTAAAATTTAATATGCAAGGCATTGTATTCATAGGATTAGGAACTAAACCCAACCCAAGATGAGTCAAGGTGGACTTAAGGCTTGGAATGGGTTCAATACTAACCTAGGAAAGTCAAATATAACCCTAGTAGAGTTAATATTTGTAAATTAATAATGATTTTCAATTAATAGGCATGGGTCTCCAAAATATATATTTTAGGATATTTCCAAATAGCTTGATAACTCACAAATGTCATGATGAAAGGATATTATATTTGTATTTTTGAGTTTACTTTTTTATTTATTCATTATTTACACATGGATAATTCAACTAGTCATTTATTTTGGTTTAGATTGTTAATTAATTTTGATTACCCATTTAGCTTTTTCAAGATTCTATATTTGTTTATGTAATCCAATTAATAGGTCCATAGGCTAAATTGACTGTTGTGATGCCACAAGATGATTAAGAATGAATATGTGAGGTTATTATTGCATAAAATAGGATAACCTAATTAGGGATGCCTTAATATGATTATGAGCTTTGATGAATGATGCAAAAGTAAATTTGGGATGTTTAGTGATTCCTAGGCTTAATTTGTAATGGTTTCTAGGAATCAGTCTAAAGTCCACTTGAAGGCCAGTTGTGTTTAGTTTTAGGTGTCTACATGTTCTATATAGATTGTGAATAGAAATCACATTGTATTCTACCTAGTATTATTTATCATTAATTATATAGAGAGAAATATTATTTATCTGGTCAACATGTATATATAATTCTATATTTCTATATAACCAGTTTGCTCAAAATAAACACAATCTATTAAATGCAAAAATTTAGAGAATAAACAAGCATATTTCCTACTTGGTAGCCCATATAGTTACTCTTTCTACTACTTGTGATAGCTTATTCTTCCTTCTCTTCTATTTTTTGTGTTTCTCCTTCTATTCTCTAATGTGCCCCCTACTTCTTTCTTTATCTTCTTCCTCTTATGAGAATAGCATAGCTTTCTTTTATTTTGTAAAATTTTCTCTTTGTTTTTGTTTTTCTTTGTTTTTAATGAATATAGTTTTACTTTTATTTTTCCTATATTTTAACTTCCCCTTTTTTTCATTTATTTATTATTATTTTTTGATTTATTTTCTTTTCTCCATTTTTTACTCTTAAAATATAATTTATCATATTTTACTAATTTATCACAAATTAAAATAATTAGTATATTTGATAATTAAATTATCTCTTCAAATTCATGATAGTTTAATGATAAATCAATTAATAAATCTAAATTTAAATCTAATTATGAAAATCACATTTATAAAAGCAGTTAATGGTCACATACACAAATAACATAAAATGAGTTCCATAGAACCATTAAACTATGCTAGCAACCATGTTTAAATATCAAGAAAAATGACATCAAAACACATTATTCTAACCATTTTACTATGCATCTAACATGTTATAGCTATTGTGGTGTATGAATGGTTCTATCCAATTTTTCTATTATTCTCTAACATCTCCATCTATGTCACCCTCTCTAATGATGTTCTCCTTCCATCATGTTCTGAGGGATGTGTTCTCCTGCATTAACCTCACAAGAAGTAGGTAGTTGGATCATAACAACATGATATACATACATCATAAGATATAACTGAAATAACAAACTAACATGATCATAATGTAAATATATACACTAGAACTAACTCATAACAATGAAATCATGTAACCTAAGCAATTTATGATTGTCCCATATGACATATATCTTAAAGATTAGTCAAAAATAACCAAATAAAAATTTTCAACCATAAATATCCAAGGATAATCAAATAGTTTTCTTAGTAATAAATTGGGATGTAACATCCTATGAAATTTCAATCTCCACACAAATAATTATAACAATTATGTTCTTCTGGATAGTAATTTTTGTATTAGTTTTGTGATATGTAACAAGTGTTTCCCCAAATAAATTGAAGATATAGGTCCCCGAAAGTTCAATAGGAAAGCATGGTATCTTGACCCATAGTTCCATAGTGTCGATACACTCATGAGTGGGGTTGAAACTAATGTGACATTTAGAGGCAATAATAGAAACATTGCCACATAACCAGGGTCCTCCCAAGGATATCTTCTATCAATCTACTTCTAAGTTAATGACAAATGTAATGTATCCTCTTACCCCTATTTTTATTTTAGGAGTATATCCTAATAAGGTAAACTAAGTGTTTAGATTCCACTTAAGGAGAGAAATCTCCTTATAGATTAAAGCATGTAATTTCCAAATGAGAGCCTATTTAGTATAGATAATAACCTTATTTATAAATATATTAGGTCAATGATAGCTTAAATGGGTATCAATTAAAGTTATACACATTTTTTTCCTCATTATCTATTTCCTCATCCTCTATGCATTAGTGATCATGTATAGACTTGGTGTTGTGAGTAGAGTTTGATCCTTATTGAGAGTGTTGTTTTTGGCTAGATGGACGAATGACATGCATAACTTCTGGTGCATATTATTCATTAGTGGGATTACATTAGGATCAATGCATAAAAGTGATTGTGATAACCATAACTAGTGTTTTTAGAAGACTCTTAGAGAGGTTGTCATAATCTCTGTAGATCCTACATCGATGTCCCTAAACTTATCATCCCTAAGTGATGTTTTGGTATGTGCTATTTCAAAAAAATCCTAGTAGAAGTCCTCAAATATAACTCTAGTATCTCTATCACTTCCCTATGTCTGCTATATATATATATATATATATATATATATATATATATATATATATATATATATATATATATATATATATATATATATATAGCATGTTGTTAATTATACTTTTAACTTGTTAATTTGATCATGTGTACTATATTACTTAATGTATATTAAATTTTACTACTTAGTTGTTATATTTTAAATGTGTAGAATGATATTTTATTTAATCATATTGCATATGTGAATATCTAACAAATGCATATAATGTATAAAATTGATCTGACTAACCATTTGAGAATAAGAATTATGCATAATAATAATTTGAAATGATTGAAAATAACTATTTCATTCATCCTTTGACAATATTAAATGGTTTTTTTATGCTCTTGATGTCTAATGTTATTTAATTATTTCTTTCCTTAATGTTTCATTGATTGATTCATATTTAATACTCACACTTGTGTTGGAGATGATGTAACTATATCCTTCTTTGTGCTTTATCTATAATTCTGATATGTAAGTAAACCATATTGGAAATTAAAGCACTAATAATATAATTATTATCAAAATTTTCTCCCATTTGTTGTAACCATGTATTTCCCAATGTGATATTGAAATGTGGAATAAAATTTTGTATATATAATAATTTATCAATTATCTTAGGTCTAAGATAAATTTGCATAGTAAAATACCCCATGACATTCTCATAAGTGTGTTTATGTTATAAATATCGATCACTATATCCCAAGTTCATAATAAAGATAATTATGCATGTGTTACATTGTCGATTATCATTTCCAAAAATGCCTTATATATATTCACATTGAATAATGGATCAAATGACCAATGGTTCCTTGATATGAACTTCATAGGAAACATTGATCCTTTTAGAGTGTAAATAAGGAGAATATATTCTCCTAGTGTTACCAACCATTGAAGCCTAAGGGACTATTGGTTCTTTAGTAGGAATGTCCTGAGACATCTCAATATTTAGAAGATGACTATTAGATGAATATAGAAAAGGGGACCTTTATGGCCTAGTGTCAAATTTACCAAATGTAATCACCCTACTACCTAGTATTTATGCAATGTTTTTTCATAATGTATAAAAATCATTATCTTGATGTCCATTGATACAATGATAGTTGAAAAAAGGTCTTTCCCCTACTCATTTAAAGTAATGAGGTGGGTGAAAATAAGTAGTAGGTAGGTTGATTAAATTACAATTGTAGATGCTAATTTCGATTCTAAATGATGAATTAGTCTTGCACGTTGATAAATATCACTCAAGGCTTTACCATTTAGTTCATGTATTTATTACTACCAAAAGGCTTGAAATATCCATATCCCTATGCATAAATGATTATATTATGTTTTGAAATTGATATTATGATTACATAGATTAACTATAGCCTAAAATATTCTTAAAACCTAATATACATTCTTCATTATCAATAATAGATTTTCAACATTTATCTATTCTCTAGGGCACTACCATTCACACTAGGACACTAACATCAAATCTAGTGTCCTAGATCTAACACTAGTGTCTATACCCTACAAACACTTAAATTTGAAAATATTTCAATATGTATAGGTTAAGCTTTTTTTCATAATTAACCCTTTAATAGATTATTTTTAAAATTTATGGTATAAATACAAAATAAATCCCACTCATTATACATCTATTAATTTACTAAGCATGCACCTATCAATCTCACTAAATATTTTGTGCAACAAATTTATACTACTCTATTCTTCCTTATTTATAAATTAGTCATAGGATTAGTATTATTATAAGTTTAAAGAATTAAAATAATAATGCATGATCAATACTTGTAAATTTCCAATATAGATCACTACATGCACTCAAATAAAGCATATTACACCATTGTTCACACATAAGCCCACATAAGAGGGATCAACACATTTGTCTGAGGCCCTCTTCAAAGTATATGTATATGAAGGTAGAAATAATTGATAAAGTATTATTTTATGTTAGATAAAATTAAACTTAGACTAATCACCCCCATTTTATAAGGTGACATACCCTAGTTGGAGGACTAAGGGTTTTTAATAAAAATGACATTAATAACCTATGCACATAATCTAAATAGACAATCTACAAGGTGATAAGGAACCTAACATGAAAGTGAAATTTATAAAAATGAATTGTAATTCATTATGATTATAATCATCATTTTTTTTAATATAAGTGCCAATACTAATATCCCTATTTTGATGGTAGTGTCCAAGCTAATAGAGATGTAATTTCCAGAAACTGACAAATAATAGTTGAGCATCATCATAACTATTTATACACTTGTAATTGCCAAATATTCTTATGCATCAATAATAAATATAATTATTATCTCTTCCTTGTGTTTAATTATGCACATTATTGTTCGGCATTGTACATTATATATTTAGAAAAATTACATAATTAAACACTATATCATAATATATTATGAATCTAAATTATTTAATTAGACTAATCTTTAGAGTAGGTTTATCCTTAGTTGATTAGAATACTCTTTCATGCTAATCCTTATTTCAAAAAAGGGTTAAACATTTTATGAACACAACCTATGAGTTTTTATGCAAATCCTAGCTTACCCTAGGGTTATCAATTACTATCATTATTTAGATATAATTTTTTCATTATTGTTGGCATCCTTGTTTTCATTTATAATAATGTAAAATGTTCAAAAAGATCATTTTGAAATTGAAGATAAGGAATTTAAAAACCAAAACAATCATTTTCATGAATTTATTGATGCATTTTTGTATGATACATGAGATGAAATAAATAAACTTATTAAGGCTAATCTATTGTGGGTGAGTCTTCATATGGTACTTTACTTGATTCAATCCCAATACCCATCACCTTGAGTACACCATTAATTGATACTCTAGTGTGGGAATGAAATATGTTTTCAAGTAATTATTACCCAAATATTAAATAATAATTTATACATCCTCCATGGGAATAATCAATACCTTAAGTTAATTACATGTCTTATTACCTAAATCAACATAAGTGGTGTCTGCATCCCCTTTGGTGACTTCCAAAATATGAAATATTAATCCTAATGGGTTTAATATGCAAACCCTTCTCCAGGTCATTCAAGCTTTGGAATCTAAGGTTAAAAATATGGATCAAAATACTTCAAATTGTACTCATGATATTGATTCATAAGATGTATTGAAAAAAATTCTTACACTTGAGATATGTTTTCATGATTTTCCAACCAATTTTTTACCACCCAAGTTCACACTTTATCATGGAAATGGTGATCCTAAACAACATATTTGATCTTTATATGCAACATGTCTTGATTATGTTTCTATTGTCACTTGGATTTGCATCTTTTGAAGAGATGTCTTATCTCTCTTCATCCAAGTGGCACAATTGAAACACATCTCAGCTATGGGTGAGCTTAAGAATGAGGTGAATCTCTAGATAGGGATATATCCCTTTATGTACCACTTGTATACCACTACTACACATATTCTTGTGAGGGAAAAGGGAGAGAGAAAAATTAAAAAAAACTATCCTAAAGGAGGTGATATACAAAATTAGTTGATGAATACCAACCAGATGCATAATACACATGAGAACAAGGGACTAACCAAGCATACACTTCTCCAATATACATCTTCTCACATCAATATTTCATTATGAGGTTATGGTGAATGTCTAGGCTAGGAGGACTAGACAAGAGGTCTATAATGACACTATTGAATAGGATAACTCACTCGACCTTGACACTTCCTAGAACAGTTCACATCACCTATAAGAATAAGCTTTCCAACTACAAATAGGTGAGAGAATGAGACAAAATTCTAAGGAAAAAAGAGTAATCGCTAATAAATATCAATCATCCAAGTAAAACACATATAAAAGGTAATATAAGAGGTAAAAATCATTAGTATTTATTGATCCAAGGTATGCAAATGAGTAAGAATTAGCCATACTTATGTGGAACATCATTTACAAAGGCCAAAGGTTACAAGGAAACTTTTTAAGCTAATAAAATGTGTTAATTACCCATGATAAAAGGGTGTGAAATGGACCATGCAAGTTCAAAATATACAAGTGGCTTGCCAAGTCATCAAACTCATGAAAAATGGTGTGAAATTCCCTTTACTGGCTCAAAAAATTACCTTTATGATTTAACCCTATTTGAACATTCCAAAACTAACTAGTGATAGGTCTAATGACTGGAATGAGAGAGAAAGATTTAATACATGTCTCTCAATACATTGGTTGTATTTTTAATCATCTATAATCTTCCCAAAATGAGCTTTCACCATCTACAATCAAAGTAACTCTTCTTTCACACACCTTACACACTTGGATTATAATATGGATTTATTTTCACATGTAACTATATAAAAGGAAGTGAATGACATGTTTCAAGAATATCCATGTCCTTATAGGCATCAGGCACATCTTAAAATCAACTTACTTGAAGCTTTTTACCCTTCTCACTACTATGTTCACTATGCTAGTTTTGACTGCTGAGATGAAGTAGTTGGTAGGAACACTTAATATATTTTTAAAGGATTTAAATTGATGTGGGGAGTTATATTAAGTCTAAATACTCCTTCCAAAGTTTATTTAATCTCTTGAAACCTCTTAGAACCTGCACAATACATAAAATAGTCAAAAATACCTTATTTTTCACCCCATTTTTATAATTATGTACAACTAATGCTAATTTTAGGTAGTGTGACTGAGTCTTCTATAGCCTCCAATCATCATTCATGGAATTTTATTCCATTATAATATCCGTCCATCCTCATTTCTCCAATAAGGTATTTGTTTAGGGTTTGCAAGGGTTTTAGGTCATTTCTACCCTTAAGCTTTCTTAATAAAGATGGGACATTAGAATTGATAAAAAATTACATAAAAATTATTTAAATGATCCTTGATAACCTCTCCAAAATTCCTAGATAACCATGCAAAACATTCAAGTAGATATGAGCTTCTAGAGTTGCCTTATTGAGTTTGACTCTCCATTTCCTTTAGGCCTAATGTTGTCTCTAAGCTCAAAATGAAATTATTCATGTTTCCTATAAAAAGTAAAAGATTTTAAAAAAATTAAATGACTCTAAAAACATGTCATAATCCATTTTTATGCTTACCTCATGTTATAATTGAAGATGACTTCTCATCTGGGCTTTAATCCTAAACCTTACCTAGTAGGTTTGTCTACACTTTTGATGGTTTAGGCCTCCATGTAAGGATTATCCCCTATATGATATATTTATTATGCTATATTAGGTTTTAATCAACTATAAAAACCTCATATAAATTTTCAATCAACTTTTGGTCCATTCTTTTCTCTCCTTTTTTCAAGATTGCAAGGTCTGCACATAAGGGGAGTGCCCTCTATCTAAGACAAAATAGAGGAAACTTCCCCTATTTTTCCATACTAAGTAATTATTTTAGGGCCTCCTTAAATCCATATATACACTTTATATAATAAACCAACCCTTGTTTATATAAATAGACCTTTCAACTTAAATTATAAGACTGACTGTATAAAGCTAGTTGTGTGTAAGATTTATGATGTGGATTGTGTGATGTTTGTTTAAAGCTCATATTATATGATTTTAATCAAAAATATATTATTTAACACACCTAATTTCACCCTATGAATATTTTTCCATCCATTGTATTTCCCACTTGAGGTTATAAATGAATTATACGCTTCATTTGGCTTTGGCCTAGTCAAGGCTTAATAAGCATGCTTGCATGTTTGAAAGCCTATGATACTTTGTTGAGTTTATTTACTCTAATCATGATTAAATTATTTTTTCATGTCTCATTAATATCTCATAATATATCCTTAGTGATTTATCACTCTCTAACTCATTCACTTAAACTTGCACCTTGAAAGGCTAACATGACTATAGTAGCATGTTAAGGACTTTGGGGATACTAACTTGAAATTAATCATATTTAACCACCTCAAAACCTTTGAAAATTTATAAATTATCTCAATATATCCTCCAAACACTAAACATATACTAATTTTCATAATTTTTCAAAAGTGATATTTAAACAACTCTACGTTATAGGTTGTAGGGAGACATTTCTTAGTGTACAGATTGTTACCTCAAAACAGACCCAAAGAGGAGATACTTACCATTCCTTACTCCTATAAATGTCTTATAAATTTTTATAATCTCACAAAGTTTTATTATTCTTGTAAAAATATTAAACTTACTCAAACTTTCTACTTGCACTTCTCAAGATAGGGTACCTTCACTATAGGTGGATATTTGCCTAGAAAATCCTATGAAGGCCTATTTTAGGCTTGAGACCATGCCTAATAGACTTCTCTAATTATCATTATTTATATTGAGTCATCCTAATCCAATAAGGTTTAATACATTATTTAAAAGTTTCCCTTATTGAGTTGTTACTCTAAAATACCCCTTCATCTCCATATAGTTGTAGGTGGGTATTTCAAGGCTTAAGACACCCTTGTCGGTGTGAATGGGAGCAGAACACAAAATTCTAACATTATTTACATAAAAATTGGATAAAAAATAATTTATTAAACCATATAAAACTATTAAATCATACATTCATGTTTTGACATTAAAACATTAGATGGAGGAGTCTCTTATAGCTCAAAAATATAGATAATATTGATAGAGTTTAGTACATAAATATACAACTTTAGGCGTTTCAATAACCACCTTCCATTAGTCATCTTGAATATATATCTTATAGAGGTATTATCCTATGTAGAGGCTACTATTTTTTTCCATTTATATGTCTCAAAAGTCCTTATAACCCTATTGTATTCCATCAACTAAATGGCCTAGACCTATATTTTCTCAATTTAGGGATTTGATCTCTAAAACTATAGTCATCATCAATTGAAGGTAATCCTTATCTAAATATACCAACATATCATTCCAAATAGGTCTTATATTCTTCAATAAACATGTTATGACTCCAAATAGGGTTCCACCACTTGTTCAACACTTCCAAACACTAATTTTTAGGCTCTATTAAGCCACATATAGGTGGTTATTCTAATGTGTACAGGCAGTAAAGGAGAACGTGGACAATGTGCATGTTTTTAGTCCTTAAATGAGTCATAAACCTATCTAAATACTTGTAAAATTATATTAAAATCCATTAATGACTTAATTTATATGTTTTCCTTATTTTCATGTGATCTTCTTCTAAGCACGTGTAGGTGCATTCTCATGGCAGACAGTGTATAAGTGTTACACCTAACTGTAATAGAAATTTCTTTCTTGAACCATATAGAGGGATAAGTTAATTATTAATATTTTAATTATAATTTAAACCTATTTAAGCTCCTACTATATCCATTAATTTTATAAATTCCCTATTTTAGTTTACTTAGTTGTTTGCACATGATAGTCATGGAGCAAACTAGATGCATCATGTTTATAACTATAACCCATGAAAAATTACTTGGATAATGAGTTTAAAAGGTGAATGGAATAAAGATAAAAATTATAACATTTAAATTAAGTTGTCACAAACATTTGTAACCATGATCAAATCATGAAGATCCTAAAAATGGTGAAAAACTACTTACAACATAGAATGGTGTATTCACTTACAACTTGAGTTACTTTGCCCATCAAAACATCATGAAACATGAAACCAAGAATGGAGAGAATATTAATATATATTAAACATCATATGGAGTCAATATCACCAACTATATTTTATGGACTTGTCTAAAATAGAGCAAAACCTATAGGGTGCAAGAAATAGTGAGTAGAAAAACAAAGTAAACTTGTTAGAGATGGTTCATAAAGAATAGTTGACCAATATTCAAAATATTATTATGGAAATGGATCTCCATATGTTTTAAAAGTGCCAAAATTCCTTTTTTTAGTTAGTTTCTTAATTTTGAATTAGATAACCTACAATATTTAGATGGGACTGACATTCCCAATAGAGAATTTAACGTTTAGACATTTGAAAGGATCTTAGGACACTTGGACCCCTTGAAAACCATGCCACTTGCATATATGACCCCTAAATTTCTTTTAAATGACTCAAATTGACATATTGGCTAATTATACCAAGACCAAAACTAATTAGAATTATATAACATCAAATAACTTATAATCCACCCCATGAAAAAATATTAGACCCCTATAAACCTCCAAAGTCATGGTTTTTCCTATAGGGGTCCCAATTTGAACTACAGGGTTAAATTTGGTCAAAAAATTGGTGATTCATAGGGGTGGTATGAATTATATACCAAAATATTAGTAACCTTATCAATATATTAGGATTAAAAGTCATATAAAGTCTGAAACACAATAAGAGGAATTTGACCATTGACAACAAGATTTGATCAAGACAAGCCCAATGACTACCTCAACCACACAAAACAAAAGACACACACAAATAAAAAGTAAACACACATTTACTTCATGAGAAATTATGAAACACACATACCAAACTAAACAATTTTTTTGGAAATATTATCATTGATGTCAAAGGTCTAGCATTATTGGTGATAAAGGTCCCATTGCATTTAATGATGTTTGTAATAGTTATATCTTGGCTAATGTGTGTTAATATTTATTTAATATTAATGAATATATTTTTGGTTGGATATAAGATAAAATAAGGGCCCATGGAGAAGTCAAATAGTCACAGGGTAAAGATAAAAGAAGAATGGGATGCATTTTCCCATGAAGAGTCATCTTAGGGAATTCCAAGAGCCACCAAGCGAAGACAAAAGAGGAAGGGCACAATTTCTCATGAAGGGACACTTTGAGGAATACTAAAATTCACCAAGATAAGGACAAAAGAGGAAATGATGTTTTTGCTTATGAGGGGTCACCACATGAATTTTCAAAGGCAAGGATATGAAAGGCCATGCATGTTTGGTGCCATTTTCCATGAGGATTGAAGGGTCACAAAGGGGGAAGGCCAAATGTCATTTGGAAAGATATAAATAAAGGCTTGAGAATCCATTTGTAATGTGTGAGATAGAGTTTGATTTGAGATAGTAATATCTAGCTTAGAAGAGCATTTGAGAGAGATGAATATGATTTGTATTTGTTATATCTTGTTTAGAAGAGCAAAGGTGAGAGAGAAGAAAGAGATATTGTAATGAACTATCATTTGTTGAGATAGAAACATTGAGAGATAGTTGTGTGGTATACACAAAGGGGTTGGTTCTCCTGTGAGTTGGTGCTCATGATTTGTTGATGTGTTGGTGCTCATCAAAGGGGTTAGTGCTCCTATGGGTTGGTGCTCTTATGGGTTGGTGCTCATGAATTATTGCTATGTTGGTGATTAGAAAAGGGTTTGGTGCTCCTAAAATTTGGTTCTTATGAATATTTTTATTTCATTTGGTGCTTATTCATATTGTTGAGATTATTCTCTTTGGTTTTTCCCACATTAGGTTTCCATGTTAAATCTGGTGTCTCTCTCAATCTTATGTGGTGTTCATTATTTTAGTTTTATTACATATTTTATGTATGTTAAAGTGGAATTTGATTAAGGGAAAGTTTTATAAGATATATGATATACTGATTCACCCTCCCTCTTAGTATTCCTATGCTTAACAATTGGTATTAGAGTAGGTTCCTTTTGAAAAAGTTTTATAGCTTGAAGATAGATCGGGAAAGCACAAGATGACCATACATGAAGATTCCTCTAAAATCAAAAGGATAGATGATCACGAAGAAGAAGAGGATGAATCTGAAGTGAATTTAGAAGGAGAACTCATTTGTGCCTTAGAATAATTAAAGACTTTTGAAAAAAAAATCATAGATTGAAGCGCCAGATCAAGAAAAATGAAAAAGAGTCAAAGGAAATAATTGAAGATCTACAAACACACTTTGAAGAATCCAATAATAATGAAGAAGTTATACCATCAAAATTTCAAAAATTAATAAAATAATGTGAAAGGTATGTTATTGAAATTGCTTCTTTAAAAGTAGATCTTGATAAAACAAATAAAGCAATCAATGATAGAGTAGCCAATGATTCAAAATTTGAGAATAACACTAATATGCTAAATAAGATATTAGAAAGCCAAAAGGAAATATTGGATAAGATATGTATCATATTTTAAAATAAAAAGAGCTATGTTGATGCCCTTACAAAAGAGGAAATAGAGAGGGAAGAAGTGAAGAATATAGAGGACATCTCAAACAAAGAAGATTAGACGTAACAAAGCTATAAAAGGAAATCAAGTCAGAGATACACAAATAGGCCCTATTTTTATGGTTATTGTTTTTATTTTAATGGATATTGTCACAATAAATTATAATGTATAAAAAGAGATAATAGTCTCAGAAATAAGGAAAAGGAAAGTCATGTAGAGTCAAGCAGAAGCTACAACTCTTTTGCTCCTCTATCAAGCTTGGATGAAGAGGCCATAATTTGTTACAAGTGTAACAACTTCAGACACATAGCTCGGTACTATATAAGTGTGTTTGAGTCAATCAAGAAGGACCAAAGTTTCAAGGCTCCATTTATCAAGGAGAAGGTTCATACATGGCAGAAGAAACAACCTGAAGATTCTATGTTGGTTCAAACAACTTTGCATGCAAGAAATGAAGAAAAGACATGGTTCATTGATAGTGGATGTTTGAGGCACATGATAAGAGACAAGATAAATTTCATAACCTTGAATAAGATCAATGATGGCAAAGTGAAATTTGGTGACAATACTAGTACTAGAATTGCTAGAACAGGTACACTAAGTTTGGATAATGGTAGAACTAAAACTAAAAATGTTTAATATATAGAAGGTCTTAAGCATAATAATTTGAGTGTAAGTCAAATGTGTGATTAGGGGCACACACTAAAGTTTTATGTAGAAGGTTATGAAATTATAATAAAATATTTAGATGTATTGGTTGCAGATGCTTAGATAATAGGAAACTAACTTGTATATGCTATCAGACATCAAAGGTCAATAATGTTGTTTGAGTTAGATTGAAGAAAGTTGGATATGAAACAGGAGAATGGGGCACATAAATTTTGAAAAGCTTGTCATACTTACCAAAAATCAAGTATTCAAAAATCTTCCAAAGATTACAAAGCCATCTGACATGCTTTTTGGACCTTGTCAGCATGGGAAGCAAGCTAGAAGGTGATTAAAAAAAAACCGTACTCAACCACTTAGATGCTAGAGATTGTTCACACTAACCTATGTGGACCTATGAGGACTCGAAGCACTCAATATGATAAATATTTCATGTTTCTTATTGATTATTTTTCACATATGACCGGGGTAATATTTTTAAAGAAAAAATTAGAAGCTTTTAGACATTTCAAGGCATTCAAAGCATTAGTTGAAAATGAAACTAGTTTGAAGATTAAGTGTCTAAGATAAGATCAAGGAGGGTAATTAATGTCAAACCAATTTATTAAGTTTTGTTAAGATCATCAAATAAAGAGAAATTATTCAATGGCCAAAATTCCATAACAAAATGGAGTAGTTGAATGAAAAAATAGAATAGTTCAGCAGATGGTGAGAACAATGCTAAATGAATCCAATATAGTAGATAAATATTGGAGAGAGGTAGTTGGTACAGTAGTGCATATTTAGAATAGAGCTTTACTAAGAGTCAATAGTGACAAGACTCCTTATGACCTATGGAAAGACAAACCAACAATAGTTGATTATTTTAGAGTTTTTGATAGAAAATACTTCATAAAGAGAATTGATGAAAAACTTGGTAAGTTTGAATCTAGAGTAGATGAAGGTATATTTATTGGTTATTCTTGAAAAATTAAAGCTTATAAATGTTATAACAAAAGAACCAAGAAAATTGTTGAAAGTGCAAGTGTCAGGATATAAGAAGATGGAACATAAAGAATCAGTGATCCAATAGACATTCCTAAAATCATTGAAGAGGAAGGCTTTGAAGAATTAGATGAAGATGAGGAGAAGGAGAAAAAGGGCACCAAAACTCAATCCAAATATGCTCATAGAAATCATAATGAAATTGACATCATCAGGGACATAAATGAAGGAATTCACACCAAAAGAATGATGGTAAGTGAATCTGAACAACATAATTTCTCTTTGTTATCTAAAATTCATCCTAGAACTTTTTTAGAAGCTATACATGATGAGCATTGGGTTAAGGCTATGGATGAAGAATTAAATCAAATAGAAAATAATGATACTTGGGAATTAGTGCCTAGACCAAAAGATCATAATGTGATAGGAATAAAATGGGGTTATAGAAATAATTTGAATGAAAATGGAGAAGTGACCATAAATAAAGCATGATTAGTATGTAAAGGATATGCTTAGATCGAGGGAATATATTTTGAATAAACTTTGCACTAGTGGCAAGGTTAGAGGCTATTAGAATGTTTCTTGCATATGTAGTGTTTAAAAATTTCAAAGTGTTTCATATGGATGTCAAGTCTACCTTTCTAAATGGGAATTTTGAAGAAGATGTCTACATTGAGTAGCCTAAGGGAGTTATTCTCTCAAATATTAGTAACCATGTATGTAGATTGAAGAAAGCATTGTATGGATTGAAACAAGCTCCCAGAGCTTGGTATGCAAGACTTGATAAGTACCTATAAGATCAAGGATTCAAGAGAGGATTTGATGATAGTAATATTTACATCAAAATAGAAGGTGAGAATCAATTGATTGTTGTGGTATATGTTGATGATATCATTTTTTGAGGGAAATATTGAAAAGATGATAAAAGAATTTTTTGATAGAGTGCAAAAAGAATTTGAGATGTTTATGCTTGGAGAATTATCATTTTTCTTAGGATTGCAAATATTTCAATCAAATAAAGGAATTTTCATATCTCAAAGTAAATATGCTAAGGGAATGTTGAAGAAATTTGGTTTTGAGGATTGTGCACCAGTTGGCACACCTATGTGTATAGGAAATAAGGTGATCAAGGATGAAGATTCACCTGTTATAGATCAATCTTTGTATAGATTTATGATTGGTAGTCTTTTATATTTGATAGGATTGAGGCCAAACATCATGCATATAGTAGGTATGGTTGCAAGATATCAGTCATCTACAAAATATAGTCATGTTCAGTTGGTGACGAGAATATTTAGATATATCAAGCGGACATTGGATTATGGATTATGGTATCCCATAGGTAGAGATTTCACTTTGGTTGCTTATACAGATTTAGATTGGGTAGGGTGCTTAGATCACAGAAAGAGTATAAGTGGAGGATCTTTCTTTCTTGGTGATAACTTAGTATCATCGCTAAGCAAGAAGTAGAATTTAGTATCAATTTCTATAGCTGAAGGAGAATATATTGCAGTAGTATTGTGTTGTACTCAAGTGCTTTGGATGAAGCAAACTTTGGAAGATATCAAGGTAAAGTATGATGAACCTATTTACATTTTTTGTGATAACACAATTACTATAAATATTTCAAATAATCTAGTAATGCATTCAAGAACAAAACATATTCCCATTAGATATCACTTCTTGAGAGAGCAAGTTCTAGATCAACAGGTTAAAATGGAATATATCAGTACTATAGAGCATATTTCAAATATTTTCACAAAGGCACTACCAAAAGACACATTTGAATATCTATGAGAGAAGTTGGGAGTAATTTCTTTTACTTCCTTCCATTGAGGTTCAACAACATTTGAGGGGGAGCTAAGTGTTAGCTCCAAGTAGGCCCTTTACCATTGATGTCAAAGGGGGAGAATAAAAGGTATAGGTATAGGTGCAAAAATAGGTATAGGGAATAGGTATAGGTTGCTATAGTAAGGAGGAGTTACTATAGTTTTTTTAGATGATAGTATGTGCAAGATTCAAGATGTGGCAGTTTTAGGATTGAGGTTGCCATCAATGATAAAGGGGGAGATTGTTGGAAATATTGTCATTGATGTCAAAGGTCTAGCATTATTGGTGATAAAGGCCCCATTGCATTTAATGATGTTTGTAATATTTATATCTTGGCTAATGTGTGTTAATATTTATTTAATATTAACGAATATATTTTTGGTTACATATAAGACAAAATAAGGGCCCATGGAGAAGTCAAAGAGTCATGGGGTAAAGACAAAAGAAGAATGGGATGCATTTTCCCATGAAGAGTCATCTTGGGGAATTCCAAGAGTCACCAATTGAAGAGAAAAGAGGAAGGGTGTAATTTCTCATGAAGGGACACTTTGAGGAATATGAAAAAGTCACCAAGATAAGGACAAAAGAGGAAAGGACATTTTTACTTATGAAGGGTCACCACATGACTTTTCAAAGGCAAGGATACAAAGGGTCATACAAGTTTAGCACAATTTTCCATGAGGATTGAAGGCTCACAAATGGGGAAGGACAAAGGTCATTTGGAAAGATATAAATAAAGGCTTGAGAATCGATTTCTAATGTGTGAGATAGAGTTTGATTTGAGATAGTAATATATAGCTTAGAAGAGCATTTTTGAGAGATGAATATGATTTGTATTTGTTATTTCTAGCTTAGAAGAGAAAAGGTGAGAGAGAGGAAAGAGATATTGTAATGAACTATCATTTATTGAGATAGCATTGAGAGATAGTTATGTGGTATACACAAAGGGGTTGGTGCTCCTATGGGTTGGTACTCATGAATTGTTAATGTGTTAGTGCTCATCAAAGGGGTTAGTGCTTCTATGGGTTGGTGCTCATGAATTGTTACTATGTTGGTGCTCAAAAAAGGGGTTGGTGCTCTTGTGGGTTGGTTCTCATGAATTGTTGTTGTGTTGGTGCTCAATAAAGGGGTTGGTACTCCTGCAAGTTGGAGCTTATGAATATTTTTGTTTGATTTGGTGCTCATTCATATACTTGAGATTTCTCTCTATGGTTTTTACCACATTGGGCTTCCACATTAAATCTCGTGTCTCTCTATATCTTGTGTGGTGTTTATTATTTCAATTTATTACATATCTTGAATGTATGTTAAAGTGGAATTTGATTAAGGGAAAGTTTTATAAGATATATGATATACTGATTCACCCCCCCTCTTAGTATATCTCATGCTTAACAAAATTGACTCAAACACTAACTAACCTAAGATGAAAACTCTCTCCTAGATCAAAGGGGAAGTTTTAAACCCTTCTTGCTTCATGACATGAAGGAATGAATGAGACATATAGTCATTTTCTCCTTGACTTTGATGCCTCCAACTTTTTCATGATGTTTGTCAACTTCATTGGCATGATATTAAATGATGACCAAGTATTTATAAATATTTTAGCTATGGAAATGAACTCTTATTGCATATAAATAGCCTCAAATTTATCATATGGATCCTTAATTATAACCTTTTATGGTGGTTCAACAAGGCATACCTTATTGATTTCCATAGTGCTCTCAATAAGATTGGGTTTCTTCATATCTATAAGTTCTTCTAGCTCATCAAGGAGCTTTAAGTTTTATACCTAATATTGGTCATTGTCATCCATGGAATACTCTTTCTACACCATTTCATGTACTTGACCCTTAACATGGCAAAGCTATTGAAGATCTTAAAATAACTTCATTTGCAACTGCTAATCATCTTTGTCCTTTTTATCGTGTAGAACCACTACTTCTTCTATCTTATCTTATTGATGTATGAGGTCTTCAAGTTGGTGTTTTTCAAGTGACAATGAATTTGAGGGTGATAAAAAATGATGCTAAGGTATTAGGTCATATTTAATAACAATAACTTCTACCTTGGTCTCAAGAGATTTATCTAGGACTACAACTGCTTTGGGGATGACTTGAAATTGTTCTCTATCCTTAATATCACATTCATCTTCATTATTGAGATGATTATCCATAAGTTTTTGATCAGATGTAGATTATTATTCAAGTACTTACCTCTTCAAGTATTTTTCACATTCCTCATAGACAACTATAAAAGAGTCTTCAACATGTTTATTTTCATACAAGAAGGCAAAATTACACTTGTGATCATCAAAGGGAGTCCATATAATGATTTCCTCTTATTAAAAATTTAGAACCTCTTCAAGGCTCTCAAGTTGTATTTAAAAAATTGTAACATAAATTTTCTTATCAAGGATTGTAAAATACTCAATTTCTTTGTCCTTGTTGGTGATGCCAAGACTAGGCATCCTGTAATCAGGTGACTTATCCCAATGAGGCTACCAATGAGGCATGTTTTATTCAAGAAAGAAATATGAATTATTATCAACCAAGTGATCTTATTTAGGTTCCCACACCATAGTTACATCAAGTCAAAGAGTTATATGGTGAGGTCAAGATGAACTAGTTGGTGGAGGTGAAACATAAAACTCAAAATCAAATTAGAGTGAAATGTAGGGGATTATTTTGGAAGCTCTTGAAGAAGAGGAGGAAAAACTTGGGATAAAATAGATTGATTTTACTCATGAAATTTTAAAATAACTTCATTTACATCTGATTTATTTTGATTACTCTTTTGAGGAAGGTTAGATTGGGTGTGTTTAGGAATAAGATATTCTTCGGGCTCTAAACCTTCCATCACATCTTGACTCAACAATTTCATCTTGACTCTAACTCTTCAATTTTCTTCGATAGGTTATCTTGGAAAAGTATTTCTTGAATTTCATAGGAATATTCATGAGGATGAGGAATATAACAGGGATGACATGGAGAACAAGAGGTCTCTTGAGGAAGGGTGGGAAGGACTTATATAGGATCAAACTCTTTCTCGACCTCACACTCTTTATCTAGGATTTTATCCTCTTTCTTTCCCCATGATTCAACTATCTTATTCAAAACTAGTATATTAGGATTAGGAGTCTCTTCTTGATGCGGTGATTAATTTTAGGAGTGGATGAAGTGTTTAGGAAACTTGGAATCTCCTTAGGCTTTTATTCTTCACCTTGTCTCTAACTTGGGATTTCATATCTAGAGGTCACTTCTTGAGCTGAGGATGAAATTAGAGAGGGAAATGTGGGATTAAATTCCACTTAATTTCCTAATGATATGGAATTATATATTTGATTATTATCCAACTCAATCTACCTATCAAGGTTTGTCTTTACAAATCTCTCTTATAGTTGATTGGGAAAAGAATGGCTTTGATAAGTTTGATTGGGTTTATGAGTAGGAATCATGTAGGAATAATAGAAATGTTAGGGAAGTGGATATGAGGTATAATATATTTTGTGAGGATACTCTTCATGAATTATTATCCTATCTTCTAAGGATGAAACCAAGCCACTCATATCTAGCATCCCACTTGTGAGCCTTTGCCAATTTGGTCTCTCAATAGGATTCCACTCTCTTTTAACCAACTTTAATGCATCTCTTACCTTATGAGTAAGATTAATAACATAATATTGACCATGTCCCCTTAGTTTGGAAAGATCCATCATGTACCTCTCATATCCCAAGAGAGTTTGTTTTAAGGTTGAAATGGACTAACTTGAGAAGTGACTAGGTTGACTAAGAGGAATAAGGTATTGAGGAGGCTAGTTATAAGACTGATACAACTCATGACCAAGCTGGTAAGGATCATGTTGGAGCTGATAAAGATCATATTGTAGATGGTAAGGATCATGATAAGGTTGATAGGGAATGTCATAAGATTGATAAACCTCACCAACCTGTGTAAAACAATACTCAACACAAAATTTAGCCATGGAACTTCATTAGGAAGAATGAATACAAGGAATGATTATCAAAAATATTTAAAAGGAATACTTGGGTTACTTAAATAGTTGATGTAATCTTAGAGTCACCATTGATGCTTAGATAGATGCCTCCGAAGGCTGATGTGTTGAAAGACACCACCACAGATATTTTAACTTCTTGGACAAAGAGTCCCACTGAGCATGCCAAAAATTATTATCACTTGGATTTTCACCCTTTAAGGGTATGTATCATCTCTCCTCATCTAAGTAGCATAATTGAAACACCTATAGGCTATGGGTGGGCCTAAGAATGAGGTGAATCTCTAGATAGGGATAACTCCCTTGATGTACCACTTATATACCACTACTACACCTATGTTTGTAAGAGAAAATTTAGAGAGAAAAATGAAAGAAAAATATCCTAAAGGAGGTGATATACAAAAATATTTTATGAATACCAACCAACTACATATTATAAATGAGAACAAGGGACTAACCAAACATACACTTCTCTAATCTACATCTTCTCACATCAATATTTCATTATGAGGTTATGGTGAATGTTTAAGCTAAGAGGAGTAGATAAGAGGTCTACAATGACACTATTTAATAGGATAACTCACTCAACCTTGACACTTCATATAAAACTTAACATGACCTAAAACAAGAATCTTTCCAACTACAAATAGGTACCATAGTGAGACAACATACTAATGAAACAAAAATCATCACTAAGAAAGATCAATAATCCAAGTAAAACAAACTATGAATAGTCATGGAATAGGTAAAAATAATTATTATTTATTGATACATGGTATGTAAATGATTAGGGCTTGTTCATACTTAGATGGAACATAGTTTACAAAGGCCAAAATTGCTAGTTCTTATAGAACTTGAGAGAGAAAGAAGAAGAGAGAAGTCCAAAGGTCATAAGGACACTTGTAAAGTTGATAATATGAGTTAATTTTTAATGATAAAATGGTTTTAAATGGACCATTTAAGGTCAAAAGATACAAGTGGATTTTCAATTCATAAAACTCATGAAAAGTGGTGTGGAATTCCCTTTGTTGGCTTAGAAAATTGCCTTCATGATTTAGCCCTATTTTAACATCCTAGAACTAACTAAAGATAGGTTTGATGATTGGAATGAGAGGTAAGGATTTCAATAATTCCTCTTTATGCATTATTTTTAGTCTTAATCATTTGGAATCTTCCCAAAATGAGATATCAACATTTATAGTCAAAGTAACTCTTCTTTCACATGCCTTGCACCCTTGGCTTCCAAAATGGATTTATTTTTCCACTAAATTCCATACAAGGAAGTGAATAAATTTTTTTAAGACCATATATATACTTATAGGCATTAGGTACACCTTAAAAGCAACTTACTTGATGATTTACATCCTTATCACTACCATGTTCACTATGCCGGTTTTGATTGGATGAAATGAAGAATCTAGTAGGAACACTTAGGAGATTTTTCAAGGAATAAAATGGACATGGGAATTTAACTTAAGTCTCAATATTCCTTAAAAATTTCATTTCATCTCTTGACACCTCCTATAACTTGCATAATGTACAAAATAATCAAAAATACCCTATTTTGTACCCTATCCATATAATTACATACAACGAATCATGATGGTAGGGAGACTAAATAATAATTATATAACCTACAATCATAATTCATCCCATTATAGTCCATTTTAATATCCCTCCATCCTCATTTCTCCAATTAGGTCTTTGTTTAGGGTTTGGAAGGGTTTTAGGCCATTTTTGACCTTAATCTTTATTCATAAATCTCAAACATTGGATTCACAAAAAATTTCCATAAAAATGATTTCAAGGACCCTTGATAACTTATAAAAACTTCCTAGATTCCCATTAAAATCATTCAAGTAGATATGAGCTTCTAGAGTTGCCTTATCGAGTTTAACTCTCCATTTCCTACAGGCTTAATGTTATCTCTGAGATTAAAATGAAATTTATCATGTTTAATCTAAAAATTTAAATATTAAAAACACCTATAATTACCTTAAAAACATTCCACAATCCATTGGGATGCTTACCTCATGTTATAATTGAAGATGATGTCTCATTTGGGCACTAGTCCTAAACCTTGCCTAGTAGGCCTATCTACATTTTTGATGGTTTAGACATCCTTGTAAGGATTATTCCATGTGTTAGATGTTTATTAAGTTTTATTAGTTTTTAATTAACTTTAAAAACTTCCTATTAAGTTTTAATCAACTTTTGATCCATCCTTTTCTCTCCTTTTCTCAAGACTATAGGGTTTGACCATAAGGGGAGCGCCCTCTATCTAAGGAAAAACAAAGGGAACCTCCCATATTCGTCTATAAAAAGTAAATATTGGAGGGTATAATTAAATTAATAAATAAATTATACACAAAAAATCATCCCTTGGTTAGATCAATATACCTTTCAACTTCTTCAAATTCTAAGACTGACTATACAAAGTAGATTGTATGGAGGATTTATGATGTGGATTGTGTGATATTTGTTTAGATATCTTCATATATGATTTTATTTAAAATATATTATTTAAAAATCATAAATTCACCCTGATAATATTGTTCCTTCTATTGGAGTGCTCCCTTGAGTTTAGAAATGAATCTGACCCTTCATTTGGTTTTGGCTTAATCAAGGCCTAATAGGCCTGCTTGCATGTTTGAAAGCCTAAGGCACTTTGTTGAGTTTATTTAATATAATAATAATAATAATAATAATAATTATTTTTAATTCCTAATTAATCTCCCAAATTATTTTATAAATTATTTATCATTATCTACCTCATTCACTTAAACTTTTACCTTGAAAGGCTAGCATGACTGTAACATCCTATTAGGGACTTGAGGGATATTGACTTTAAAATAATCATATTTAGCTACATAAAAACCTTTTAAAATTTATAAATTATCTAAATATCTCATTAAAACACTAAACATACACTATCATTTTATAATTTTCAAAAAGTGAGCCTTAAACAACTCTGAGTTATAGGCTGTAGGGATACATTTCTTAGTGTACGAAGTACTACCTCAAAACAAACCCAAAAAGGAGATACTTACCATTAATAAATCTTATCAATGTATTATATATTTTTATGATATAATCATTGTTTCTCATTCTTTTACAAATAGTTAAATTACTTAGACTAGGCACTTGCACTTCTCAAGATAGGGTACCTTGGCTGTAGGTGGATATTGGCCTAGAAAATCTTGTGTAGCCCTACTTTAGGCTAGAGATCATCCATAAAAAAATTCTCCTCTAATGAAAATTAGTTATATTTCTTTCATAATAATCCCATAAGTTTTAATAAATTCTTTCAAATTTATAATTATTAAGTTGTTACTCTAAAATACCCCTTTATCTCCATACAACTATAGGTGGGTATTTCAAGGCTTAAGACACCAATGTAGGTGATAATAGGAGATAGAACCAACCTTATTTACATAACCCATGGATAAATAATTATTTATTAAACCATATAAAACTATTTAGTCATATATTAATGGTTTAACATTGTAACATTGGATGGAGGAGTCTTTTATAGCTTAGAACTACAGATAATATTGACCAAGTTTAGTGTATAAATATACAACTTTAGGCTTTTTAATAACCACCTTTCATTAGTCATCTTGAATATATCTCTTGAAAGTTTATTATCATATGTAAAGGATACTAGTTTTTTCCATTTATATGCCTCAAAATTCCTTATAACCCTTTTGTATGCAATTAACCAAATGGCCCATACCTCTATTTTCTCAATTTAGGAAAATGATCTCTAAAACTAAAATCATCATCATTTAAAGGTAATACCTATATCACTATTCCAATCTAGAATCACCAATAGGTATTATATGCTCCATTAAAAATTTTAGGAATCAAAATATGGTTCCACCACTTCAACACCTCCAAACAAGTATTTTCATGCTCTATTAAGCCACCTATTGGTGGTTATTTTGATGTGTACAAGCAGTGAAGGAGATTGTGGATAATGTGCATGTTTTTAGTCCATAAATGAGTTTTAAACCTATCTAAAAATTAAAAAATTATATTCAAAATCTTTAATGACTCTAGTGAGATTTTTTCCTTGTTTTCATGTGATCTTCTTCTTTTAAGCACCTATAAGTATATTTTCATGGAAGACAGTGTAGAAATGTTGCACTTGACTACAACGACACTTTCTTTATTGCACCATATGGAGGGTTAAATTTATTATTAATGTTTAAATTATAATATTAACCTCTTAAAACTATTTTTTAATCCATTAATGTGATAAATTCCTTATTTTAGTTAACTCAGTCACTTGCACATGACAGTCATAGAGTAAACTAGATGTATCATGTTTATGATTGTAACCCATGAAAAATTGCTTGGAGAATGAGATTGAACGGTGAAATGAATAAATATAAAATTGATAAAATTTATCTAAATCTTGAAAAACCCTTTGAAACCATGATCAAAGTATGAATATCTTAAAAATGGTGAAAAACTACCTGCAACATAGAATGGTGCATTCACTTACAACCTAAGTTAATTTTCCCATAAAAACATTATGAAATATGAAGAAAATAATGTATAGAATTTTAGGATATATTAAACATAATTTGGATTCAACATCACCAACTAGATTGTATATTCTTGTCTAAAATAGAGCAAAACCTATAGGGTGTAGGAAATAGTGATCATAAAAACATAGTCAACATGTCATAGATGGTTCATAAAGCACAATTAACCAATATTAAAAATATTTTTATGGAAATGGATATATATTATTTTAATTTCATCTCCCAAATTCATTTTACCTAAAACCTCTTCCACTATCTGTACCAAGAATAAGCCTACTGACCATTACTGTGTGTCTAGTAGGGTAAAAAAGGAGAAGAATGATTTTGGAATTTTTTTAGAACTTTAAAATTACTTAAATCATATAAATGAGTTTTAATAAGATGAATATACATTCCATGAACTTCTCCCATGTGTCACCTTTCCTTATAGGCTGTACAAGTGCCAAACTCCCTCTTTTCAATTGGTTTCTTGATTTTTAGTTAGATAACTTGTAAGATTCAGATGGGACTGATATTCCTAATATGGAATCTAAATTATTGGACATTTAAAAGGAACTTAATACACTTTTACACCTTGAAAACTATTCCACTTACATTTATGACCCCTAAATGGCTTCTTAATGACTCAAAATGACATATTGACTAATTAGACCAAGACCAAGGCTAATATGTCATTAAATGACATCAAATAACTTATAATACACCCAATGAAAAAAAATTAGATCCATTATAAACCTATAAAGTCACATTTTTTCCTATAGGGGTCCCAATTTGACTTATAGGGTCAAATTTGGTCAACAGTTTCTAATGATAAAATTTTGACAAATTATTTCCAAGAAGTGTAAAGGAGTATGCTTTAATATGGTTCTATGATTTACCAATACATTGAATAAAAAAAATTAAAACCTCTAGTGGATCAGTTTATAGTACATTTTTATATCAATATTACTAAAAAGATGTCATATACACAAATTATAAAGATCAAGTAAGGAACTAATGAGCCCATCGATGAATATGTTTTGAGGTATAAGATAATGTTAGCCATAATGACAAATCCAATGGTAGATAAATATCTTCATGATATGTTTAAGTAAAGTTTTCTTTCCCCATTACATAATGCAATTGTCTTCAAGAATTTTAAATATTTTTATGACTTATGCTATATTGTTTGAGATCAAGAAATGAAACTCATTACATTGAAAAATATTAAGTATGTAGAAAACACATAGACTACATCCAATACCGAGTTTCATATCAAAATAAGATATAAGGTTAAACCTCCTAAGGTGAAAAGTAAAGAAAAAAAAAACTTAACTTAGTGTAAAAATAACCTAATTGACTCATGTTATCTAATACACCTAAGAGACAATTTACATGATTACCTGAGTCTCCAGATTTGCTCCTTCAGAATCTAGTGGAGTGTCATATCATATCTCTCCCTTATCTTATGATGGTTGGTAAAAGTCAACCTATACCAAAAGGATATGATTTAAACACTTATTGTGACTACCACCATTTGTTTGGGCATTATACTAATAAATGTTACAAGTTAAAGCATAAGATACAAAATCTTATTGATTATGAATAAATTACCTTTGATGATCCTCCAAAGGATTCAAGGTCACAACCTAATGATCATCAAAACTAAGAGATATTCAAAAATCCATTTCAAGATCATTCTAAGGAAGCACCAAAAGTGTAAATGGCATACTATGCACATCCTCTTCGACCACATTATAGGAATGCATTAGATTATATTATTGGCACACTTATATGTGAGATACCTCATATCTTTCAAAGGAATTATATTTAATTTGATGACAATGAGATTGTGGATGATGACTTAGATATTCAATCACCATTTATTAGATCACATATTGATCATTGAGTTATATCTAGTATTATGGTTGATAACAGTTTTAGTGAGAATGTGTGTACCATGAAATTACTCACACATTTGGGATATACACATAATGATTTTATAAGCATGTAAAATTAACATTTAAGCTAAAATAATGCACTTATGACCACTCTTTTTACACACTTAGCTCTAGAACTATGTTAGGGCCCTTTTTAAATCAATTTAGACCACCTTTCACACTCTTCTAAGTTGAGAAATGACCCCTACATGTACTAATACCTAATCTCATTAACTTCAAATATATTTTAGGCCTTACCTAAACTTCAACATGGTGAAATAACCCTTTGGATAAGAGTGCATTGATCTAGTGTCCTTACACCCTCTCCTATATTCATATAAAATAATGATTAATTTTACAAATTCAAATTTATAATAATGTTAGACCATGTAACTAAAGATCCCCATTCGAAGGATTTTCAATGATATGACTATATAAACACTTTTCAAACCATTTTAAAAGAGGGAGGCTTACACATTGAAATTCACGAAAATAACACTTGCACACTAAGAGCATCATACCAATTTCTCCCAATTTTGATTCCATACAACCCTAATATCCCATATCTCAAATTTGAATACATTATAAATTTGACAAGTCATAGATAAGGTACTTAAGCACATCAATATTACACTAGCATATAACACATTGCAATGATTATTCTCACACCATCGTAACACAAGAAAACTACATGAAGTTTGATCCCTATTTAGAGTGTTAGTATGTAAGAAGCACTAAACACATGGGGTGTTGAGTCTCACCCAAATTCAACCATTTATTACTTTTTACCCATTAATTTAAATTGGCTTCCAAAAGTTAAGGAGTTAGGGTTTTGAAGGAAAATTAGTTACATAGTGATGTTTGTAAATGATCATAAACTCTCGCACTAGATAAAAGCTATGTATATGAAGGTATAAAGAACCCAAAATCCCTTATTTCCTCACTAAAAGTGGATAGGAGCACCATAGGTTATATAGGATCACCACCCCTCTAGTTTCCCCTTTCTAACACTATTGTTGAAGCCTAGATCTAGTTCTAGAATCTTGATACTAGCATCATACCTTTCTACATAACAAGTTTTAGACATTGGTTCCTCACAAAGGAAAAATTTCTAGCTAAATATTTATTTTATCCTTAAAATTTTATATTTTTAGTATGTTTATATAATATAGTAGCTATAAACTAGTGAATTTTATCATTATTATATTATTCTTCTAATTTTACATAGTAGTGTTATGTAATCACCTAAAAGTTACACTTGAATGCTAAGATTGATACTTGGGATCACCTATCCCTAACTTGTCCCTATACCTATCATATATCATATTTTCACACTTATCCAACCTTTTTATTGGACAAAAAAATCCCTAGTCATCCTTAAATTAGTCTGAAACCCTCATTCTTGCATCCTAGTTCTTCATGCCTAGGGTTCTACCATTTATACACTAGCTCTATAATAGGGACAATAACACCACATGGTGCTAGTGTCCCAATATTGGTGCTACTATCCTTTGCCTCCTTTTTCCACAAACAAATATCTTTTCAAATCTTATACCTATTAGGGTCAACCTATACCTATTTTAACACATGCACAAGTACTGAAACAATACATACATGACTTTTAACCCTCTAAACACTATATGGAAATTAGCTGAAAATTACATATGAAAAATTAGAACAAGTTATGCATAATTATGCATATAAATCCCCATTATACCCTACTTTTGCATAATACCATCTATAACATTCCAAAGCTTAGATTACTTAGATTTCTAGTCTTAAACACATTTAAAGCACTCAAGTCAGCTATCATACTAGCTTCACTTGCAATTACACTAGTGCTTAGGTGATGATAATCACATTAGGGTTGATCCCTCTTTAGATTATTTCTATGTAGAAAACTCTCATCACAATGGGGTGTTGATAATATCCAATCCACCCCACTAATAATCACACTTTTCTTATTGTATCAACTAGATGCCCTATTAACATGAGAGATTAGGGTTTGATCATAAAATCAGTCAAAATAATCCATCTATAGGGTTTCATAACTTATGCACATAGGAAAAAACCTTATATATCCAAACATAGGTGTACCCAAATACATGGGATTGTCCTTCATAAAGGACACTACTACCAAAATAGGGACACTAGCACCACATGGCACTATTATCCAATTAGGGCACTACTATCTAGGTGGGGTTTTGACACTTGAATCTTGTTTGTGATACTTAGACCAGCCTCTACCTTAATATTCAACCTATAGATCATCTATCTTAGTCATTTTATAACTAAGTACTTAAATTATTTATTTTTATTTTTAGAAAGGTCAAATTAAGTCAATTAATATTCTACCCTGATTTACTATACTTGGCTCTTTAAAAACATAGGATTTACATTCCCTAAGTCTTAAAAGGTTAAAAAAATTTAACTCAAATTACTTTTATTACTATTCAAACCCTAGCCCTAGATGATCTTACGGTTTGTATCCTTTTTCTTTCTATTCTTAGATATTAGTTCAAAAATCTTAGATTTGTTTCAGTATTTAATTTTTACAATCTTTCATAGATTAAATTTATATAAAGGTTCAAAATATACAACATATTATTTTATTACTCCCTAAACTATAATGACAGAATTTTTTGATGGAATTGATAAGAGACAACTACAAAATTTTGTTTCTAAACATATTCAGATATGCAAGATGACCTTATCAATATTATCCATGAAGAACTTTAAAAATTAAATAATGGTCAATCTTCTACTCTCCTAGATAATACCATTGTTACACCTACTTTGGGGCCAACTAAGCTATCACAATAACCAATTTTTACTCAACAACCTTTAGTGATATTTACACCTCCATTGACTAATTCCTCCTCTCTAGATGTACAATTTATTATTTAGGAGGTTCATACTCTATAGGCTAAGGTGTTACATCTTGAATAGGGAACCACTAGGCCATCACATGCCTTATATTCTAATGTTATTTTACATATACCTTTATCACATCACATAGTGGAAAATCCTTTTACATCTATATTCATGGTACCTAAGCTTACATTGTATGATGGTAAGGGTGACCTAGAGCACCATCTTTGATATTTACACATAGCATGTTTAGACTAGATGTCTAATTATTGTCTCCTCACTAAGTTATTTCCACATAATCTAAAGGATTATTCCTTAAAATGGTTATATGATCTACCAAATTAGTCTATCACCACATTCAATCCATTGGAAGATATATTTTTAGTACACTTATCAATAAACATTAGTGATAAGATCTCATATGCTCAAGTTGTACAATTGAAACAAAAATAAAATGAGCTTATTTTAGAATTTCTTACTATACTGACTATATTAGCTAATTTGACTAGCCCCATGGTAGATAAAGAGCTCTAGTACATATTCAAATAGAACCTACTACCAACATTATATGAAGTTATCTTGTTCAAGAAGTTTCCAACCTTCATAAATTTATGCCATAGTGAAAGAAAGAGAAGTTAAGATTCTCTCTATGGTAAAACTAAAATATACAAGTGGATCATAAAAAACTAATAATACTTATGATAAACCTCCATACATGGTAAAGGCCACTGAAAATAAGAGTGATATAAAGGCCATAGTTAATGTAGCTTCAGATCCATCTCCTCGCCTAGTTTTATCAGCTCTTCCATGCAAAGTTTTCACTAACCTTCCAAAATTGCCAACACATGTTTTATAGTATCACTTGGAATGTAATGTCATGTCTCTCCCTCCCATAAAATATGTTTATACAACATGAAATCTTCTAAATAAATATGATTCTAATTCATTTTGTGAATATCATAAGGCACCAGGGCATACAACAGATAGATGCATTAGCTTGAAACATAAGATACAAGATTTAATAGAGTCTAACATTATTGATGTTGGCACACGCACATAGGTACCCAAAGTTCAACAAACAAAATATAAGTCTTCGAAAATATTCTCAAATTTGTTTCAAAATAATACAAAAAATGAGGTAGTGTTACTTTATGTGTTTACTACACATATCAGGCACATCCACCACTAGTATCATATCACACTACTACAGAGGATGCACACCCACTACACAATATCATTAGTTCATACCATACTATAGTTCTATCTGGACCACTCATCATTTTCTTAGAGTAGGATATTGTTGATGATGATTCAAATTTATATGCACTCTTTTTATGAGCCTACATAGATCATCATCCTATCTAAAGTGTTATGGTTGACAATGGGTCAAGTATTAACATGTGTACTATCACACTTCCATAAAATTTGAGATATTCAGATTAGGATATATCTCCTAAAAACATATTATTTCATGGATTTAGTGGCCATACTTAGAGCTCCATCAAGGATATTTTACTTCCATTATAGGTTGGAGCAACACATGTAGCCACTAGATTCTTAGTAGTACCTAGTGTAGGTGCATTTGACATGTTATAGGGTAGGTTGTGGATAAATTAGTTACAATAAATTACATCCACCATACATAAATGATTAATATATATACATGCAAATAAGGTGATCATATTTGAGGTTATTTAATATGAGTATCCTTTACCTATCCCATAGATAGTTATATTGTAGTTCCCAGCTATAATATAGTTGCCAGTTATAACATAGTTACCAATTATATCAAAATTACTAGGTATAACTCTAAGCATAGTTCCTATTATTACACCAAAAATTTTAGTGGAGCTACCAATATAGGAGAGTTCTACTCCTACAGTGTTTCCACATATGCATACTCCCATGAACACCATTATTAAAGATACCCATACATCAAAAACATGTTTTAGAATCTAGATGGCCTCCTTATACTCATTTTATTTAGATATTAGCATTATTGAGTCCTCAAGGTTATTAGCACATAGCACCTATGCCAAATATAACATATTCTACCATATGGGTCCCTAATAACCCTATAGTTCATAAGACACCAAATTTAGTTTCATGGATTCCTATCACCACTTCATAATCATGTCCAGATATAGATCACTCAGTGCAACAAGTTTTGGGACCATAGTTACCCTTTCATATAACACACATAATCACTATTCCTTTATTTGACACAAGCCACATTGATATAAAGTTTCCCATGATACTCATTAGGTATTGTTGTTCCTCCCTTATTATACATATTTTCCTTCTCTCTTAATCCATGTATATAGTTTCATTTTCATGTTGCTTGTACATTGCTTATATCTAGAAAATACAAAAATAATATAATATGCCAAAACACAAAAATATTCAAATATTTACTCAAAAAACACAAAATTATAGTTTGTATACATTTCCATGTTTACATTTATTATATTTTTTAGATACTACATATGCTATCTATCTTAGTATAGTAAGTTTTATCATACATACATGTTTCACTTTTTCTTATCGAATTCTTGTAGATTACCACAAGGCTCAAGTCTACTACACCAATCCAAATTTGCTAGTATCTATCAATTAGGGGCATATCACTAATAAACAAGTTTTTAATTTGATACATTCACTCATTTGGGGGAACTCTATATAAAATTTTGATTACAAGTTACATCTTTCTATTCTCTACTTCATAACTTTAACATTGTTATATCTTGATTTTGATCATGCTACACTTACTCAAAAAATTTACCAGCTTATACTAATTTAGAATCAACATATGTAGATCTTATATATTACATAGATTTGTGTCATATATTCATTAATTCTTTAATTTATATATTTACTAGTTTATAATTGATTATATATATATGATCCTTCTGTTTGAGGGTATTTGAATGTTCCATTGATCTTTAGCTCTATGCCACTTCTTTTCATAGTATGTATGTTTTGTATATGTGCCCATGTCCTTGTGTGTGTTTTATTTATTATGTATGTGGAAATTTGAACATGTCCTTCTATGTAGATCTAATCCAACTTAATTTTTTCTTATGTATGCAGACATTTGAACATGTCTTTGTATGTCTTATTTTCTTAGATTTAGTGACATTTTCCCGTGTCCCTTATATTATGGCCCCTTGGCCTACTTTGTGTGCGTCATGTGTGTTGTATGTATGATTTATTGTATGAATCATGGCCATGAAACTTATCTCTTGATTATTACACACTCTAGTTTTAGATGCCATGAGGGACCTTATGCATCTCCCCTTCTTACTTGGGTGCCATGATGGACATAATGCCACATCCCCCTATGAAGCTAATTAGTTATTACTCAAATTTATTGTTACATACATTTATATATATATCTTAACAACCTTGTGAATGATAGAAATAGTGTAAATTACAAATTACAAACTTATGTTAGATTATCTTACATTCCAATGTTATGTATGCACATTATATTAGATTATTAAGTAGATATCATATATGTTTCAAATAACACACATTTTGCAGAGATTTTTATTTTGAAGATAATTACATAGGTTTAAAAAATCCCCTAAAAAATGGGGGAATTCATAGGGGTTTGTCACATAGATCAGACTACCATAATGCATTCATAGTATAATTTTTAGCATATAGGCTTAAATTACAACCATCAAACTCACGTAAATACATAGAAAAAATAGTGACATAGAGATCAATTATAGTTTCATAGAAACTAGAGTAGATGAACATTAAAAACCAAATTTGGAAACTAGGGACATGTGGTGATACTTTTCAAGATATGGTGTTACTATCTAGTAGCCTCAATTTTAGGAAAAAAAACATAGATTGTCTAGAAAAGTACAGTATGTACAATCTGGGTTTGCATAAGGTTAGTTATAAATTTACTAGTTTTACTTAGTTTAGATTAGATTCATACCATTTTGATCATATTGGAGGCATCATGCATGACATGACCATTACCATTTATAATTTAGATAATTAGATATAGATTATTACAACTCATTCTAGAATCTATATGCTTAGATATTAGATTTGGGGGCATGTGCATGGCACATTATTTCTATATGCTCACATACACAATAGTTGGTCAGATGGAATGACAAATTTCATGTAATTATCTATTTTATATACATTAAATATGATATTATATGTTTTACACTAGTTTAATACCTTACTCCATATGTAGTGGTTGACATTCTCAACTGTCCCAAAGATGCCTATCTTACCTAAGTGGCCATACAGTCAACATTTCCTTTTAGATATTTCTAGTTATTTCACATAGTTTTAGTTTAAAATGCATCTAATACACATGGGTACATTAGTCATCTTGAGTTTTTGAGCCACTTACATGAGATATTTGGACACACTAATAGTCCAATCTAAGCTATTCACAAGTCATGATCCACAAACAGGGGTGGGAAATGATGGATTCAAAACTAGATTGTGTTCTTGATTCAACCACACATGAAGATTGAGAAAGCCATTAGCTTAGTCTAATATATTCACTGATTAATCACTATATACATTCACACAAATAGGTTATCACCAGGTTTATACATTGGTTCACATACCCAATGAAGTGTATTTTTTCATTTCCTCTCTCTCTTATCTTATTACTAGATTTTACTTAGTTTTGCTTTCTTACTCAACTTTGTCTTTTATTTTATTATCTATTAAGTAAGGATTGATCTATGTGCATTTCACTTGTAGGACATGCATTAGAGCATGATTCATATACTTAGATCTAGACTCATGGGTTTCAACTCTTAGGTAATTCTAGGTATGCTTATTTTCCCCTCATATTAGTCATTTCACTTTGCTACATTTTTAGAATAAAAGGGGGCACAAATGTAATCACCTAAAATTAACACTTGAGTGTTAAGAGTGACTCCTAAGATGACATATCCCTAGGTTATCCCTAGACCTATCTCAGAGCCTATTTTTGCACTTATACAGCCTTCCTATGGGCCACAAGTATCCCTAGTCATCCTTGAAATAGTTTTAGACCCTTGTTATTGTATCTTAGCCATTTGTGCTTAGGGTTATTCCACTTGGACACTAAGATCATAATAGGGACAATATTGTCACATAGTGATACTGTCCCACTATTGGCACTACTATCATTTGCCTCCTTTCTTCACAAATGGATATCTTTTCAAATCTTAGGCCTCCTAAGGTTGGCTTAGACCTATTTTAGCACATGTACAAGCACCATATATATACATACATGATTTTTATCCCTCTAACCACTAGATGGAAATAATATGCAAACTTAGAACAAGTTGTGCATAATTAAGGTTATCAATCTTGATCATACTCTAATTTTACATACTACCATATAAAACATTCCTAAGTTCATATTAATCAAATTTACCTTCTCAAGCACATTCAAATCACTCAAGTCAACTATCATACTAGCCTCACTTACACTTTCACCATCATTTAGGTGGGTGAGTATACATTAGGCTTGATCCTTATTCATAGTATTGGTATATAGGCAACTCTCATCATAATGGGGTGTTGAGGATATCCATCCTACTCCACTAAAAAACACACTTTTCTACTTGTATCAACCATATTTGCTAACAACATGGAGGATTAAGGTTTCATCATAAAATCAATCAAAATAGGTCATCTACATGGTTTTAGAACTCATTCACATAGGAAAAAACCATATAGATCCAAACATAGGTGTACCTAAAAGCTTGAGATAGTCCTACACAAAATACACTACCACCAAAATAGGGACACTAGCACCACATCGTGTTACTATCCAATTATGGAACTACTATCCAAGAAGGGTTTTGAAACTTGGATCATGTTTGTAACACTTAGACTAATATTAGCCTTAATCTTCAACCTCTAGATCACTCATCTTAGTCATTTTCTAGGTAAGTTATTACGTGCATTATTTATTTCTATTTTTAGAAAGGTTAAATCATGTCTATTTTGTAACATATTAGTGGTTATATTTATTGCATATTTATACCCTAATTTACTATACTCATATCTTTAACAACATAGGATTTACATTCGTTAAGTCCTAAAAGGTTAAAATATGTTATATTTTTTTCCATTGAAAAATAAAATATAAAAGATAATTGATAGTGGTGATCCTATAATTGATACATTAATCAAAAAACCCACAATGGAACAAGATAAAAAATAGAGAATGATAAAATTAGAATCAATACAAAAGTGGTTACCAAAATACAAATTAGAGCAAAATAGAGTTCAAAAATCAAAATGAAAGAAAGATAAGGTTTAAAAAGCAAAATTAGGGAAATATAAGGTTCAAAAAGCAAAATTAAAGCAAGATAATATTCAAAAATCTAAGTTAGAGTAAGAAAGAGGACAAAAGGAACAAGATAAAAAAGAACAATTGCAAAGGGAATAATTTGAAAAGCAAAGGTTACAAAAGATACAAGAAAAAGTGAAGTTGCTACCAGATAAATTGTAAAATCAAAGTCAAGATAAGTAAAAACCCATTATAAAAAATAGGGTTTCTAACAAAAGAATATCCAAAGCATTAAATACCTACAAAAGATATAGTTTCAATGATGAGTGCAAAGGAGGTAGCTCCAAGTATTTCCTCATATTAAAATCCTTTCACTATCACTGCTCACATAGAGGGCAAATAATTTACAAATGTCAAGGGTAAGGAATATCAAGAAATCAATTTTTGTTATATGTAATTTATTTTCTCTCTTGGAAATGAACATCAACCCTTGGATCAAAATCATGTGTCTACAACATGTATGGGATCAATTAAGTTAAAATTTTCTTTTGCTTCAAAAGAGTGTTATCCTACTTTTTGTGTTATTTAAAATTTAAGTGCTTAAAATGTTGTGTTTGGAGTATCATTGTTAAATTATATAGGAGGAATGATTGATAACAATAAAGGTGTTATATCATTTGATCATGAAGGAAATGTCACATACTTTTCAAAAGAAAGAAAATGTTTAGATCCAAATCAATAGAAAGCAAGCATACTTTCAGCTAACATACACACATATAAAAGTAATGCCATATCACTAAAGGAATATGATTTAGTACACATTAAAAATGAGAGATAAAAAATCTTAATACAATAGTATGGGGTAGTTTATTATTCATATCAATATATAATATAATCTAAGAGAGGCATTTCACAATGTCAACAACTAGATGATGATGATGATGATGATGATGATGATGATGATGATGATTGGAATAATACAAACTATTATGATTTTCATGATACTGTCTATGAAAAATATGAAGATGAGAATGATATAGACTATGCATAGAGGCATACCCTTTAGGATATGTTGAGTTTATATCACCACCCTTCCTTGTACATAGACCATTATCATAGAATTTTACTTGTACATAGATTTGCTTGTCATGTTATATGTGAATTTATATAATATAAAATGGTAAAATATTATATAAAATAAAATAATTAGGTCCTATGTATGCTTGTATGTATATTATCATACATTAGCTTCATTGTGTACAATATTATATACATGTTTTAGCAAATTTTTATATCAAACATGTTTTACCAAGGTACACGAGTGATTGTAAGTTACATATAACATCAGTCTCATACTCAATTCTAGGAACTTTCATGGTTACACACTTAGAAATAGCATTTAGATAGGATTTATATAAGGATAGGAGCACACTTCTCTAGTGTTCCTCACCACACTCTTGTCCAAGTGACCTCAACATTCATTAGATAGCTCACTAAGGGCATGATAAACACATGTTTTGTCCTTATTTTCCCATATTATCTTACTTGCATGATCGATAATTTACATTATCTGACATCTTATGATATTTATCACTCAGTAAAATTATGATATACTACTTCCTATCTCAATTATTGAATATTTTTCAACTTATAACTTAGTTTTTGTTGATTAGAAGACATAATCATGCATATTTTTATATTTCTTTTCCTAGTTTCACATCTTGTATGTAATTCTCTAGTTACTTTGAGGACATTTGAATATGTCATTACCAAGTGGATTTAAGCCCTTATATATCTGATTATATGTGTGTAATGACATTTGAACATGTCCTTGTGTTTGTCTTCTATCAGTGTGTGTGGACATTATAACATGTCCTTCTATGTGGATCTAATCCTCTATTGTTTCTTTGTGTGTGCATAAGGGAATTTGAAAATTCTTGTGTATGTGTTTTCTATTCAAGTGAGTGACATTTGAGCATGTCCCTTATTTATGGCCTTATAACCTTTTTTTATGTGATTTGTGTGTTATGTGTGTACTCTTTGATTTTATTTATCATGGAAATGACACTTTGCTTACTTATTTTCTCAAATTCGGATGCCATGATGGACATCATGCACCTAACCCATTCTAATGACATGATGGATATCATGTATTCCTCCCTAAGTATCTTCATTCAATGTTATATGATTAGTTAATCAAATCATCTATGTGATTCATTGTTAAATTTATCTAGACACACTATGAATGACTATTTTCACATGCATCTTACATTATTACTATGCTTAGTTTACATACACAATGCTTCTATGATCTTACATGGTGTCATTAATACTCAAATTTAATTTTTTTACACCATAAAAACCTACTATATAACATTTTATTTTGATTTAAGTTCTTACACAAGATCAACAAATCACCTCAAAAGAAGGGGCATTCACAAAGGTTTATTTTAGAGACTTGATCTTCCCAAATTAGTACACAAACAAGATTTAATAGTGGCTACATAGTTAGCATATTTTTAGGCTCATAAAACACATAGAAATTCAATTTGGATAGGAACACCACATTTGTTGAGTTATGGAGCTAAAAGCTTCACCAATGAGCAAATGCAAAGGTTGTTGTATTTACACAGTTGTCGACGTCAGTCAGGGATCAACTGGAGGCTGTTGACGTCAGTTATGTATTGGCTGACGTCGGTCATGTGCAGACAGACAGGGACTAATGTCAGTCACCTATGCGTTCCAGAAGTCTATTTTCATGGGATGAATAGAATGTTTGCATGATTAGATTAATTGTTAGTGTTGAGTCCACGCTTCTATTTTTGGTAGGACTGATTTGAACCTTTGATTAGGAGGTTTATCTGACGGTTGAGAATGCATAGCTCATGATCCCTAATTCTATTTAATAGGGATAGATCTTTATAGCCTGTGTAGATGTGAAACAGACATGTAAGATAGAAATTCAAGGATTGAATTGTGTTTTTAATTGATAGAAAATACTCTTGAGGGAAAGAGGTCTTTACATCTGAGAGGTGTGGAAGAAAGAGAGATTTCTTCAATTGTATTTCCTTCTGGAAAAGTTTAATACAAGTTTTCATTATTTCTTGTATCTTATGTTCTTTGCTGATTTTGATTTCTAGTTACTTATTATTCTGGTTTAATTCTGTGTTTAGTTGCTCACAAAAGTAATCAATTATTCTTGTTAAGATCCTGACAAGTGGTATCAGAGCTAGGTTGCTAGTTCACCAATTGATACCAACTGACAAGTGGTATCAGAGCTTGGGTTCACTAACAGGTAGTTTTAGATCTATTTAGTGTGTGTTGATTATAGGTCACTCATATGGGTTTCTATTTGAGTGGGAGTATAGCAATGATAGAATCAAGTGAACTAAGAATGGAAAACTTTAACGGTAAGAACTATCAATTATGGAGGATGCCGATAGAAGATTATATGTATCAGAAAGATCTATACTTACTGTTGGGTGGGGTTTCAAGCAAGCCCATAGATATGCAAGATGAGGAATGAAATGTTCTTGATAGAAAGGCTCTAGGATCCATAAGGTTGAGCTTGGCATCTTCTGTGATTTCTAACTTATCACAGGCAAAACCACGGTAGAGTTAATGGATACTTTGGCAAATTTATATGAAAAGCCCTCAGCTTCAAATAAGGTATATCTTATGAAGCAATTATTTAATTTGCAAATGCAGGAAGGTGGATCTGTATCTAGTCATCTTAATGATTTCCATGCAATAGTAAATCAGTTAAATTTAGTCAAAATAGTTTTTGATGATGAAATTAAGGCTCTCTTAATTTTATGCTCTTTACCAAAAAGTTGGCATAGTTTGGTAATGGCAGTTAGTAATACTGCATCTGGAAAAAATATCTTGAAAGTAGATGATGTTGTTAGTGTAATCATGAATGAAGAAATCTGTAGGAAAAGCATAGAGGAAACATCAAGTAATGCTTTAAGTATTGAAAGTAGGGGAAGGAAAAGAGAGAAGCACAAGCAAGGGAGATCAAGGTCTAAGTCAAAGATGAGAGGTAGATCCAAATCCAGAAATGGAAGAAAAATAACCTGCTAAAATTGTGGAAAGATAGGGCATGCAAAGAAAGATTGTTGGTTGCCGGTTAAAGAAGAAAATCAGCATGAAGGTAAAGAAGAAGCAAAAGTTGCAGGTATTGTTGCACAAGATGTTCTTGTATTTTCTTTGGATAATAAAATAGAATCTTGGGTTTTAGATTCTGGTGCCTCCTTCCATGCAACCCCAAATAGAGAATATTTCAATGATTATGTCTAGGGAGATTTTGGAATAGTCTATTTAGGGGATGATGAGCCTTGTAAAATTGTTGGCAAAGGAAAAGTGCAGCTGAAATTGTAGAATGGCAACACATGGGTGTTGAAGGATGTCATGCATGTACCCATCCTTAAGAGGAATCTAATTTTTGTAGGAAATTTAGGGGATGAGGGTTGTATAGTAACTCTCATAGCTGAATCTTGGAAGGTTACCAATGGTGCACTTGTATTAGCCAGAGGTAAGAGAGTAGGTACTCTCTATTTATGTAATTGTATTACTGATTATTCTCCTTCTTTATTATCTACTTCAAATGTGGATGCAAAGTTGTGCCACTATAGGCTTGGCCACATGAGTGAGAAGGGAATGAAAGTTCTTAAGTCAAAAGGTAAGCTTTCAGATTTGAAAAGTGTAGATCTAGATTTTTGTGAGCATTGTATTTTTGGAAAATAGAAGAAAGTGAGATTTCTCAAAACTAGGTCAACAAAGAGGAAGCACAAGTTGGAGCTTGTTCACACAGACGTGTGGGGACCAGGTTAGGTAGCTTCTATTGGAGGATCACATTATTATGTTACTTTCATTGATGATGCTACAAGAAAGGTATGGGTTTATTGCATAAAGAAGAAATCTAATGTTTTTGACACATTTATGAAATGGAAAGCTTTGGTTAAGAATGAAATAGGTTTGAGATTGAAGTGTCTTAGATCTAAGAATGGTGGTGAGTACTACAGCCATAAATTCAATAGATACTATTCTATGAATGGAATACGCAGGCAAAAGATAGTTCCAAGGACACCTCAGCAAAATGGAGTTGCTAAAAGGATGAACATAACAATTTTGGAGTGTGCACGGAGTATGAGGTTGCATGTTGGTTTGCCCTTACAATTTTTGGTAGAAGTTATAGATATTGCAGTTTACCTGATTAATAGAGGACCCTCTATTGCTCTAGATGGTGGAATTCCAGAAGAGGCTTGGACAAGTAAAAAGTTAGATCTTTCATTTCTCAGAGTTTTTGATTTTGAAGCTTTTGTGTACATCGATAAAGAAATAAGAAAGAAGCTGGATGCTAAATCTATGAGGTGCACTTTTATTGGTTATGGCTCTAAAGATTTTGGATTCTAGTTATGGAATCTAGGAACTAACAAAATTATTAGAATTCGTGATGTTATTTTCAATGAGAAGGTGATGTACAGTGATCAGCTCAAGAAGCTAAATAATATTGAGTAGAGTAATGTTGATTTGGATGAGGTGATAATCTAAAATGAGCTCACGAGAGAATAATCACAGATAGGAAAACATAGACACCAATGTCAGTCAGATAGTGACTAACATCAGTCATATAGGCATTGACATCAATCAGATAGTGACTGACATTGGCTAGATAGGTACTGATGTCAGTCAGATAAAATCAATGTTGGTTAGGTACAGACTTGGAGATGACTGAGATCGGTCACTGACAGAGAACTTGGGTGGATAGCAAGCAATGAATGAGTCTCATATGCCCAAGAGGAGGTAAAAAAGGGTAAGTAAACCTCTAATTTAATATTCCCCTTCATTATTCTACTTATTGCTCACTGATAGTGGAGAACCAGAGAGTTTTGATGAAGCAATGCAGGTAGAAACCTAGAAATAGTGGGAGCTTGGCATGAATGATGAGATTGATTCCTTGAAAGAGAACCAAATGTGGGATTTGGTTGAGTTGCTAGCAGGAAAGAGAGAACTAAAAAAAAATGGGTTTATAGGTTAAAGGAAGGTGAGAATGGACAAATGAGACATAAGGATAGGTTGGTAGTAAAGGGATTTGCACAAAAACTAGGTATTGATTTTGGTGAAATTTTTTCTCTTGTAGTAAAGATGACTTCTATTCAGACTGTATTGTCTTTAGTTGCTATTGAGGATTTACATCTTGAGTAGCTTGATGTTAAGACAATGTTTCTTCATGGAGATTTGGATGAAGAAATATATATGGAGCAGCTGGAAGGTTTTGAGGTCAAAGGTAAGGAGAAGCTTGTGTGCAGGTTGAAGAAAAGCTTATATGGTCTCAAGCAAGCTCCTAGACAATTGTATTTGAGGTTTGACAAGTTTATGACTGAGCATGGTTTTAGTAGATGTCAATCTAATCATTTTGTTTATTTTTAGAGATTAGATAATGGTAGATATATTATCTTGTTGCTGTATGTAGATGATATGCTTGTTATAGGTTCACACATGTAGGATATTTCTAAGCTTAAGGTAAAATTAGCTCACACATTTGCCATGAAGGATTTAGGAGTAGTAAAGAAAATCCTTGGCATGAGTATCAAGAGAGATAGGAAAAATCATAGGTTGATTTTGTCTCAAGAGGATTATGTGAACAAGGTGTTGGAAAGGTTCAATATGCATGATATAAAACTAGTGAGCACACCTATGGCTAGACACTTCAAGTTGAGTAAAGAACAGTGTCCTAATTCACATGATGTGGTAGAGTACATGAGTAGAGTTCCATATGCTTCTACAGTTGGGAGCTTAATGTAAGTAATGGTATGTACTAGACCTGATATTGCCTAAGCAGTGGTAGTTGTCAGTAAGTTTATGGCCAATCTAGGAAAGGAACACTGGAAAGCAGTTTAGTGGATTCTCAGATATCTAAGAGGGACCAACAGTAGGCATTTGTGCTATAGAGAGTCAAACACTTCTCTACATGGATATGTAGATGCAGATATGGCAAGTGACTTGGATGGCAGAAGAAGAACCACAGGTTATGTTTTCACTATTGGTGATTGGCGGTTAGCTAGATTTCAAAGTTGCAGAAGGTTGTTGCCTTGTCTACTATAGAGGAAGAATACATTGCAGTCACAGAGGCTAGCAAAGAGATGATATGGATGACACAGTTCATGGAAGAGTTGGGAAAGGAGCAAGAGAGTTATATATTATATAGTGATAGTCAAAGTGCAATTCATTTGGTAAAGAATTTAGCCTTTCATTCAAGAACCAAACATATACAGCTTAGGTACCACTTCATTAGATAGGTATTGGAGGATGGTGAGTTGAAGCTGGAAAAGCTCCATACAGATAAGAACCCTGCTGATATGTTAAAAAAGCCAATAACAAAGGAGAAGTTGAATCTTCATTCAACTTTTGTTGGTCTTCAATATTGAGCTTGAAGATGGAGAAGCTAGAAGATGTTGTTGTACAGGTAAAGGTGCAATTGTTTATCTCCAAGTGGGAGATCATTGAGTTGTGGAGCCAAAAGCTTCACCAATGAGCAAATTCAAAGGTTGCTATATTTACACAGTCACCGATGTCGGTTAGGGATTGACTGGAGGCTGCCAATGTTGGTTATGTATCAGCCAATGTCAGTCATGTGCAGATAGATAGGGATCGACGTCGGTCACCTGTGCATTCTAGAAGTCTTTTTTTGTGGGATGAATAGAATGTTTGCATGATTAGATTAACTATTAGTGTTGAGTCCAAATTTCTATTTTTGGTAGGACTGATTTGAGGCTTTGATTAGGAGGTTTATCTGATGGTTGAGAATGCATAGCTCATGATCCTTAATTCTATATAATAGGGATAGATCTTCATAGCTTGTGTAGATGTGAAATAGACATGTAAGATAGACAATTCAAGTATTGAATTGTGTTTGTAATTGATAGAGAAAACTCTTGAGGGAAAGAGGTCTGTACATCTAAGAGGTGTGGAAGAAAGAGAGATTTCTTCAATTGTATTTCTTTTTGGAAGAGTTTAATACAAGTTTTCATTATTTCTTGTATCTCATGTTCTTTGCTAATTCAGATTTCTAGTTACTTATTATTTTGGTTTAATTCTATGTTTAGTTGCTCACAAAAGTAATCAATTGTTCTTGTTAAGATCCTAACAACATTGGACAAGAGAGAAGTGCTATAGTGTCCTTCCTAGTGCTTTTATCCAAATGCCTATAAAAATAGGTATTTTTTGGATTTATCAAAATATTAGTTTACTCATATTATTACTCATTAGTTTCATAGTTTTAGTTTCCAAAATTACTCAGAATTGCATAGTTTATCTTAGATCCACTTAGTTTGGGGTAAATCATGCATGTCATGTTGTTTCATTTTGGCACACAGGTTTCTTCTCATAATCATGATTATTTACTCAGTCTCAGAATCTATATTCACCAAATATTAGTTGGAGGCATGTGCATGGCACATTACTTCCTTACAACACTGGTTTCATAGATGGAATGATAATTCATGTTATTGTCCACAATGTATACACCATACCTAGATTATAACCAACATTTTCACAAAGTTTGTGCTAAGTTTTCACCAAAATTAAGTCTTGTTCCATCTACAATGGTTGGTTTTATATTTTCACCAATATATACATAGAAATTATATAATATATAATTTCTATGTATATATTGGTGAAAATATAAAACCAACCATTGTAGATGGAACAAGACTTAATTTTGGTGAAAACTTAGCACAAACTTTGTGAAAATGTTGGTTATAATCTAGGTATGGTGTATACATTGTGGACAATAACATGAATTATCATTCCATCTATGAAACCAGTGTTGTAAGAAAGTAATGTGCCATGCACATGCCCCCAACTAATATTTGGTGAATATAGATTCTGAGACTGAGTAAATAATCATGATTATGAGAAGAAATTGGTGTGTCAAAATGAAACAACTTGACATGCATGATTTACCCCAAACTAAGAAGATCTAAGATAAACTATGCAATTCTAAGTAATTTTGGAAACCAAAACTGTGAAACTAATCAGTACTGATATGAGTAAACTAATATTTTGATAAATCCTAAAAATGCCTATTTTTATAGACATTTGAATAAAAGCACTAGGAAGGACACTATAACACTTCTCTCTTGTCCAATGTGGTGTTCCTATCCAAATTGAATTTCTATGTGTTTTATGAGCCTGGAAATATGTTAGCTATGTAGCCACTATTAAATCTTGTTTGTGTACTAATTTGGGAAGATCAAGTCTCTAAAATAAACCTTTGTGAATGCCCCTTCTTTTGAGGTGATTTGTTGATCTTGTGTAAGAACTTAACTCAAAATGAAAGGTTATATAGTAGGTTTTTATGGTGTAGAAAAATTAAATTTGAGTATTAATGACACCATGTAAGATCATAGAAGAATTGTGTATGTAAACTAAGCAAGTAATAATGTAAGATGCATGTGAAAATAGTCATTCATAGTGTGTCTAGATAAATTTGACAATGAAGCACATAGATGAATTGATTAACTAATCATATAACATTGAATGAAGATACTTAAGGAGGAATACATGATATCCATCATGTCATTAGAATGGGTTAGGTGCATGATGTCCATCATGGCATCCAAATCTGAGAAAAGAAGTAAGAAAAGTGTCATTTCCATGATAAATAAAATCAAAGAGTACACACATAACACACAAATCACATAAAAAAAGGTTATAAGGCCATAAATAAGGGACATGCTCAAATGTCACTCACTTGACTAGAAAACACATACACAAGCATTTTCAAATTCCCTTATGCACACACAAAGAAACAATAGAGGATTAGATCCACATAGAAGGACATGTTCTAATGTACACACACACTGATAGAAGACAAACACAAGGATGTGTTCAAATGTCATTACACACATATAATCAGATATATAAGGGCTTAAATCCACTTGGTAATGACATATTCAAATGTCCTCAAAGTAACCAGAGAATTGCATACAAGATGTGAAACTAGGAAAAGAAATATAAAAATATGCATGATTATGTCTTCTAATCAACAAAAACTAAGTTTTAATTTGAAAAATATTCAATAATTGAGATAGGAAGTAGTATATCATAATTTTACCAAGTGATAAATATCATAAGATGTCAGATAATGTAAATTATCGATCATGCAAGTAAGATAATATGGGAAAATAAGGATAAAACATGTGTTTATCATGCCCTTAGTGAGCTATCTAATGAATTTTGAGGTCACTAGGACAAGAGTGTGGTGAGGAACACTAGAGATGTGTGCTCCTATCCTTCATAGCAATCCTATCTAAATGCTATTTCTAAGTGTGTAACCATGAAAGTTCCTAGAATTGAGTATGAGACTGATGTTATATTTAATTTGCAATCACTCGTGTACCTTGGTAAAACATGCATGATATAAAAATTTGCTAAAACATGTATATAATATTGTACACAATGAAACTAATGTATGATAATATACATAGAAGCATGCATAGGACCTAATTATTCTATTTTATATAATATTTTACCATTTTATATTATATAAATTCACATATAACATGACAAGCAAATCTATGTACAAGTAAAATTCTATGATAATGGTCTATGTATATATATATATATATATATATATAAGGATTCATACAAGGATCCCAAGTTACTCTACTATTCTAGGATGATGATGATGATGATGATGGAGTAAATCACACCTTACGTTATTGAGAACACCCACTTATTGATGAGGATTTGGGCATGCACAGTCTAATCCAATATTTTTAATGTTAATACAAACACACAACATGCCACAATCACTAGTTTTCATACCAATTTTTGCACTAAAAAAGGCACAATGGTTCATGTACCCAATTAGGTGTATTCATTATTTGTCACTCTATATTTTTTTCTTGTACTTATTGATATTAATCTTAAATAAATATTGATATTACATATTTTTCACTATATGTTTAACATGAAGCACAATTCAACATTGTGGCCTACATCCAAGACTCCTTTCCATAGGTAAGTTTAGGTATGCACTCTTTTTACTTTTAATCTAGTATTTTCACTTTGGATAAATTACTAGAATAAAATTGGGGTGGGGGTGGGTAAATTTAGAGTCTTAAAATTAAAATTTAAGCTAAAACCATGCACTTGTGGCCAGTCTTTTTACACATCTATCTCTATACATATCTTAGGGCCCTTTTTGATGACTTTTGCACACTATTATAAGTTGATAAACAACCCCCACATATAATCATATCTATTATTATCAAATTCAAACATATTTTAGACATTTCTTAACCCTAATAATCTTAAAATTAACCATTAGATAAGAGTGCCACAAGGGATAGTAGTACATTGCTCTAGTGTCCTTCCCCATTCTCATGTATCCCTACTAAATTGACTAATTTTCAAAATTCAAATCTATATGAAGGTTGGACCATATTCGTAATGATCCCAATTCAAATTATTTTCAATGATATGACTATATAAAAAAAATTCAAACCATTTTTAAATAGGGAGGCTTCTCCATTAAAAAAACTAAAATCATACTTGCACACTAAGAGTAGAATGATTATTTCTCCCAATTTTGATTTCATACAACCTTAGTATCCCAAAGCTTAAGTCTAGATACATTATATAAGTCAAAATTCATAGTTAAGGCATTCAATCAAATTAGTATTACACCAACATCAAGCACATTGCACCGTTTATTCACACACCACCATAGTATGAGATAATTACATGAAGTTTGATCCTTCTTCAAATTATTGGTATGTAGGCAATCCTCAACACATGGGGTGTTGAGTTCTCACCCAAATTCAACCATTGACTCTTTTTCCCCATTGATTTAATTTAGTATTCACATGTCAAATAACTATGGTTTGGAAGGAAAATCAGTTACATAATGGTCTCTACAAGTGATCGTAAGCCCCCACATTAGATATAAGATCTGTAGATAAAGGCGCATAGAACCCCAAAACCCTAATTCCTCACTATAAGTGGATAAGATCACCCTATATTGGATAGGAGTACCATCCCTCTATTATCCACTTCCTAGTTTTATTATATAGGTTTAGATCTAGTTTTACAATCTTAATTCTAGACACTATACCTCTCAACATAGCAAGTTTTATACCCTAATTTCTCCTAGAGGTATAATTTCTAGCTAAGTCTTTATTTTATCTTTACATTTTACTATTTTTAGTAGGTTTATAAAATACATTAATTCCAAATCAATGAATTTTATAAATTTTATATTATTCTTCCAATTTTACACAATAATGTTATCATTTAGGGTTTTTTACATAAATCCAAAATTTGATAAAACAAATTTATACCTTTCATAAAAATATTCAAAGCATTCGATGGGAAAGTATAAGAGATTTTTGGTGATATTGATTTACCTTTGTAATTTTTTCTGACATATGTGATCATAACATTTTTAATTGTACCACATATGAGAGTATTTGATATGTTATTAGTAAGACCTTGGATTCATAATCTTCACACAATGCCTTCCATAGTGCATGGATGTCTCAGTAATATTCATGCTAATGGGGTAATCATAATTTCTTAAATTACATATGAATATATAATACAAAAAGAGAAGTTTATTATAATATAAATTATAAAAAAAACATATCTAGGTTAGTCATAACTGAAAGATAATATAAAGGCAATCCGTTTTCATAGGTGATGGATACTTGAGAGGTGGTTGCATCAAAGATATGGACTCCACAGAGCCCTAATTTACACTTTCACGAACCAATAAAATGTTGAGAACATGTAAACCTATTTTATATATGGTAAAAAGTCACAAAATTAAAATTAAGAAGTCACATATCACTAAACAATGGGTTACATGAACCATTATAGCTCCCACTACTACTTCACGACCATAGAGTGCTGTGAGGCATAGTTATAGTATTAGATATTTTATAGCTCCAAATTTGGTACATATACATGATCCTTGACAACATGACCAATTTCTTATATAATATTTTCATTATATATCACCTTATGAGCATTCCTTATATGGGATCATTATTTTTCCCTTTCTTTCTTAAAAATAAAATAAAATAAAGGAAAATGCAAAAACATTCAAATAAAGAAAGAAATACAAAAATATTTAGAATTTCATATGTTTACTAGTTTTTACATTTAAAAAAAAATTATGTTAGGAGATAGCATATTATTTTATTTATATACACACATATGTTTCATGGGTGATTAAGTGTGATACATGCATACAATAAATATATGATACACAAACATGTAAATGTTAGACCTTTCATCTACCTATGTAACACTACATTGGGGGAATTTTGATTTTATTGATCATGATTGATAAAAGTTATATTATTTTATGATCACTTTACAATATCATGGTTCACTTATATACTAATACTTACATATTCCTATACTCATGCTAATATTTTACAAAATATACTTAATATGATATTTTATAAATCATTTTTATAACACATGTATGCAAGGAATAATATGACATGTTTATGATAGCTTCTTATATTTCACTTATTTCATCTTATCACATGGATTTTTTGAGTTTAATTCTTATTTGATTCATTATCTTGATTGTGTGACATTT
>JARHVA010003713.1:0-282500 GCA_037957365.1 Torreya grandis
TGAGTTATATTTTCATTATTATCAATTCATGACCTCTTGACTAGTCCTCCTAACCCAAGAATTCTTCACAACCTTCATGAGAAATATTGATGTAGAGAGGCAAATTTGGAGTAATGTCATGTGTAGGTTATTATATTTTTGAAGCAAAATTATAGATTTTTGGTAGTGGTAGAATCATATTGTTACATCACCTCCATTAGAGTAGGTTTCTCTCCCTTTTCCTAGCAGTTGGTAGATTATTGTTTGAACCTAAGTGATTCATCAAGGGAAACTAGACCTTTAACTTAGAGATTAACCTCTTTAATAGAGTACCAAAACCTTACTGTGTTTTCATGTTACATAAAATTTGGAAGGATTGAAATACCTTATAAATGGTTAAAATCTAATTGATATCAATATTATTTCACACTAAGAAAGTATGGCTCATTCTTTCCAATTTAAAAATTTTATCACTAGTATAAGTCACAATCCAAGTTTAAGCACTCATAATACAATCCAAATCAATAATTTTCAAGTTATAAATCTAATAATTAACTACAAAAATATAGATAAGTATCATTATTGGACCATTCCACTAGGTGGGACACACTTTGTGTGGTTTAACTTCCCATTTTCTAGTATTGGGTTCATAGGTAACAATAAATCATTATATGTAGGTGAGCAGGGTAATGTCAACCCTTTATACTTCCCATATTTTTGTAGGTTTATATCCCTCATAAGTAAAATAGAGTTTTCATGGAAAATGAGACTATTTTTAAGTTATGCATGTTGCCAGGGTTTGGGAACACCAACCTAGAGTAAGAAAATATAATCACATAAGACTAGAAAATAATTTTTATCTACTTAGTGTATGTTAGTACCAACCACCAAGGAAAAATCAACCAATGATACTAACTCAATCTTGTGGAATTGACCCAATGTAGACAAAAAAACAACTTTAAGAACTAATTGAACCACATGCCTACTTATCCCTAATTTTCACTTTCAAAATAAATATATAGATAGACTATCAACCTGATAAAGCTAAGTATCATGATATTTTTAATTAATTTATATATTTATCATATGCCCTTGTCAAATTATAAAAATAAATATCAATATTTTACATCATACATATGCTTTAATTTCATATCTATTGATCTAAATTACATTTTAAAGTTATATATTAATTATATTAATTTCACTCATTAATCAAAATTAGGATAAACAATATTAGTGAACCCATACACATATCAAATATTTCAAACCCTTAGATTTTCCATTAGGGTTTTATATTTTTATGTTAGGGTTTTAGATCTAATTTATAATTTAACCGTTTAAAAATATAATAAAATATTTTCAAATTTGGCTGTAGTATTATATATTCTTACATGATCCCATCCTATGATATCCAAGAGGGGTGGTTTCTACTCTACCTCTAAAATAAAGTGTTATATTAAGTGGGATCCACATATAACATACTCATATTCCTATTATTTTAGATAAAATGTATACCATGAATATTTCTTCTTCTTTTGATTATGCAATTATTCATGAATATGTGCAAAAATATGACTATGTTGGCATGCCTTCATTGGAACATAATAATAAATATAGTAAAAGTGAACATAATGATCAAGTTAATTATGATAGCCTAGACAAAATTTATCCCAATGAACTTAATGGGGTATATCATGACAAATATAAAGTATTCTCTAAATTTATTGAAGGACTCCATAAATGTCCTCAACATGTGGGTAGATTTTTCTAATTGATCCTAACATATAAGGTTGCACACCAAGATAAGATTTTTACATATCAAGTACCTCAACAAGATCCTTTTACCAGTATTAGATAATCATTTTAATCTATTATTTCTATGCCAACTCATTCATACCATAACTATCTATAACATCATTATGCATGCACCTTTAGTGACCCATGTGATATCCACCCAAGGTTTAGGGGAACACAAGGCCTTAAGTATATTCTAATTCCATTCCTACATAGGAAACCTTCACTCCTCCCATAGTGTCTATACAAATTTTATTACAACCATTTCCTAATGAACATTCCATTAAGAAAGATATTACAAATCTAAAAACTAAGGTGTTTGAATTAAATCAAGGTATTTGAAGATGTATCCAAGCCATGGAGTTATATGTTCTTATCTAAAAACCCATTAACCCCTGAGATAAAAACCTACCTTTGTAAATAGGATTAATAGCTCCAAATATCCCCTTATAATAAGGTGAAGGTGACCTAGGGAAAAATGTTAGATAATTCCTTTGATATAACAACCTACCTTTTACCAAAAATCTTCATAAATCTAAATATATTTATAAAGGTAAAGGTTATCTCAATAAACATATAATATCATTCCATGAAACATTCTTGTACTATGCATACAAGGAAAAAATATTTACCAAATTATTGCCAAGAAGCATTAGGGACTATACATTGAGATGGTTATATGATCTCCCTCTTCAATCTATAAGATCATTCAATTCTCTATAAAACCAATTCCTAGTGTACCTTTCCATAAAATAAATGATAATTTATCTTATGAAGAAATTGATAAGCTAAAACAAGGATCTAATGAACCAAATAGTGACTACATGATTTGATACAAGAAAATTCTAGTAAATATGACCAATGTTATTGCTAACAATGAATTAAAATATATATTTAAGAAAATTATCACTCTAGGAATAAATAATATTCAAGACATTAAAATCATTTTATGAGTTATCCCATACAATGAGGGACATAACATTCAAGTTAATTGATTTTAAAAAATTAAGTATACATCAATCCTATGACTACTTTTATTATTTAGTTTCAAAACAAATATAATTATAAGTTAAAACCAAGTGGCAACAAGAATCAAGTGACTATTATCATCAATGTGGTTTCAAAACACAAAAACTAATTACAACTAATATCTACAAAAAAGAGGCACTTCAAGATTATGATCACCTCCTCATGTGATAATAAATAATTTTATCAAGTGTAACCTCATCACACTCCTTACATAATATCTTGATCAAAGTAAACATAGACTAAGGAAACATGATAAAAATGCATGATGTGATTTTCATTAGATTATGTAGAATTCAATGTATAAATATTTCATGCAAAGATAAAAGATACAATAACTCATAGATGACAACATTATTGATTTGAGAATTGACATAAAGGAACCCCAATTTAATCACCATATAGATCAAAATTATAATATATTTAGTGATCCTTTTCCTAAATATGAGTCAATAGAAACTAATGACACTTCATAGGTATACTATGAATATAACATGCATCCTTCACTAGTGATATATGATCATCTAATAAATACTATCATTTATATAATTAGTGATATTCCACCTTGGTGGCCCATGATCACATTCTATGAGATTGATATAGTTGAATAATATTAATACTTTATGCATTTATCATACAAGCCTACATTGGAAAATAACCTATATATAATGTTAACACTAAAAATGGATCTAGTGTTAACATATACATGATAAAACTTATCTAATCACTTGGGTACACATTAAAATATTTATAAGACACAATGTAGTTAAGGTATTTTATAAATAGAGACATATAACATTCGGATGCATAGTATTACCTTTATAGGTGGGATCAACCATATTAACCACACTAGTCCTTATTTTATATATTAATGGGATATTCAACATGTTATTAAGACACTCATGGATATTGATACTTTTTTTAGTTACCTCTATAATACACCAATACCTATAATATATATACTAAAACATAGTGGTTATAATTTAAGGTGTATATATAATTCTCTACCACCACCACCACTATGATTGCTTGATACACATATTGAGGAAAATTATTCAAAGAGGGTTGATATACCTATTTAGGATCATTATTCATAGAGGGTTGCTACAATTATTTAGGATTATTATATTGAGATGGTTGATACACATTTTTAGGATCAACATATAGAGGTAATTGTTACACATATACAAGATCCATATATATAATTTAAGGTGTATATATAATTCTCTACCACCACCACCACTATGATTGCTTGATACACATATTGAAGAAATTTATTCAAAGAGGGTTGATATACCTATTTAGGATCATTATTCATAGAGGGTTACTAAAATTATTTAGGATTATTATACTGAGATGGTTGATACACATTTTTAGGATCAACATATAGAGGTAATTGTTACACATATACAAGATCCATATATATATATATATATATATATATATATATATATATATAATTTAAGGTGTATATATAATTCTCTACCACCACCACCACTATGATTGCTTGATACACATATTGAGTAAATTTATTCAAAGAGGGTTGATATACCTATTTAGGATCATTATTCATAGAGGGTTGCTACAATTATTTAGGATTATTATATTGAGATGGTTGATACACATTTTTAGGATCAACATATAGAGGTAATTGTTACACATATAAAAGATCCATATATATATATATATATATATATATTCAAGTTCAATCACATCATAGAGTTAAGTAGAGACCATAGAGGCCACCATATTCTATTGAGCTCGAATATATATATATATATATATATATATATATATATATATATATATATATATATATATATTCAAGTTCAATCACATCATAGAGTTACGTAGACACCATAGAGGCCACCATATTCTATAGGACATACTCAATTAGGATCTTAGGAAGTTCAACGTGTTCCATAACAAAACATTAAGTGAGACAACCTCATATTACATAATAAAAACTAAAAATCCATTAGACTTATAAATGCATTTTTCATACCCTAAGTTATATGAGTAGTGATCATGATAGATTTGGTACACCAAATAACTCCTTTATAGATTTTAAGGGAACTCCTCCAATATTATATGAAGGCACTCCTAATGATCATCCCATTGAGTGGATCATTGGTTAACTTTATAAAATTTCAAATATTTTTAAAAATAAAATAAATAACATAAAAATATAAAAAAACATTTGAATATTAAAAAAATTCAAATGATATGATTATTATTATTCATTATTTACATATGTTATTTATCAAAATATTGGTATATGGAATATTATTTACATACACAAATGCATTTCATAGTATGTGAGTGTTATACGGGACGTACATGTTACACATAGACATATTGATGTTGGTTTTCCTTATACCTAGTGGACATGCCCATACTAAGGTAATGTTATTCCACATATTTAATTATTACATGTTATATCTTTCAATAACCTTTGTACCATGTTGAGATACTTATATTTATTACACATTCCTTAAGAGATACTCATTTATTACACAATGATATATTATATGATATTATACTATGATGTGACATTGATGTATGTGGATGTTGTATACAAATACAAATGCAACCAACCTATTAATCAATCCTATCTCAGAGAATTTAAATCCTACTTACACTTCCATTTGTTTATACATTAGATATTATTGGTTATGACAGAGATGGATCTTCTATATGTAACTAAGGGATCTCTTACCACAATAACATCTCTGGAGAGGATTCCAAAGCCTCTAGTCAAGAAATATTATGCAATAGACATAACCATGTCTTATGTTTTCATATTCACTAATTAAATGACAAATAAAATTAAAATCTAATCTAGGGATCACCAAATATTGTGGCACAAAATAGGGGTAATAAACATAAAATTTAAACATGCATAAAAGATATATACTCAAGTCAAAGTATAGAAAATTCTAATGCATGGGAGAGAAGTTCAAATGCTAATATATATAATTTAATAAAGGAAGAACATAGTTAGGAATACTTACCTTTAAATATGAATGCATTGAGCCTTAATTTATCTCTTAGAAAATGTGATTTGATATAGGTTATTGTGGTATGTAAGGATAACAAGGATAAGTCATCTCTAGGATACACAACTTCTCTATGTATCCAAAAGAATTCTCCATAAGAAAAGATCCATATCTCCAAAGAAAGTATTAAAACCCTAAAATATGCTCCTTAATTAGAATGGTGTATAATCAAATGTGAGATATATTCTTCAGATAATCAAATGTGAAATATATTCTTCTTATTCTTCTCTTCCTAATAAATGGAAGAAGTGGATGTGTAAATATAGTTGAATATAACCCTAAACATTTTTGAAAGTTTAGTCAATAGGGTCAGCCCAATTGAAATCTATATCATTAATTGATAAAAATAAGTTAGGTCCCTATCTAGGTCAGCTAGGGTTGACCTAGACCCATAACATGTAAATATAAATTTAAATGTTGGGTTAACCTAGGTTAATAGTGTATGATAAATGTCAAAAAGGGTTTTAGGCTTAGTTAGGGGATAAGTAAGGTGGTAAATTACTTAGAGGAGTGTGTAAGGGAGGTGTTAAATCCTACGGAAGTATATAAGATAAGATTATGTATATATAAATTGGTTGTATAGGGGACAAAAATATTGTGAATCACCAATAGTTTTTTGACCCCTTTATTGATGTACCATTTAAGGCATGAACTTAGAGAGATTGAGACTCAATGGGTTCCTACAAGGGATAAAATATCAATAAGTGATAAATTTTGAAAATATTATATGTATGCATATACCCCACTCAAAGCTCATCATGTGTCATGTAGATATAACATGGGATGGTGCTTTAGTAAAATAACATATAAACACACAACACTAAAGCTAAATAAATTGCATTAAGAAGCAAAATAAGATAAATGTAAAGATAGAATTGAAAAACACATACCTTTACTTACCTTAGTTTTGTAGATAATTAATTAAGTGAAATAAATGTAAGGTGTCCAATGTAGTAAACATTAGGTGAACTTGTAGAAATTAATGAAAAAGAGCAATTTTTTTTTCCCAAAATATACATGTAATATATGAAATAATTTTGTACAATGTTAGGATTCTATAGCATATCTTGATTAAAAAACTAGCTAGTAGAAATAAAGATATGATAAAAAAATAGAATCTAGTTGTAAATATTTGATAGGTAAATAGATTTAAATAGTAAATATAAATAGGGTGAAAAATAATTCATTTGTTATTTTTACTATTATGAGAAAACAATGTTTTGAGAGACCCAATTTGAGATTAGAGAGTGACCATGGTGAGGAGATAATAACTATGATGTGTAGGACACATAGAGGCCATAGTAAGTGTAGAATAGGTAAGAAAGCATAATTTTTGAATTTTTTAACAATTTTATTTAAAATTAATATAGATATAGAAAATTGAATGGTAGATAAAATCTAGACACAAAAACTAACCCTAGGGATTTTTTGGGTAGACTAAGGGTAGAATGGGGTACTGGGTAGGAAAATATTGGACTAATAAATTCCTAAGGTATTTATGGTAAATTATCAAAAAGTCACCACAAAATAAGAAAAGTGTAGAACTTGTCGACTTAGTTTTTAAAGAGAGGAATAGGGGCCAACTATGTAGTAGTGGACTGACATAGTATATTTAAAGGTGACTGACTACATAACAGTAGGCTGACATAGTTTGAAACATAAAGATGGATGACATAGTGTCCTTTGGATGACTTAGTTGGTAATATGTGGCCAATACAGTTTGTTAAAAGGGCCTGACTATGCCCTAGAGGACCAATGTAGTATGTTAAATTTATAAAAGGGCTAATTTAGTATCAAATGGGTTGATTGCATATAAAAATAGAAAATTTGGAAAACTAAATCAAACAAGATGATGTAGCTAATTAGAAAATTTTAAGAATATATTTTAATTATTATGACATCAAAAGCTAATATACCCTCTATTATTTGATATTTTGTAAAGACATCAGAGATTTTGGTGACTGGTAGATGTGTCATGACTAATAGATCTATTGGAGTGAGTAAAAATAATGGATAGGACTCAAATGGTTGGCTTGGGATTGCACAACATCATGGAGATGAGATGAATCCCTCTGAGTGTTGATCTCATTATAATTTTCCTAGGAGCATGGGAATGATTTACCAACACTTTTTTATTGGATTTGGAGGGGGACACCATCAAGGTGGATATAAATTTGGAGGATGTCCATGCATTTTTTATAATTCTCATAGGTATGACATTAGTGATTACTAATACACTAGAGTTAGGGGAAGAGAGATGAGACTTAGCTCAGTGGGAAATAGACTCAGACTAAATCTACCCTGGATTATGAATGAGCTTATTCAATGTTTATCTTGCAACCATTATGGACATTAGGAAGGATATGAGAGGAATTATGACAACGTGAGTGTTGTGTCACAAGTCAAATGACAAGGTATTAATGTATGTGATAGGCTTGTGCTAGTTAATTTTAGATTTAAAATTAATTAATATCACATTGGTTGCATTATTATGAGTGTTTGATAATAATTGTAACATAAACATGAAGCATTTTTTAGTAAGTGGGGGTAATATTATTTAATTAATTAAATTAATCCCATAATATTTTAGGATTTTTACCCATGAGACTTTTTATCTATTAACAAATCTTATGTTATGTGGTGGCATTTATAAATATCACTATCACTAGTTAACTAATAAATATGGGATAAATCCTCTCAAGGTTTCGGCCTTCATGTGGGGTGGAGCTTACCATGTTAATTTAATATTAAATTTAATTAATATCACATTAGCTTCACTATTATGAGTGTTCAATAAGAACAATAACATAACCATGAAGTATTTTTTAGTAAGGGTGAGTAATATTATTTAATTAATTAAATTAATTGCATAATATTTTGGGATTTTCACCCTCGAGAATCTTTCCCTATTGATAAAGATTATGTTATGTGGTGGTATTTATGAACATCACTATCACTAGTTAACTAGTGAATGTGGGATAAATCCTCTCAAGGTCATGGCCTTCATATTGGGTGGAGCTTACCATGTTAAGGTAATTAATTAGATTTAGTTAATATCACATTGAATACACTATTATGAGTGTTCGATAATAATCATAACATAAACATGAAGTATTTGTTAGTAAGGGGAAGTGGTATTATTTAATTAATTAAATCAATTGCATAATATTTTAGGTTTTTCACCCTTGAGACTCTTTCCCTATTGTCAAAGATTATGTTATGTGGTGGCATTTATGAACATCACTATCACTAGTTAACTAATAAATGTGGGATAAATAATCTCAAGGTCATGGCCTTCATGTGGGTGGATCTTAGCATGTTAACATAATTCATTAAATTTAATTAATATCACAATGGTTGCACTGTTATGAGTGTTTGATATTAATCATAACACAACCAGGAATATTTTTTATTTAAGAGGGAGTAATATTATTTAATTAATTAAATTATTCACATAATATTTTGGGATTTTCACCCTCAAAACTCTTTCCCTATTGGCAAAACTTATGTTAGATGGTGGAATTTATGAACATCACTATCACTAGTTAACTAGTGAATGTGGGATAAATCCTCTTAAGGTCATGGTTTTCATGTGGGGTGGAGCTTATTATATTAATGTAATTCATTAAATTTAATTAATATCATATTAGTTACACTACTATGAGCCTTCAATAATAATCATAACCCAACCATGAAGCATTTGTTAGTAAGGGGGAGTAATATTATTTAATTAATTACATTAATTTCATTAATTTAATAATATTTTAGGCTTTTCACCCTCAATACTCTTTCACTATTGGCAAATATTATGGTATGTGGTGGTATTTATTAACATCACTATCACTAGTTAACTAGTGAATATGGGATAAATCCTCTCAAGTTCATGGATTTCTTGTGGGGTGGAGCTTACTATGTTAAGTTAATTCATTAAATTTAATTAATATCACACTAGATGCACTATTATGAGTGTTCTATAATAACTTTAACACAACCATGAAACATTTATTAATAAGGGGGAGTAATATTATTTAATTAATTAAATCAATCACATAATATTTTGGTATTTTCACCCTTGAGACTCATCCCCTATTGGCAAAGCTTATGTTATGTGGTGACATTTATGAACATCAATATCACTAGTTAACTAGTGAATGTGGGATAAATCCTCTCAAAATTGTGGCCTTTGTTGGGGGTGGAACTTACCATGTTAAGGTAATTTATTAAATTTAATTAATATCACTATGGCTGCACTGTTATGAGTGTTTGATAATAATTGTAACATAACCATGAAGAATTTGTTAGTAAGGGGGAGTAATAATTTAATTAATTAAATTAATCACATAATATTTTAGACTTTTCACCCTCAAGACTATTTTCCTACTAGTAAATATTATATAATGTGGTGGCATTTATGAACATGACTATCACTAGTTAACTAGTGAATGTTGGATAAATCCTCTCAGGGTCATGGACTTCATATGGGGTGGAAATTATTGTGTTAATGTAATTCATTAAATTTAATTAATATCACATTTGGCTACACCATTATGATTATTTGATAATAACCATAACACAACCATGAATAATTTAAATTTAATTAATATCATACTACTTGCACCATTATGAGTGTTTGATAATAACCTTAAAACAAACATGAAGCATTTGTTAGTAAGGGAGAGTAATATTATTTAATTAATTAAATTAATCACATAATATTTTGGGATTTTCACCCTTGAGACTCTTTCGCTATTATAAAATCTTATGCTGTGTGGTGGCATTTATGAACATCACTATCACTAATTAACTCATGAATGAGGGATAAATTCCCCAATGTTGTGGCCTTCATGTGAGGTGGAGCTTACCATGTTAGGGTATTTCCTTAAATTAATTAATATCACATTGGTTCCACCATTATGAGTGCTAGATAATAACTGTAACACAACCATGAAGCATTTGTTAGTAAGGGGGAGCAATATTATCTAATTAAATAAATTAATCACCTAATATTTTGGGCTTTTTACCATTTAGATTTTTTTCTCGATTGGAAAATATTATGGTGTGGTGGCATTTTTGAACATCAATATCACTAGTTAACTGGTGAATTTGGGATAAATCCTCTCAAGGTTGTGGCCTTAGTGTGGGGTGGAGACTACCATGTTAGGGTGTTTTCTTAAATTTAATTAATATCACACTGGCTACACCATTATGAGTGTTAGATAATAACCATAACACTACCATGAAGCATTTTTTAGTAAGGGAGAGTAATATTATTTGTTTAATTAAATTAATCACATAATATTTTGGTATTTTAACCCTTGATACTCTTTATTGATTGGAAAATCTTATGTTGTGTGGTGGTGTTTATGGCCATTCATATCACTAATTAACTAGTGAATGTGGGATAAGTCCTCTCAAAGTCATAGCCTTCATGTGTGGTGGAGATTATCCCATTAGGGTATTTATTTGACTTTAATTAATATCAAATTGGCTACACCATTATGAGTGTTATATAATAACCATAACACAACCATGGAGCATTTATTAATAAGGGGGAGTAATATTATTTAATTAATTAAATTAATCACATAATATTTTAGGATTTTCACCCTTGAGACTCTTTCCCTATTATCAAATATATTGTTGTGTTGTGGAATTTATGAACATCATTATTATGGGACAAATCAAGTTCATGGCATTTATATTGGGTGAAGCTTACCGTGTTATGGTATTTCCCTAAATTTAATTAATATCACACTAGCTTCACCATTATGAGTGTTTTATAATAATTGTAAAACAACCATGAAGCATTTTTTAGTAAGCAAGAATAATGTTATTTTATTAATTAAATTAATCATATAATATTTTGGGCTTTTAACCCTTGAAATACTTTCCCTATTGGCAAATATTATGTTGTGTGTTAACATTTATGAACATCACTATCACTAGTTAACTAATGAATGTGAGATAAATCCTCTCAAGGTCATGGCCTTCATGTGGGTGGATCTTACCATGTTAGTGTATTTAATTAAATTTAATTAATATCACACTTAATTCACCATTATTAGTGTTTGATAATAACCGTGACATAACCATGAATCATTAGTTAGCGAGGGGGAGTAATATTATTTAATTAATTACATAATATTTCAGGATTTTCACCCTCAAGATTCTTTCCCTATTTTCAAAGCTTATATTGTGTGGTGTCATTCATGAACATCACTATCACTAGTAAACTAGTGAATTTGGGATAAATTCTCTCAAGTTTAGGTCCTTTGTATGGGGTGGAGCTTATCATGTTATGGTAATTACTTAAATTTAATTAATTTCACATTCAATACACCATTATAAGTGTTTAATAATAACCATATCATAATCATGAATCATTTATTAATAAGGGGTAGTAATATTATTAAATTAATTAAATTAATTGCATAATATTTCATGTTATTCACACTCAAGAATCTTTCTCTATTGGTAAAACTTATGTTTGGGGGTGTCCTTTATGAATAACACTATCACTAGTTAACTAGTGAATAATGGATAAATCCTCTCAAGTTAATGGCCTTCATGTGGGGTGGAGCTTACCATGTTAGGTTATTTCCTTAAATTTAATTAATATCACACTGGTTATTTTATTATGAGTCTTTGATAATAACCATAACAAAACCATGAAGTAGTTCTTAGTAAGGGGGAGTAATATTATTTAATTAATTAAATTAATCTCATAACTTTCTAGGATTTTCACCCTTGAGACTCTTTCCCAATTGTAAAATTTTATGTTGTGTGGTGGAGTTCATGAACATCAATATCACTAGTTAACGAGTGAATGTGGGATAAATCCTCTTAAGGTCATGGCCTTTACATGGGGTGGAACTTAACATGTTAGGGTATTTCCTTATATATAATTAATATCACATTGACTACATCATTATGAGTATTTGGAAATAACCGTAACATAACCATGAATCATCTATTAGTAAGGGGAGAAATAATATATAATTAATTAAATTAATCACATAATATTTTGTGATTTTCATCCTTGAGATTCTCTCCCTATTGGAAAAGCTTATGTTGTGTGGTGGCATTTATGAACATCACTAGCAGTAGTTAAATAGTGAATGTGGGATAAATTCTCTCAAGGTCATGGCCTTCATGTGGGGTGAAGCTTACTATGTTATCTTATTTCCTTAAATTTAATGAATATCATACTAGTTGCACCATTACGATTATTCGATAATAACCATAACACAACCATGAAGCATTTTTTAGTAAGGGGAAGCAATATTATTTGATTAATTAAATTAATCACACAATATTTAGGTCTTTTTACCCTCAAGACTCTTTCCCTATTTTAAAATATTATGTTGTGTGGTGGAATTTATGAATACCACTATCACTATTTAACTAGTGAATATGGGATAAATCTTCTAAAGGTCATGGCCTTCATGTGGGGAGCTTACCATGTTAGGGTATTTTCTTAAATTTAATTAATATCACACTAGTTCCATAGTTATGATTGTTTGATAATAACAACATAACCATGAAGAATTTTTATGTAAGGGAGAGTAATTCATTTAATTAATTAAATTAATTAGATAATATTTTAATAGTTTCACCCTATTGACTCTTTCCCTATTGGCAAACCTTATGTTATATGGTGGCATTTATGAACATCACTATCATTAGTTAATTAGTGAATGTGGGATAAATCCTATTACAGTCATGGCCTTCATTGGGGGTAAAGCTTATTGTGTTAGGGAATTTCATTAATTTTAATTAATATCACACTAGATGAACCATTATGAGTGTTTTATAATAATAGTAACACACCTATGAAGCATTTAAATTTATTTAATATCATATTGGCTACACTTTTATGAGTGTTCTATAATAACCATAATACAACCATGAAAAATTTGTTAGTAATGGGGAGTAATATTATTTAATTAATTAAATTAATTGCATAATATTTTGGGCTTTTCATCCTCAAGACTCTTTCCCAATTGACAAAGATTCTATTGTGTGTGTGGTGTTTATGAACATCACTATTACTAGTTAACTAGTGAATGGGGGATAAATCCTCTCAAGGTCATGGCCTTCATGTGGGGTGAAGCTTACCATGTTAGAGTATTTACTTAAATTTAATTAATATCACACTAACTACACCATTATGATTGTTCAATAATGACTTTAACATAACCATGAATCATTTGCTAGTAAGGGGGAGTGATATTATTTAATTAATTAAATTAATTGTGTAATATTTCAAGCTTTTCACCCTAGAGGGACTTTCTTTATTAGCAAAGCTTATAATGTGTGGTGTATTTTATGAACATCACTATCACTAGTTAACTAGTGAATGCAGGATAAATCCTCTCAAGGTTATGGCCTTCGTGTTTGGTATAACTTATCACATTAGGTTATTTCCTTAAATTTAATTAATATCATACTAGCTACACCATTAAGAGTGTTCGATAATAACCATAACACAAAAATGAAGCATTTTTTAGTAAGGGGGAGTAATATTATTTTATCAATTAAATTAATCACATATTATTTTGGGCTTTTCACCCTTAAGACTTTTTCCCTATTAACAAAGCTTATGTTCTGTAGTGGCATTTCTGAACCCCACTATCACTATTTAACTAGTGAATGCGGGATAAATCCTCTCAAGGTTGTGGCTTTTATGTGGGATGGATCTTACCATGTTAGGGTATTTCCTTAAATTTAATTAATATCACACTGGCTCCACCATTATGAGTATTTGATAATAACTATAAGACAACCATAAAGCATTTGTAATTAAGGGGGAGTAATATTATTTAATTAATTAAATTAATTATGTTGGTTCCCAATTGTACACCTCTCTAATCTAGCCTTGTACGCTTGAAAAATTATGTAAAAAAATGATGATAACCCCACTAGTATGTCATTATAGCTAGAGAATGGTTTGGCATCAAGAATGGATCAGATTAGAGAAAATGATTGAGAAACACCTGCAGAGGGTATGGTTATCTCCCTACTAATTTTGGCTCTACCTTAACCAATGTGAGAGGACCTATGGGGTAGCTTTCTCACATGGAGAGATAATGAAATTCAATCTCTATGGGGACTATTAGCACAAAGAGACACAAATATGACCAGAACATAACCAAACTTGCTCACTCCTCTTGGGAAGGGTTATCACATAGAATGAGAAGATGTTCTAGTCGATACATAAGCTAATGAAGCCATACATGAATATGATTACAACCTTAATTCAAAATAATCTTCAAAAACATAAGGGAAAAATAAAATATTTCAATGTTGGGTTTTAAAACACAAAAATGTAGACACATGTTAAATATACAATGTTTATGCATCTACAGGAAAATAACACTTAAGATATGCAAAGGGCATGTTATATTCAGGGTAGGATAGGATAGGATGGTAATTATTTATAAAAAGGGGAGGGTGGTGTGATGGATGTATTTACTCAGTAGGGATTGTTTCAAACATTCATGGCATCACCTGATTCAAATATGATAAAAATAGATATGCAAGATAATGGAATTAACAGGAGTGATTTTCCTTCTTATAATGAATCCATAAACCTAGGGTGCCCTAACAAGTTATTTATAAACACATTTCCAAATAGAACATAGAAAGGGATTTATAATCTAGCTCTAAGACCAAGATGACAACTATTAATGAATAGGGAATGAGATGTCCTATTAACAACATTTGTAAAACATATTATTGCACTTTAGCAATAGAAAATATCAAATAACCACATGCATTTTCATTAACTTAAAATAAAAATCTTACATACACCAATGTTTCAAAATGCTACTAAGGGGACAAGCATGGTGGATTTATTCTATGTTGGATAGGGGAGTCATATAAACATGCTCTCAAAGCTTGCTAATGGTTGTATAGCTATAACCACCTTAGTAAGAGAGATAAAACACACACAGTAATGATCCTAAAATGTCAAAGATCATATAATAAGGAAGACATAGACCAAAACTATTACCAAAATAATGACCAACCAACCTCTTAAATAGAAGACAAGACTTCTATTTATACAATTTTTACCTTTTTAAAATTATGGGTCACAATTTGCAAAATTTTAGAATAAGCCTTCAATTCTACCAAGATGCTTTCAACTGGAATATGCCCTTGCCATGCCTAAGATCCTCATCCATTTTTAGGAAAAGAATCATTGTTGTAATTACCTCTAAAATGAATGATGGAGATTTTGGAGCATATCACTTGATATTTTGGCTAAAAATGCCTTTCACATGAGCTAGAAGGAGGATATTCATTTGAGGATCCAAATGGATTTTGTCTTGATGTGGAACTACCTAAATATTCCCTTGATCATTCTCTTGGATAGATGGAAACTTCTTAGATAGTTACCCTTTCCTTATGCATGCCATGGAACACCCTAATTTTATAATGATGGCTCAAGAATGATCTAATGGTGACATAAAATAGATAATGATCCATGATCATGATTGTAAATATTCTCTCCATAATGCATCATGGATCTTCTTCCATGCTTTGAATCATTTCTTGACTAGGAAAGAGTCATCAATTTTAACTTTTATACCAAATCTTACCACATACCTATATCTTTCATGCCACATCAGATTCAATTGGGAATCTATGGGATATAATATTTACTAAGCCAATTACTATACTCTATCCTAGACACTTGTTATTTGGGAAACAATTTAGGTGACAATTCAGGTGACAGTTCCACCCCAATTGATGATGGAACTTCGGGGAGCCATAACTTTGGCACTGTAGCTCCAATTGACTCACCATTTGAACTGTTGGAAAGATAAGAATGAGGAGAATGTTTTTAAATGGCATGGATCTTCATGTAATGAATTTTTACCCCCAAAAACCCAATGGAAGTGCCCCAAATTTCAATTTTAGTAGTGCAATCTAAAAATAGTAAGTTTCTAAAAATAGTAATTCCTTGAATTCTATATTGTTTTAAATCTTATAAGTAAAACAACATAATATCCATTGATATTGGTGGCCTTTCAAATCCTCCCCATGCTTTCAACATGTGTATAAATGAAGAGATAACCTAAAATGTGAAGATAGACATCTCTTCCTAGAGATAAACATATATTTGTATTGTGATCTTGAGTAATACTATATCTCTTCTCAGAGAATTCATTATTACTATGTTATTTATATGTTATATAAATATTTATCAACCATAAATTATAATTTTTGGATCAACTTGTCACTTCCTAATGTAATCTAAGCCCTTTGAAAAGTCTATCTTGGCTCGCACCATTGGATCTTACTAGGCTAGATCAATGTGTGTCATTAGATTTCTATCCAAAGGATAAAATTCCATTGGCTACTCAATACTCTATATAATGTAATTATAACACGTCATCACTACATTCACTTTGAATTTTTTTTGAAACCTTTAATTAATGTACCCCATTTATTAGAAGGTGTATACTTAACTACATACTATGGATCGATAAGAACATGCTCAAGCCTTATCATGCACTACAAGCTTAAACTTTTAAATTTAAACTCACACCATATAATATCAATTTCATAGGTAAACATGCTATATCAAATCATTATCTGAGGGGTGGGGTGTCATTGGATATTGCTTATTCTTATCCCTAAAGATGTGCCACTTGGTAGTCCTATGAGATTCTTATGTACCTTCAACTATCTATCTTTGATCACACACTATTAGATCATCTTACTCCTTGAAAATGTGTGATATTGGATTTTCCTCCATTTAAAAAAAAACTACTTCTTGGGGTCTAGAATTGAAACTCATACGATCATCCTAAAACATTTAAATCCCAACTGCTAGTCCCTACATCTTAAATTTAATGTATGAATGCCTATCAAAAGACATCCATGAGACCGTCATACCTATATTTTGTAAATTTATTTATGGACTTTTATTCCATGGTAATTTTATCTAAGTCTTTGTCTTTGTCATTCTTGTTTGATTCAACACTTCTACTTTGGGATTTTATTCAACATAGTTATCCCAAAATAATTCTTTTGGGTATTCTGTCAGGATAATTGATTTGAACAAAATGTCTAAGATAATTTCCCCTAAGGATTTAACTTCACACTTTTACTACAATAATTGAGTCTTCAGCCTTTTGTCTTTATCAAGACAATTATTTCAAACATTTTTTTCAAAATAATTTCCCTGCAAAAAATGAGCTTTGTAGTTTTACTGAATGAATTGGACATTTATACTTTTGCTAAGAGAAATTAAACTTATCTCCTTTTGTCTTTGTTGGGATAATTATTTTGGACATTTTTTTTGAAATAATTTCCCTATATAAATTGAACTTGGTACCTTTATTAAAAAAAATTAATTCTTTCAGACCTTTTGCATGGGAAAAATGTCTAAATTAAATAAGACTTCTACTCCATAGCAATTTTTCCAAAAGTACTTTTTAGGCCCTTTGAACATACCCTTTGAAAATTTTGTCAAGGGAACTTGCCCTACAAAATTACCCTTCAGTCTTTTGAAAGTACCGAATTTTTTAAGGGCATAATACCCGAAAGAAATGACCCTTCAAAAAAAATTTAAAGGCAAAGTGACCCTTTAGACTTTTTATAGATACTTTGGTTGAAGTAAATAAGTCTAATTCCCTCAAACTTTTTATGTAGGCAGAAATCCCAAAGGGAAAGTGCCCTTCAGACTTTTTGCTATGGACAAAAATTCTAAAACAAATGACCCAAAATAATGGAAATATTCCTTTATGATTTTTTTGCAAATAAAATGCCTAAAGGAAACAATCCTTCAGGATTTTTATGCAGATAAAAATCCCAAAAAACTTTGTACCAAAAACAAACCAAATTAACATAAGGAAATACCTGATGCAAAGTGCCTAAAGTAAATACACTAAGTAAAGAACAAGTTAAATCAACTAGCCTCCTAACCATGAATTTGACCTTTTCAACAGAACACTTTGAAACAAAATTTGGGATAATGACCTAGACATTGATACTCAACTGAAGCTAGACTTAGTCATTTTCAATTGAAAAAGGCCTAATTGCTTTAGTGAAATTTTGGGAACTAAAAAATTACATAATACTTTGGGATTTTCACCCTCATGACTCTTTCTCTATTGGAAAATCTTATATTATGTGGTGACATTTATGAACATCACTATCACTAGTTAATTAGTGAATGTGGGATAAGTCCTCTCAAGGTCATGGCCTTCATTAGGGGTGAAGATTATTGTGTTAGGGTATTTCATCAAATTTAATTAATATCACATTGGTTTCACCATTATGAGTGTTTGATAATAATCATAACACAACCATGAAACATTTAAATTTAATTAATATCATATTAGTTGTATTGTTATGAGTGTTTGATAATAAGCATAACATAACCATGTAGTATTTATTAGCAAGGGGGAGTAATATTATTTAATTAATTAAATTAATCACTTAATAATTTAGGATTTTCACCCTCGAGACTCATTCCCTATTATCAAAGCTTATGTTATGTGGTGGAATTTATGAACATCACTATCATAAGTTAATTAGTGAATTTGGGATAAATATTCTTAAAGTCATGGCCTTCATGTGGGGTGAAGCTTACTGTGTTAGGGTATTTTATTAAATTTAATTAATATCACACTGGCTATACCATTATGAGTGTTCAGTAATAACTGTAACATAACCATGAAATATTTGTAAGGGAAAGTAATATTATTTAATTAATTAAATTAATTACATAATATTTCATGTTTTTTACCCTCATGACTCTTTCCCTATTGGTAAATCTTATGTTGTGTGGTGGCATTTATGAACATCACTATCACTGGTTAATTAGTGAATGTGGGATAAATCCTCTCAAGGTTGTGGTCCTCATTGGGGGTGAAGCTTACTATGTTAGGGTATTTCATTAAATTTAATTAATATCACACTAGTTATACCACTATGAGTGTTCGATAATAATCATAACATAATAATGAAGCATTTAAATTTAATTAATATCATAGTAGCTACACCATTATGAGTGTTTGATAATAACCTAACACAACCATGAATCATTAATTAGTAAGGGGGAGTAATATTATCTAATTAATTAATTTAATCACATAATAATTTAATATTTTCACCCTCAAGACTCTTTCCCTATTATCAAAGATTATGTTATGTGGTGGCATTTATGAACATCATTATCACTAGTTAACTAGTGAATTTGGGATAAATTTTCTCAAGGTTGTGGCCTTCGTATGGGGTGAATTTTACCGTGTTATGGTATTTCATTAAATTTAATTAATATCACACTAGTTTCACCATTATGAGTGTTTGATAATAATCATAACACAACTATGAAGCATTTTTTAGTAAGGGGGAGTAATATTATTTAATTAAGTAAACTAATTGCATAATATTTTGGGGTTCTCACCCTTGAGACTCTTTATCTATTGGCAAAGCTTATGTTGTGTGGTGGAATTAATTTTAATTAGAGTTTTAAAAAAAAATTAGAGTTTAAATTTTTTTATTAGAGTTTTAAAAAATTAATTAATTTCACAGTAGTTGCACTGTTCTAAGTGTTTGATAATAAATATAACACAACCATGAAGTACTTTTTCATAAGGGAGAGTAATATTATTTAATTTATTAAATTAATCACATAATATTTTAGGCTTTTCACCCTTGAGAATCTTTCCCTATTTGCAAATCTTATCTTGTATGGTGGCATTTCTAAACATCGCTATCACTAATTAACATAAGCTTTGCCAATAGGTAAAGAGTCATGAGGGTGAAAATCCTGAAATATTATGCAATTAATTTAAGTAATTAAATAATATTACTCCCCCTTACTAACAAATACTTCATGGTTTTATTACGATTATTATCAAACATTCATAATGGTGCAGCTAGTGTGATATTAACTAAATTTATTGAAACACCCTTACATAGTAAGCTTCACCCCAAACAAAGGACACGACCTTGAGAGTATTTATCTCACATTCACTAGTTAACTAGTAATAGTGATGTTCATAAAATCCACCACACAACATAAGCTTTACCAATAGGTAAATAGTCATGAGGGTGAAAACCCTAAAATATTATGTGATTAATTTAATTAATTAAATAATATTACTCCCCCTTATTAAAAAATGTTTCATGATTATGTTACTATTATTATTGAACACTCATAACGATGTAACTAGTGTGATATTAATTAAAGTTAACTAGTGATAGGGATGTTCATAAACACAAACACATGACATAAGGTTTTCCAATAGGGAAAGAGTCTTGAGGGTGAAAATCTTGAAATATTATGCTATTAAATTAATTAAATAAAAAATATTACTCTATTCTAAGAAATGCTTCATGGTTGTGTTACAATTATTATCGAACACTCATAACAATGCAACTGGTGTGATATTAATTAAATTTTTTAAACTCTATTAATGTTTTTTTAAACTCTACTAATTTTTTTAAACTCTAATAATTTTTTTAAAACTCTAATAGAAAAATTTAATCTCTAATAAAAAAAATTTAAACTCTAATAAATTTGTTTTAAACTCTAATATTTTTTTTTAAAACTCTAATAAAAAAATTTTAAACTATAATAAAATAAATCAAAATTATTTAAACTCTATAATTTTCTTTTAAAACTTTAATAATTTTTTTTAATTTTTTTAAACTCTAATAAAACAAATTTAAATTCTAATAAAAAAATTTTAAACTATAATTCTTTTTAAAGTCTAATAATTTTTTTAAACTCTAATAGAAATTTTCAAACTCTAATAAATTTTTTTAAAACTCTAATAAAAAAATTTAAACCCCATATGAAGGCCATGACTTTGAGAGGATTTATCCTATATTCACTAGGTAACTAGTGATAGTGACGTTCATAAATGCCACCACACAACATAAGCTTTGCTAATAAGGAAAGAGTCTTAAGGGTGAAATCTTATAATATTATGCAATTAATTTAATTAATTAAATAATATTACTCCCCTTACTTAAAAATGTTTCATGTTTGTGTTATGTTTATTATCGAACACTCATAATGGTGCAGCCAGTATGATATTCATTAATTTTAATGAAATACCCTAACATGGTAGGCTTCACCCACATGAAGGCCATGACTTTGAGTGGATTTATCCCATATTCACTAATTAACTACTGATAGTGGTGTTCATAAATGCCACCATACAACATAAGCTTTTACAATAAGGAAAGAGTCTTGAGGGTGAAAATCCCAAAATATTATGTAATTAATTTAATTAATTAAATAATATTATTCCCATTTACTAACAAATACTTCATGGTTGTGTTACAGCTATTGTCGAACACTCATAATGATGTAGCCAATGTGATATTAATTAAATTTATTTATTAATTATTGATTAGCCTTGATATATACTAGTTCATTTTGTACTCATTTCTCATAATTCAAACCATTCTAACTAATGAGCCTCTAATAAGAGAAACATGTTTTATAAAATTGATTGTTGTGTTATTCATTTGTAAAAATAATTAATATCTTGTGTTATTCTATTCTATAATATTCTCCATTCTTTTCTTATAATTTTTCTTCAGTATTAGTAGCCAATGATTTTTTTTTTTTTTTTTTTTTAAAAATCTCTAATTTTATTTTTTAAACTCTAATAAATTTTTTTTTTAAATCTAATATATATTTTCAAAACTCTAATAATTATTTTTAACTCTAATAATTATTTTTAAGCTCTAATATTTTTTTAACTCTAATATTTTTTTAAAACTCTAATATTTTTTAAACTCTAATTAAATTAAATTAAATTAAATATTATATGATTAATTTAATTAATTAAATAACATTACTCCCCCTTACTAACAAATGTTTCATGGTTGTGTTATGGTTATTATCAAACACTCATAATGATGCAACTAGTGTGATATTAATTAAATTTAAGGAAATACCTTAACAGGGTAAGCTCCACCCCACACAAAGGCCATGACCTTGAGAGGACTTATTCTACTTTAACTAGTTAACTAGTGATAATGATGTTCATAAATTCTTCCACATAATATAATATTTGTCAATAGGGAAAGAGTCTTGAGGGTCAAAAACATGAACTATTATGTGTTTAATTTAATTAAATAAATAATATTACTCCTCTTTACTAACAAATACTTCATGGTTGTGTTACGGTTATTATCAAATGCTCATAATGGTGCAGCCATTGTGATATTGGTTAAATTTAATGAAAAACCCTAAACCATAAATTATAAACCCTAAAACCTACACTTTATCATATCTACTAAAAAATCCCTACACTACAGTATATCCCCCTTTTGAGAGTTTTCTAAAGAAACCCAAGAAAATCGGGTTCCTTTTTTATGAGGATTAGATTTTTGTCTAAGTAGTTTTGAGGTTTCCAAGGTTAAGTTTTTTCCTTTTCCTATTCTTCTATTTTATTATTCTTTCTTTGAGTTATTTTCCTCCATCTAGGAATCCCCCCTTTGTGAATTCATTCCTTTTTTCATGTCGGTTCCCTTTGTATTTTTTATGCAAAGTGGAATGACTTGTATTTGGGCATTTATTTCTAGGTGGGATGACTTATTTTGATGGTTGATTCTCCCAAGGTAGGCACCTATTTTATATGGAAGATAGTGTTATTTTTTTGGCATTTTTTAATTAATTATTGGTCAGCCTTGACCTATAATGCTTAAATATTCCCTCCCTCAACTACTATATATATACTAGTTCTTTTTTTATTCATTTCTCATTTTTTAAAACCATTCCAAATTATTATTCTATAATAGGAAAAATATGTTTTAGAAATTTTATTATTGAGTTATTAATTTGTACAATTTTTTCATATCTTATGTTATTTTATTATATTCTTTATTATTTTCTTATAAATTTTCTTCCTTATTAACAGCTAGTGAATCAAATAATTTTTTAAAACTCTAATAGATATTTATGGGATTCCTTTCATGATATCCAATGAGGAAGAATTTGTGCATTGTTTTCTCCATCCCAAGGATGAAAATGCCATTTTGATTTCTTATCTTGTGTCACCTATCCAAGAGGAAGGTGTAGTTAATCATGTAAATAATAGAAGAAGGGTGGATCATCAAACTTCCAATGCCTTGGTTATTAGATATAATGATGTCCCTCAAGACCCCATTATCAATACTAAGATGATGGAAAGATTATGATCCATCCATTAGAACAATGAAGATATTTTTAACTTCATAAAAATGTGAAAATATTAGGCCAAATTAGAATCCCAAGATAGGATTTATTAAAAGGAAGAAAGTTGTATTCATGAGGAGCCTTTATGAATCAATTTTTAACAATTTTTAGATGCTTTAAATCAATGGTTTGTAAAAATTGAAGCTAGGTTTCAAGCCTTAGTTATTTTTCATTCTAATTCCCTAGATTTGTCCCCTATGGGTTCTCATAATCCTAAGGTTGATCTAAATCCCATTGTTTATCTTGTTCCACTAGAGACTCTTGTTCATAATATGAATAAAGTTCCAAACTAGATCTAATCCTTGGTTCTAAGGCATTTGTAGAATAAAAACATCTCACCTTGTTTTGGAGAGGTCAAAGGAATTTATAAGAGAACTACATGTTTTTAATTTTATGGATTTTATTCCTAAGAATCTCCAATTAAAGCATATGAAGATCACACTTAATGATCCTAAAGGTGTCTTTATCCTCTCTTCAAAGTTGGAGCTCATTTATTTCAAGGATAATTGAGCTTTCCTAGATTCATCCATTGAAATCCTCTCTAAGGCCTCACATAACCATGATGTTACCATTTATAGAGATTTGAAAGCTTTTTTTCCAAACTTGAGGGTACTTATATTACCATTTGACAACTTCCTACTCTTGGTCAATTTACCACCCCTTTTAAAGAATGGTAATTTCAAGACAAAAAGGAGTATGAATGTCTTTTTAATGGGTTTTTGATTGGCATATCTCTTAAGAAGTATACCAAGGTTTAGGCCAATTCAATCTAAAAATAGTTAAGGGATGATGCCATGATAGATGCAGATCAACTTCCTAAATATTAGTCCATATCTAAGATCATTAATGAGAAGATGAATCAGAAGGTTGATGGTATCTTGAAGGAGCTTAATGATATTAGTTTCTATCTTTTTATTATCAAATATCCTCCTCCTCATACTAATCATCCCTCATTATAGTAGCATAAGCCAAAGAAGAAGAAGAATAAAATCAAAAAGTATATTGTAGATCAACCACATCCACATTAGTAGCTTCCCCCTAATTTTGAACCAATTAATGGTTATAGAAATGGGGATACATCTAAGTGTGGGAACCCTCTGAGTGTCACCTTCGCTTCCTCTATTCCATTAACCTCAAATCCATAATCTATTCCTATGGTGAATAATATGAATGTGCCTTCTATGGGACATTTGTAATAGTCCAATAGAGTAAATGAAAGAGGCAAGGGTCAAGGCCATGGTCAAGGTCGAGGTTGGGGTTGTGACAAGAGTCAGAGTCGAGGAAGAGTCTAGAATCATGTCTCTTTTAGAGACATAGATTCCACTTGATTCAATAAGTTCCTATTATATATTGGGCATTATTATATTCTTTGTTTTTTACTAGGAAGAGTCCTCAAGATGTGGATAATAGAATCTCAAATTCTACCATCCATAATCTCTCTTCAAAGCATCTTTATTATGAGTAACATAAGCTTCTTGGTCTAGTGGTGAAGTTTATTCCTCACCCACCCACCATGTCAGTTGATGTCATATTATTTAGGTTCAAATTATTTTATAGACTTCTTCATCTTCATGCCTTCTTTAGGCCTGTTGTTAATGTTGAGGATGATTCTGGCTTCTTAAACTCATCCTTTCATTTGAGGCATGCTCCATCACTAATTTTGTGTCTCAAATCCTTGGTGGTACCCTGATGAACCAAAAATGAAAATGGAGGATATCATCTAGAAGACTAAATTCATGTTGAAGGATTAATTACATATTTATCTCTCTTCACATCCTTTACTTCCTTTAAGGCTCACCAAGAGACTTAAATATCTTAGAAAGGACCACTCCATTATCATCAAGCCCTTAAATAAGAATCTGGGACTCATAGTTTTGTATGCTTCTTGGTATTTTAGAGAGGGTCTTCAGTAGATTTTCAATAATTTGTTGTATGAGTAGGTTGATAGTGTTCCTTGGAGACTAATTTGGAGTAGACCTAATTTTCTCATTGAAAATTTCAAGTCCTTTCTTGATCATATATCTAATTTTTTTAGGTAGAATACCATCACTTTGTCCAAAGCACATGCCTTTTAACTTCTTATAAATCTTCAAAATCCTATGGTTGTTAGTAGGCCTATTTTTAGTTACTCTAGATAAATGTTAGAGCCTATTTCTAAGATTTTTCACTTTATTTTTTTGTCAATTCTCCTAAAATAGAAGTACCATTTCCTAGATTCTCTCACTCTCCTTTGAGATATTGGTGAAATATTTTTTTCATTCAGACTATATTTTGTTTAATTTTGACATAGAGTATTTCTACCCTAGTATCCCCACCATAGAGGGGCTTGTAGCCCTTCAATATATGGTGATAGAGCTCTTTGTTGAGTAGCAATTTGATGATAGATTCATTGAATTGGTCATGAGTCTTATAGAGCTTATTTTTCATGAGAATTATTTGGAGTTTGATGGTGTCTATTATAATCGGATCATGAGAACTACCATGGGAAGTAATTTTTCATTATTTTATGCATGTCTCTTCCTTTAGCACTTGAATTAATGGTTAGAAACTTAGTTTGAAACATCTAATCTTTCTTAATTTAGGAGGTTCATAGACAATTCTTGGTTATTTGTATTGGTATATGATGAGGCTAGGATATGCCCAATAAATGTATAATAAATGACCTCATCTTACTCTCTCTTTCTATTAAGTTTGATTTCATTTTGTATCTTTTATTTTGATTTGAGATGAGTTAGGATGTGATTATCCATCTTTTGTTGATTGTGATTCTAACATTTTAAAAGACCTGTAATTCCTAACAAGTGTGTTGTAAAATTCTAGTTTTGCAATAAAATAGGTCATCATCAGGTTAAAGAATAAATATGAAGTGGACTGCATGTTTTAGAAGCATTGGACTCAATTTAGATTAGTTCTAAAACCTACAAAATCTATTCCAAAATCATCACAGTTAGTTCTAAAACCTATAGAATCTGTTTCGAGACCATCATAGTTAGTTCCAAAACTCTACCATACTATTTCAAGTTGTCACATTCTTAGAATTAACTCTGGAACTCTATATTTAGCTCTAGTACTCTTTCAGATAAGCTCTAGAAATTTTTTGGCTATAAATGGAACTAATGAGAATCTATTCCAAACGGCCAACGATCTGTGAAGATCAATGATCCCATTAAATCAGGAACAGATTCCCAATTTTCTAAACTAACAGAATCAAGACAATTATCACACAGTTGGACATCTAGTCACATCTTGATTCAACATCTATTCTAGGTATGATTCAGTTCCATCATATTTATGAAATAGTTACAGCCATCAAAGCATCTATATATACAGACCTGGGAATTTAGTAAAAATATATATGGATAGAAATATAGATCATTGAAAAAATCATAGAAGAATAGAGAGATAAAGGATAGCTTAGTGCATTTTGTAATACAAAACATTTTATAAATGAAATAGCCATTCCTATTTTGAAAGCAAATTGAATTGTTCAAATCATGTTCTAGGTGGAGCAAGGACCCACTCCTCCAAAGAACCAGGATCTTCATTTTTGTTGGTATTTATATTTCTATTCTCAAAAGTAAATAGGTAACTCTGTTAAATTTATAAATACTTCCAACTCTTTGAAGTTAAGATTTGTTGTGAATTTGTTCTTGTAGGCATTTTAGATTAAATTTTCATTTCTACAATGTGTGCTTATTTCCAGTAATCAATTTCATTTCTGTAACGTGTGTTTATTTCCAGTAATCAATTTTATTTTTGCAATGTGTACTTATTTCTAGCAATCAATTTCATTTCTAAAATGTTTGTTTATTTCCAGTAATCAATTTCATTTCTAAAATGTGTTTTTATTTCCAAAAATCAATTTCATTTCTGCAATGTGTGTTTATTTCTAATAGATTTGCATAGTTTGATTCCAATAAGGTTTTAACCAAGAAATCCTTAAGACATTAAAAACCTTCCAAAACAAAAATATACAAATACCCCCATTCAATTACTAAATCATTATGATTCCTCTTATTGCATACAGCTTTAGACACAACCTTGGTTAAATATGAGATCAATAGAAAGTTGATTTAATGAAGGGGATAACAACACCCAACATTTTTGGTGTCATTGTCAGGGAACACTAGTTGGAATTTTCTAATTAGGTGTCAATAAGAGAAACAATCATTCATTTCATAATTAAATAAATGTTGCCTAATTTATGAGTAGACCACGAGATTCCAAGGGAAGATTTATCCCTAAAATTTTTGAACAAGAAATTCCATCATCTTTTAGTTTAAGAAAGGACGTTAAGCAAGAATTGGAGGCACCATTATCTCCTACAAGACAAGAAGCAAAATTGCCATCTTTGGAATTTTTAGATTAGTCACCAAAACTAAGTAAAACCTTAGGGAGGAGGATTATTTCTCAAGATCCATTGAGGGAAAGTTTTAATTCTCAATTGAGTAGTCAACCCCCTACTCTTGACTTTTCACCATCCCCAAAATAGACCACATACCACATTGATTGGGAGAAAGGATTAGAAAATACCAGAGAGATGGAATTAGAAGTTGGAAGAGAACCTGAGAGAACCTTTACCTATCCCATTCATATTGAGGATGATGAAACCACTATGAAAAACATTTCACCTGCACACTTTCCCACATTTAGATGAATGTCATCTGAAGATCCTAACTAATTTTTGTTTGAATTTAAAGTACTATGTCAGACTTATGATCACAAGACAGATAATCAAAAACTAAAGTTTTTTCCATCTACCCTAAAGGATGCAACAATGAGGTGGTTTATGGGATTAACATCTAATTCTATTACCAATTGGGAACAAATGGAAACTGTCTTCCTAGACAAATATCAAGATTATTATAGAGGAAGAAATTGAAAGTAAGAATTTTTCAAAATCAAATAGGAAGAAGACAAAAATATGGAAGCTTATTTGGATAGATTCCTATTTATGAGTAAAAGATGTGGATTTGTACTTCAAGAAGATTTAAATAAAAAAAATTCTCAAAAGACTGGATGATGAATCTAGGAAAACCTTTGATTTAATTGGTGGAGGAAACATTTCTCAATTAAGAATGGATGAAATCATAGAAATTTGTAGAAATTATTCAAGAATCAGGGGTGGACCTAGAAAAGGGAAAATGGTTAAAATTTGAAATCTAGATATGAACAAATTGATGGATGAATTGGAAAAATATAAAATAGATATATTAGTTCAATTAACCTCTACCATGGATGGATTACAAGCTAAAGCAAATGCCCAACTTGAACCATTAGTCATGTATTGTCCTAGATGCAGGAAGAAGCATGAAATAAGGGAATGTCCTTTGGATAAAATGGAAGTATGTCTTGTCTGTGAATCTAAAGAACATGATACTCACACTTGTTCTCTTCTTCCATGCATAAAAAATTAGCTCAAACAAACCAATACATCATCCACCACAGAAGAATTAAATTTTGTTCAGAGATAACCTAATCAAGGATAGTTTATGCCAAGACCAGCTCTTAATCCATGGATGATGCCATGGGTAGCTCAAATAGTACCAAAAAGTTGGGGATAGCCACCTTGGGCCCCTCAACCCACATGGCATCCTTAGGATTGGGCAAGTCAATCTTTGAATACTCAAGGACATCAACAACCTTGGGCTAGTCAAGGGAATCCCCTATGCTTGGCTACAACCTAGACGGAGCCCTAAAAATTATGTGTAAGGAAAAACATATCCAAATTAGAACCAACAAGCCATAATGGGACCTACAGCACAAAATCTATAGATTGAAAACATAGTCCAAACCCAAATGCCAACACAACTAGTAGCAAACCCAAGAAACAAACAAATAACTCCTGTATATGAAACAAAACCAGAAAAATTAGTTGATTTAAATACAATGGATTGTAAAAACATTCAAACCAGATCTGGAAAAATATTTAGCAGTCCACCTGTTATAATCATTGAGATGACAAAAGAAGCTAAAACCCCTAGCACAGTTACATCTAAGGAAGAAGACAAAGAAAAAGATAAGGAACTAGAAAAGAATTATACTGAGATTCCATTTCCAGAAAGACTTAAAGAAACCATATAACTTAAGGAATTTGAATTGGTGTAGGAACTAAGAAGATTGAACATTGAAATCCATTGTTACAAGCAATTAAGGATATTCTAGAGTTGAACAAGTTAATCAAATTTTTATGTTTTAAAAAACCTGGAAGAAAGAAGCAGTACCCAAAGTCTATTCAGGTAGATGGGAAACTTGCTAATTTATTAGCAAGAAAACTCCTACTACCTAAATATGGAGATCCTAGAAGCTCTGTTATTTTTGTTTCTATAGGGAATAAGGATATACATAATGTTTTTATTGATTTGGGCACATCTATCAATGTAATGATAGTGGACACTTTGAAAACATTACCATTAATAGGCATATAACCTACTAATACCATATTGTAGATGGAAAATCAGTCTGTAGCAAAACTAGGAGTTATTGAAGATGTGGCAGTAATGGTGGAATCATGGGAATATCTAGTTGACTTCTTTATATTGTAGCCAAAATGTAAAACACTTAGTTATCTGATTATTTGGGGTGACCATGGTTAGCTACAGTTGCTACCTTAATTGATTGCAGGTCAGGTGATATGACTATTTCAAATGGTAAGAATTCTAAGTAAATTTCATTATATCCATTTGCATGACCTTTTATTAATAATCAAGTGAAATTATGTGCTGATAATCCTCATATTAATGAGTAAAATCTGTCTTCTTTTACTATGATAACATTGCAGGATCATGTATAGGATATAGATGATATGGTTAATCCTTCATTAAATGAACATCAATCATCATTGGAGCAATTAAGATTAGTTCTAGAACCATCATAGTTAGTTCCAGAACCATCACAGTTAGTTTCGAAACCACACCAATTCTTTGTAAGTGAAGATAACTTCACTCTGGAGGAACGTGATTTCTCTTGGGGAGAGGAAGGATCTGTAGCATCAGCTTTATAGATATCAGGAGATGGTGAAGAATTTTTTGAAAATAGCAGTAATGAGGAGTTTGACCTACAACAAGATAAGTATCATAACTCTTCATGTTGTCCTTTGTCTAGCATTTTGCCTCTAGGAACTTTCAAAGATGTTACTACATATCATATATTATTACCACATGCTTATCCACTAAACACCTTAATGGAACCCTTTCAACAAATTAGTTCATCATATCCTAGAACCAAACATGTTGAGATTCAACCAAGAAATTTTTTGAATATTAATAGGTAGTTAAAGAATGATAAATAAGTCAAACTTTTTAATGTTCTAAAGAATCATACAAAATCATTTGCTTGGGACTATAGAGATGTGAAAGGAATTCATCCAAGTATCTGCACCCATCACATTTATACTAAAAATATTAGACCAGTTAGGCAACCTTAGAGAAGGATTAATCTAGCCTTAAGGGATATAGTCAAACAAGAAATTAAAAAACTATTATAAGTAGGTTTTATCTACCCTATCTCAGATAGCCAGTGGGTGTCTCCTCTTGTAATTGTCCCTAAAAATAATGGAAAATGGAGAATTTGTGCTAACTATAGGGAACTAAACAAAGCCACTGTGAGAGATTATTTTCCTTTACCATTCATAGATCAAGTCTTAGATAATCTTTCAAGTAAACAATACTTTTCCTTCTTGGATGGATTTAGTGGATACAATCAAATCAAAATTACTACTAAGGATCAGGATAAAACTACATTTACTTGTCCATGGGGTACCTTTGCTTACAGGGTATTGCCATTTGGACTATGTAATGCTCCAAAAACCTTTCAAAGAACTGTATTAGCAATTTTTATAGACCTAAAAAATGACTATGTGGAGGTATACATGGATGAATTTACTATGTATGGAGATACATTTGATGATGCCTTAAAAAATTTGGATAGAGTATTAACAAGATGTGAACAAAATCACTTGTCTCTTAGTCATGAGAAATGTTTGATGATGGTTGATGAAGGGATCATATTAGGGCACCATATTTCAAAAAGAGGAATTCAAGTTGATCAAAACAAAATCAAGATTATCTCAGACTTGCCTATTCGTCAAACTCATACAGATATCAAATCATTCTTAGGACATGCTGGATACTATAGGCATTTTATGAAGGATTTTAGTAAAATTTATGTCCCCATGTTTAAATTGCTTACCAAGGACTATGAATTTCTTGGGGATGAACAGTGTCAACATGATTTTTAAGAAATTAAAAATAAATTAGTAACTGCCCCAATATTGCAAGGACCTAATTGGGAGAAACCTTTTCACATCCAAACTGATGCCTCAAACACCTCAATTGGTGTAGTTTTGGGACAGAGAGATGAATAAGGAAGAATGTATGCTTTTTACTATCTTAGTAAAAATCTTACTCCCACTAAAATAAATTACACTACCACTGAAAAAGAATTTCTAGCCGTGATCTATGCAATCAATAAATTTAGACAATACATTACAGCGTACAAAACATTTATACATATATATCACTCAATAATTAAATATTTAATGAACAAACTAGTGGTTGGAGGTAGAATAGTTATATGTTCATTAATTATACAATAATTTGATATTACCATTGTGGAAAATCTAGGCAAATCTAATGTGGTGGTTGATTTCCTGTCAAGATTGACCAGTATAGGGGAGCAAGATCCAGTCAAGGATAACTTTCCATATGAATAATTGTTTGTTATTTTAGTTAACAAACCATGGTTTGTTGACATGAAAAATTATCTTGAAACAGGGAAGTTTCCTCCTTCTTTCACTAGAAAATAAATAAAAAAATTAATCAAAACTAGTGCATAGTTCAAATGGTTAAATGGAATGCTATTTAAATGTGGTCTTGATTTGGTTTTACGTAGGTGTGTAAGAGAAGATGAAAATTTTGACATCCTCAGAGCATGTCATGATGAACCAAGTGGAGGACACTATTAAGTGAAAATAATAGTCACAAGATACTTAGCATTGGTTACTATTGGCCATCTTTGTACAAAGATGTAAAGAGATATATCAGGTGGTGTGATCCTTGTCAAAGGATAGGACATCCAACCATGACCAATGAAATGCCTCTACAACCACAATTAGTGATTAAACCATTTGAGAGATGGGGATTAGATTTTGTTAGACCTTTTAATCCTCTTTCACAAGGAAAAGAGCATATTATTGTGTGTACTTCTTATGTAGAAAAATGGGCTGAAGTGTAGGATTTAACAAATGCCACTAAAGAAGCAGGTGCTAATTTTCTTTGGCACAAAATTATGGTAAAGTTTAGAGCACCAAGAATCTTAGTTTCAGACCAAGGACCACAATTTATGTCCAATATGATCTAGACCTTCACAATGTATTATTAGATCAATCATAGGAAGTCATCTCCCTATCACCCATAAGTAAATGGACAAGTTGAAGTAACAAATAGAGAATTAAAAAACATCCTCACTAAAATAGTTGAAGCTGAAAGAAGAGATTGGGTAAAAAGACTACTTGAAGCTATCTAGGCTTACAATAGAACATGGAAAACCATAATAGGGTTTTCACCATATGAGTTAGTCTATGGGGAAAAGCCCTTGTTGCCTATTGAGTTTGAACTATAGACATTGAGGATAGCAGCTAAGGTGAAAATTGAATTGGATGTAGCTAAAAAGGAGTGAATCCTTAAACTCAATGAATTATATGAACTCATAATGGAATAACTTCACCAGACAGAGATAATCCAAGGTCAAAAGAAGTAGTGGCATGATTCACATATCAAGGAAAGACAATTCAAAGTAGGAGACTGGGCATTGTTGTTTGATTCTAAGAATCAACAATTCAAAGGTAAATTAATAACTAGATGGTTGGGACCTTATCAAATCAAGTAGATATTTGACAATGGTTATATCCAGTTACTTCTTATTGATGGTAGTAGAAGAATACTCTTGGTCAATGGACATAGGCTAAAACTTTATAGGAAGCCTCATACTAAGGATGAATTCTTGAAGCAGATCGAAGCAATCAAAGAATTTGATCATATGGAAGAACCCAGTTCTTCCAAAATGATCAAATAATTAGATGAAAAGATCCAAAATAAAGGGAAGAGAATGAAAACCAATAAATGACATTCTCTTCCCCCCGCAAAAAAAGGAAGATAGTGAAAACCAGTAAATGGCATTCTCTTCCCAAAAAAAATAGAGATCAATTGAAAATCAGTGATGACAATTGATCTTCTCAAATAAATGGCTAATTCAAATAATTTTTTTTTAAATTTTAATTATTTTCTAACCATTTTTTAGGGATGGGATTACATCATCAAGTATGGTAATTATGTTTTTAACTTGTTAAAGGTTTAATGAAAGTTTGCATGTGTGATTAGACTTGATTTAGAAAGATTAATATGATGAGTCATCTAATATATATCATGGTTAAATGTGAAAAATCATGAGAAGGATATTGATGATGGAATGAGTTTGTGGATAACCATAAATAATTATTCTTATGATTGAAGCTACTAAATCCACTAGTTCCACAACTGAGTATAGTAGTTTCGCAGCTGAGTACAGTAATTTTGTAACCAAATTTGCCAAACCAACAACTGAATCTGCTAGTTTTGCAGCCATAATCATTAGTTTCACTGATACAAAAATTAATTTTCAGCTCACATGTGAAAGATTCAAAAGCAAAAAATGAAAAATAGAACGAATCATGGGAATCAAAAAGAAGTCAAAACTAGACAATGATACCCAACTCCTTACAGATGAAGAAGTAGCAAATATCTTTCAATAGGTAGGATGGCTGGAGTTTCTGAGGAAATTTCCCTAATACAATGATGAATTAGTAAGAAAATTTATTATTAATTTATAGAAAAAAAGGACAAAGGTTAGGAAGGTTTTCATTCCTTTTTTTTGTGAATATCATAAGTGAGATGTCTGCAATACCTATAATGCATGTCCCAAACCCTGTCAAAGGAACATTGAAAGACCTGGCTAAAACCCTGTTAAAAGAAGGGGAAGTTGAACCCTAATATATTTATAATACAAAGCAAATCATCAAAGGAATTAATAGGGCCAGCTTGCCTAAACCCTTTGATAGAGTATCATTCTGGATAGTCAAATATTTAACCTATGATGGACAATTTGGGACAGTAGGAAAAGAAGTCCTAAAAATCCTTATACACCTTAGATATGGAGCTGAAAAACTAGAATATATAGTAAACCTCCTAGGGTTTCTTTTTGACTCCATCCATAACATGGCCCAGAGGTATTCTTGGTGTGTAGGAATAATTACACATCATGGGTTAGTGCATTTTTTATGCCAACACCATTTCCTTTCCAAGAAAAATGGGGAATAAATGTGGAACAAATTTCTTGGCAAATTTGGACAAAAACTTGGTATTCCCAGAAGAACAATAACAACTCCTCCTACTCCTTCAGTTCATTTGAAAACTACTACCATTTTTGAAGAAAAGAAAAGATTCGGGGAAGAGGAAATACCAACAAGAAAAAAATTTGGAAGAAAAATTAAAATTACAAACCCTATTGTACTTTCTCAAGCCATGTCTTCTTCTATTGAGGCTATAGAAGAATTGGTACCTGTCTCTGACAATGACAATTCACCTAAGCCTAAATGAAAGATGAAAAATAGAATATGTTCTAAGAGGAGACCTATGCCTACATATTTTAAGTCTCCTCAAGAAAGAAAACATCATAAAAAGTCTAAAGAAAGTTCAGAGGAGCTAGAAGAACAAGAAAGTCTAGAAACTGAAGCTGTTGATATTTTGGGTAGCATGGCTATGACTCCTCCTGGACCAAGCCAAGAAGAAAAGGAAAAAGAAGAAGAAATATTTGAGGAGCTAGTTTTCTAAGAAATGGGTGAGACTACAACACCATCACATGCAGAAGATGAACATGCATCTTGGAGAAGGAAAGGGAAATCCCCTATGGTGGAAGAGGAATGCTTAACTCCCCAAGAAATTTTAGAAAAAGAACAAACCTAGCAGATTAAACAAGCTCTATTTTTGTTTAGAGTAGAAATCATTATCAAGGAAAATGATGAGGAATTGAATTTGCTCAAACTCAAGTTAGAATAAAAGGAAATGCTCCTTGCAGAATTAACAAACCAGTTCACAACCAAGAATGAAGAATTAACAAAAACTAAAAGGCAACTAATGGAGAATGAGGAAAAATGTAAAAGATAGACCTCTGTGTCAATAGTCTCTGCACATACTAAATTGTCTTATTTTCCACTCAAGTAGTTATGGGATGACACATGCAGAGAACTCAGTGAAATCAAAGCATCTAATACAGACTTGAAAGGTAAACTGGCAGAAGAAGAGAAAGCAAGGAAAGAATGGGAAGACAAATTTTATGAGGAAAATGATAAGTATAAATGTCTTGTAAAATTACAAATAGTTTGTATGATGAGTGAGAAGTTGCTTGCCTGTAGAAGACCTTCTCCTATTTATAGCATGTTTTTAGAGGAACAATTCATTCACTAGCAGTTGGCAAGGATAACATGTGGCCTTCCACATGAAATAAAAGATGAAGTTGATTTCTTAACTGCCTACTCCTTAGCTAATATAGAATAGGAAAACCTTCTTTGTGAATTTTACCTCTACAATTTTATGTTAGAAAGAAATATAGGTTTTATGATCAATTTGTATGTAGGAGAAATCCAGCTTAACACATTTGTCGTTGTTCTTCAAAATCAATTGCATGGAAAGAAAGGGAGTCAGAGCATTGGTCAAAGGCTAGTTCATCTGGTCTCTATATGAGAATTCATTATGGTGATCCATTTGCCTTTGCTATATATTTCTAATCCCATGCATTTTAATGATAAATTCAAGGGAGCTTATCTTTTTAGTTTACAACAAAGCATGGATGTCTTCACCTCCTATGAAAGGGAAAATTTTGATAATATATATGATGCATGTTTAAAAAAATGGGAATTTCTTCCAATGGCATTGAAAATAAGGGAAGTAATATCCCCTTCAAATTTGATCTAGATTTTAGAAAGGGCAAAATATTTATGCATAATAATTCCTTAGATCAATGAAACTCTCCTGAGCATATGGATAGGAATGCAGAGAAGGCCACCTCTACTTCTCACTCCCATATCTCCTTGGCAAAATAGACAACCTCAACATCCCACTCAATTTGAGGAATGGAAAAGAAAATTAGAAGCAGAAGCAGGGTATAGTACTTTTGAGTCAAAGCATTGGGATATTTAGTTTCAATCATTTGATCTAAGCAATCAAATGGAATGCAGGATATACAATCCTGAATTTGAAGAATGAAGTTTGTAAAGGGACTTACAAAAAAGTAAGTATGGGGGAAATGATGAGGCTAGGATATGCCTAATAAATGTATAATAAATTACCTCATCTTACTCTCTCTTTCTATTAATTTTTATTGCATTTTGTAACTTTTATTTTGATGTTAGGATGTGATTATCCATCTTTTGCTGATTGTGATTCTAAAATTTTAAAAGACCTGTAATTCCTAAAAAGTGTGTTGGAAAATTCTAGTTTTGAAATAAAATAGGTCATCATCAGGCTAAAGAACAAATATGAAGTGGATTGCATGTTTTTAGAAGCATTGGACTCAATTCTGATTAGTTCTAAAACCTACATAATCTATTCTGGAATCATTACAGTTAGTTTTGAAACCTATAGAATCTATTTCGGGACCATCATAGTTAGTTATGGAACTCCACCATACTATTTAAAGTTGTCACATTTTTGGACTTAGATCTAAAACTCTATATTTAGCTATGGTACTCTTTCAAATAAGCTCCAGAACTTTTGTGGCTAGAAATGGAACTGATGAGAATCTATTCCAAACGACTGGTGATCTGTCAAGATCAATGATGCCATTAAATCGGGAATAGATTCCCAATTTTTTGAACTGATAGAATCAAGACAATTATCACATAGCTGGACATCTAGCCACATCTTGATTTAGCATCTATTATGGGCATGATTTAGTTCCATCATATCTATGAAATAGTTACAGCCATCAAAGCATCTATATATACAGACCTGGGAATTTAGTAAAAATATATATGGATAGAGATATAGAAGATAGAAAAAATCATAGAATAATAGAGAGATAAAGGATAGCTTAGTACATTTTATAATACAGGGCATTTTATTAATGAAATAGCTATTCTTGTTTTTAAAGAAAATTGAATTGTTCAAATCCTGTTCTAGGCAGAGCAAGGGCCCACTCCTCCAAAGAACCAGGATCTTCATTTTTGTCAGTATTTATATTTCTATTCACAAAATTAAATAGGTAACTCTGTTAAATTTCTAAATGATTCCAACTCTTTGAAGTTAAGATTTTTTTTAAAATTTTTCCTACAGGCATTTTAGATTAAATTTTCATTTTTGCAACATGTGCTTATTTCCAGCAATCAATTTCATTTCTGCAATGTGTGTTTATTTCCAGCAATCAATTTTATTTCTACAATGTGTGCTTATTTCTAGCAATCAATTTCATTTCTGTAATGTGTGTTTATTTCCAACAATCAATTTTATTTCTACAATGTGTGCTTATTTCCAGCAATCAATTTAATTTCTAAAATGTGTGTTTGTTTCCAATAATAAATTTCATTTCTACAACATGTGTTTATTTCCAACAATCAATTTCATTTCTGCAACGTGTGTTTATTTCTAGCAATCAATTTCATTTCTGCAACGTGTGTTTATTTCCAACAGATTTGCATAGTTTGATTCCAATAAGGTTTTAACCAATAAATCCTTAAGACATTAAAAACCCCCCAAAACAAAAATATATAAATACCCCCATTCAATTACTAAATCATTATGATTCCTCTTGTTGCATACAGCTTTAGACATAGCCCTGGTTAAATGTGACATCAACAAAAAGTTGATTAAATGAAGGGGATAATGACACCCAATAGTATAAAGGAGTCTCTACTTGAGTATTTTAGGTATTATCATAGATTATTTATAGATATTAGGATTAGTCACAAATTTTTCAATTATTCTATTGATTTGTTGGATATCACCTTCTTCAAAGGTGTTAACTTTTATAGTAGTGTCAATCTTACCACTAAGTGATTTTAGAATAAGTTGAATGCCTACTAGTACATTCCATTATATTATTTGCATCCATAAAATTAGAATAAATCCTTCATAATCAATGAGCTTTAGTGGTACCTTTTTAGAGAGTTTGATCCAACAGGATTCATACACCTCATGAGGCTTCTTTATTCAAGATTGAGAGCTAGAGGATATACTAGATAGTTTCTACTCAACATAATTAGGAAAGTTTCTCAAAATGATAAGTTAGTTATTCTCAATTAGGTGTAGTCTCATATTTGAAATAGAAATAGCCCCTCCTTGTTTTTAATATTGATTATAGCTATGTTATCTACTAGACTTGTATCTTTGTAAAGGTAGTTTCAAGTATTCACCATCTCAAGTAATATGGAGACAATCCTAGGTTATGGGTGGCCTAATATATGGATTGAATATTTATATTTCAAGGTATATCTCTACTTGATGTATCAGTTAGGATCTCTACTCTACACTAATAACTTGCCAAATAAAAGGGAAGAATATAATTTGAAAGTTAACATATCTAACTGAGGTGATACACCATAATCTATCTATAACTTGTCTAATATATTGAATAGTTGTCAATGGTGTCATAGTTATGTCATGGAGGTGTCAAAGTGAGTGGATGAAGTTTATTGATATTCTAAGTGATAATGACAAAGTGTGAAATGTGCTTGTCCTAGTATGCTTGAAGGAAGCTTAGTTGATCTTTAGTTTTGGTATGGTTAGATATATTTAGGGATGAGTATGGTGACTTGAGCATGTGTAAGGGGTCCCATCATAAGTCAAGAATTATTTGATTATTTGTGTGTATGAGTGGATTTCATCTATTTTTTCATTTTTTTCATCTATGCATTTTGGGTCTAATGGTAGAAAATCTATGTAGGTAGTTTGCTAACATCACCATTACCACATGTGGATGAGTTATGGGGAGTCGGTCATATGGTTATGATCACATTTTTGCCTAATTCCTATGTACTAAATTTCATGTCATGTGATGAAGTGAAATATAAGATATGAAAGTACAATGTTGGGCTCCCTAGTAGTTTGATAGTGTTTCCCATACTTGCCAAATTTGTAATGTGGTACAAAAAACTGAGTAGGCATTTTGATGTAGTCATATTTTGCACATGTGATAGTTTTAGGAGAATTTGATCATATGGGGTTGTTTATTTTTGTACCTAATTTATATTTACTAAATTTTAGGTCATGTAATGAATTGCATCAAAATATATTCATGTGAAAAGTTAGCCTTCTAGATAGTTCTTGGCATAGTTGGCTTTGTGGTATAAAAATCTAATTGGGCATATTAATGGCATTATATCTTGAAAATATTAAGGTCTTAAGAGATGATTAACAAGTTTTTGGATTATCCTATGTCAGGATATCATATGGTCTAAATTTTGGATCATGCGTATAAGTGTAGTAAAAGTTATTGAGGTTCAAAGTTGGCCTTCTGGGTAGATTGCAATGGTCTCATATTCAATTTTATAAGAGATAAAGATCAAGACCAAATGAAGATCTAATAGTTCATAGGAAATAAAAAAAAAATTGATATAATGGTATGTATAAATTCAAATAGGTTAAAGTGTTCATTGGTTAATGAATTTAAAGATCAAACTCCTTACAAAAGGATTATTGGAGTGTGTTCATTCCAATATGTTAGGAAGCAATGAGATGAGGACAAGTGTTCAAAGTTTAACATCAAGAAAAGATAAATATCAAGCTTATTCCAAGACCTAAAGGTGATACTGTGTAAATATCATTAGATATAAATGGTGGGTATTTATTGAGATGAATTCAATGTGTCCAATGTTTAACACAAATAAAGATCGAGCTATGTACAAGAGATCGATAATGTGTATGTGGTCAAGATTGCAAGATTACATGAGATGAGGTCAAGTATTCAAAGTTTAACATTTGGGAAGTGGAAAAATATGTGTTAAAGTTTGAATAATATTGATGGTACATGTTTAATCTAAGTGGTGAGGCCATAAGATGAGGATAAAGTGGTCGATGTTTATCTTTGACTATTTGAATTCAAATATTTGAATTAAATAAAGGAAAAACTAATGTCTAGTTTTTAGGCCATATATTTTGATACATGCAGAATTTGCTCATGGTGTAAAAAGTGAATTTGTAGAGGAATCTAAGGAACATTTGGAAATATATATTTTAATATATGAAAGTGTGAACAATCAAAGTTATCAAGGCTCAAAGTTGATTATGTTTTTGTGTATGTCCTCCCAAGTGACTTGAGAAGATTGTTTGAGCTTGTTTTGATATTATTTTGATATCTATTAATGAATTATATATTGGGGAGTGTTTTAGATTCCATGAGAACCATATATATACATTATGGAGGTTTGAACAATCATATATAGTATAAATAAAGGGTTACAATTTGATTATGTTTTCATTCATAATGATTGTGTGTATAGAGAGGTGTTTCACTAAAGGCCTTTGGTCAAGAGGACTTAATCAAGGTTTTTGGTCTAAAGGACTTGACCAGTCTCTTTTTTGTAATATCTTATAGGAAAAGTAGTCCATGTGTTTTAGGTTTTAGAGTGATTTTTATTCTCCATGAGGGTTTCCCACATGACCTATATGTTATGTGTTTGATCTTGTATATGTATTGAATGAATGAGCTCTCTTGTTAATATTACTTGATGAAGTTGATATATGATAATTGTTTAATAGTTTGAAAGGATTGGAATTGAAATTGAAATATCTAGGCTCAATGATTCACCCCCTCTCAGTGATTTTATTTTTAATAACTGGAGTTAGACCAGGTCCTTTGGTAAAGACTTGATATCTTGAAGGTGATCCAAGGTACAATATGTGTAGTCATCAAATGTAAGGAGGTTTATATACTAATAAATTACCATTGTTCAATGGATCCAATTATGATTTTTGGAGTGCAAGGATGAGGACATACATTATGTCCCTAGGGTTTGATATATGTAAATTTTTTGTGGATGGTTATGTTGATCCTACTACTCCTCCATCTAGTGCTCCAAACAAGAAGTTGTTTGAAAATAATTCTAAGGTAATGAATGCCATCACTTGTGGTCTTAAAGATACTAATTTCACCATGGTAATCCATTATAAATATGATAAAGAGATATGGAACAAAATGTAGATAATTTATGAAGGATATTCAAAGGTCAAGCTTGCTAAGTTGTAGACTTGCAGAAGGTAATTTGAAAGTCTCAATATGAAGAAACAAGATTTTATGGCATCCTTTCTATAGAGAGTTTATGAGATTGTGAACATCATCAAAGATCTTGGAGATAACCTTTAAGAGGCCACTACAGTTCAAAAATTATTAAGGTCTTTCTCCCTCAAGTTTGATCTAAAATTATTTGTTATAGAATAAAGGCATGATCTTACTCAGTTGAAGATGGATCAATTATATGTCACCCTTACTTCCTATGAGATGAGAGTAAATGATGATATACCACCAAAGAAGGAAGTAACTTTCAAGTTTGAAATGAAGAAAAAGAATAAGCTCTAAGGTAAGAAACCCAAGGAAGATGACATTTTTGATATAGATGAGGATGAACTAATTACTTTGATTTCAAAGAAATTAAAAATAGGTTTAGGTAATTATAAGGGTAAACTACCCATCAAATACTTCAATTATGGAAAGGTAGGATATTTTGATAATAATTTACCTCATAATTATAAGAATAATAATGATAAAGAGCATGATCAAGGTCATGATGATGGAAAGAGATCATTGAGGTTTGATAAAAACAAAAAGGGATTCCAAAGGTTTGACAACAAGAAGTACTTAAAGGACAAGAAGAGACTCTATACCAAAGAAGATTACAACTCATCAAAAGAGAGTGAAGTCAGTGACTTAGAGTATGATCATGAAGATGATGGTCTTGATAAAGATGAAGCCCTCTTCATGGCTAAGGAAGGTATTTGCTCACATCAAAATGAGTTTACTTGGAGTGATTCAGATGATGATGAAAATGAGGTGGACTATGAGACTACATTGATAACTGATCTTGAAGAACTAAATATTGAAAAGAAGATGAAGCTCAACTCAAATACTATGAATAAAAATTTAGTGTTTATGAGGAAATAATAAATGAAGATACCAAGGAGCATGAATATATAGTCAAGGATCTCAATTGTCAATTGGAAATCCTATCTACAAGATTGAAAGCTAAAGGAGATGAATTATTAAGGTATGTAATTAAAAATGAGTAATTAAAATATAAATTAGAGAAGACATATAGTAAGGTGAAGTCCTTTTTGAGATTTTAAAAGAGCTCAAGTGATCTAGACAATATTTTGAGTGGTTAAAATCATGCAAGTTATAAGATTGGTCTTAGATACAAGTAAGAACCAGAGAATGCAACTCAAGATAAGATGAAGACTAGTGTGAACAAGGAAAATCATAATTTGAATAAAAATCATTAGACAAGAAATGAAGGTGCTGGTAGAATGAAGATAAATCAGATCAGACAATCAAATTTCATAAGGTACATAAATTTTAATGGTTACTTCTATATGTAATCAGTTTGGGCATAGAGATAGAGAATGCAAGAGACATATTAGAAATGAGTTTGCATGGAATTATGATGGGGGATATCATTAAAAAGGTGTGATAAAAGTTAAGTGTTTCAACTATCTTAATGAGGGATACTTTGCTAAGCATTATCTAAATAAGGTAAGGTAAAGTGAGTCTTCTTCAAAAGGAGTAGTTTGTCTCAGTTGTTATGACATAAGACACTTTTAAATATTTTTTCCATATTAGGTAGGTAAATTTGAGTTCACTTCAAGAATAATGATTTGCTATAACTATGAAAAGAGAGGTCACACTACTAGATTCTGCAAACAAAGGCCTATAAATTAGAATAGGTTTAATCAGGCTCTTATAGTGCAAAGAAGAAGGAAATTTAACTCAAGTAAGTCAAAAGTGTCAATTTTGAGTCATTATTAGTCTATAGGTCCAGGTAATCTATTTTATATGGTGGAGAATGCTACAAAAGTTGATGAGTGCCAAGGGGTCTCATTGTCTGCTCATGTTGAGAATGAAGAGACCAAGTTCACAAAGAAGACAAAGGTATTGGTTGAGTCTAGTTTTGAGGTGTGTATGGATATAAGTGAACATCATATCATTATTTGGAATGTATCATTCAAATAACATTAATTTTTAGTACCTATTAATGAGGTTCTAAGTTGTAAGGAAGATTCTATAGATGAAAATGTATGTCATGAATCTATGTTATCACCATGTATTGTCAATTCAATCATAGAAGATAATGTTGTAGTGGATGAGAATGTTTATTATATTAATCCTAAGAAGAATAAGAATAAAAAATACAAGTATTAGATAAATAAGGAGGAGAATAAATATGAGGTATTGTGGGCAACTCCTAGTTTTACATTGTTCTAAGACATTATGAAGTAGGTTGTCTCTGCCTATGCTTCTTAAGAGACATCTTTCTTGTGGAGAAGCAAGTTTGTGTGCTCAAGATAATAATGCCAATATGTATAAATAATTTTTTTGATCCTAGAAGCTCATTGGTTAAGGGGGAGAAACAAGTTCATGAGCTTGCTCTAGAGGTTTGTGAAGGAGTTGTAGTATAGGGTCAAAATGGGTGTTTCTGGGTGGATTAATGAGATTTATGGAATGTCAAGAAGAGTTTGGTGATAAGATAGGTCTTTTCACTTATTTTTGGTGTGATCTAGGTGTTTTTGTGGTTTGAAGGTTTTTTGAAGTCAAGTTGAATATTTTTTAGTAATCTTAGTTTTCTTAGTTTTGGCTTAAGGGCAAGCAGGCTTAAAATGGGTTATAGGATGTATGGGTTACCAAATGTGTGAACTATAAAATCTTGGTCCATAAATGTGTGATGGTTATTTCTATGTATGAAAGAAGTTTCAAGAGTGCACATTGACCAAAAAGAGGTTTGTTGACCCTGTTTATTTTTAGGATTTTAGGTTTTTGGGCTCTGGTAGAAAAGTAGTTTAACTTGTGAATTAAAGTCTAGGGCCTTTTAATACATTTATTGGGTCATCAAATCATGTTTCATAAATATTTTAAGGCTTGTGGTTTTAAAATTATTCATTTTTTTGTCAAGATGGAGGCCTAATTAGCAAGTTAGTTTATGAAGGAAGTATGTTTTAAAAGATGAGACAGGTGATTAAAATAGGTATTCTTGTAGGGGAATATAATAATTTTTCATATATGAAGTTATAGGTTTTGAATGTGCATATACTAAAAATTGTGAGCTCTAAAAGTTCAAGGTAGGGATACAAGGAGTCTAGATAGGCCTATTGATAAGAAGAGTGATTTGTGTTCAGTTTATCCAAAAAGATAAAGGTATGAGTATTTCAAGGAGATTTATTAGGTTGGTTTAGATAATGTTTAATATTTGGTGAGTGGCATGAAGTTTTTTTGTTGGTCCTTAAGGTGGTTTGAGAGAGAAGGATAGTAAGCCTGTATGGTGGTTCTTTATGGTGTGTGGATATTTGAAGATGATCAAGAGGTGAAATGGATCAGAGATCTTAAGGGGAGTCCCTCTTAGATGTTTATTTGTGAATTACATTATATTTTAGTTTTTTTTGTGTTATTTATTCACTAGTTGCAGTGCTTGGTTGAAGAGAGTGTTGGCATAGAACAAGAGGAAGTTGTCAAGACAAGAAGAGGTAGGATCAAGGTAAGGGGAGTTTGTATCATCTTTATAAGATAGTCTCTCTTATTGATGGTATTTTTATGTCCTTAGTATTATATTTTTCCCACTTTATCATTGTGTCAAAGGGGGATAAAGTTCCTATTATGAGATTGCTTGAAAAGAGAGAAGGAAGGTGAGTTGTATTTTATTTTATGATGGGTGTTGACATCAATGACAAATGGGGAGATTATTGGAGAGTTTTTAATGATATCATGGAGTTTTCCAAGTGATTTTATTAATTTCCTTGATATTCCAAGTGATAATGACAAAGTGTGTAATGTGTTTGTCCTAGTATCCTTTAAGGAGGCTTGGTTGATCTTCAGTTTTGGCTTGGTTAGAGATGTTTAGGGATGAGTATGGTATTTGATCATGTGAAAGGGGTCCTATCATAAGTAAATAATTATTTGAGTGTTTGTGTGAATTATTGGATTTCAGCTGGTTGATCATTATTTTCATCTATATAGTTTGGGTCTAGTGGCAAAAAAAATGAGTAAGTAGTTTGCTGACATCACCAATGTCACATGTGGAAGAGTCAAGGGGAGGTGGCTATATGGTTATAATAAAAAAAAATTCATAATTTCTATGTGATAAATTTTAGGTCATGTGATGAATAAAAATATAATATATTAAAGTAAAAATTTGGGTTCCCAAGGAATTTGACAGTGTTTTCCCATACTTCGCCAAATTTGCAATATGGCAAGAAAAGATGAGTATACATTCTGATGTAGTTATATTTCACATGTGTGGTAATTTTAGGAGAATTTGATCATATGAAATTTTTTATTTTTTTTTCTTATTTGATATGCACTAAATTTTAGGTCACGTGATGACTCGCATCAAAATATATGCATGTGTAAATTTGGCCTTCCAGATAGTTCTTCACATAGTTATCTCTATGGAAAAAAAATCTAAGTGGGTATATTAATGGAATTATATCTCAAAAATATGAAGATTTCAAGAGATTATTAATACATGGTTGGATTATCCTATTTGAGTAAATCATATGGTCCAAATTTAGATCATGCATCTAAGCACAATAAAAGTTATTGAGGTCAAAAGTTGGCCTTCTAGGCAGATTGCAATGGTTCCCATACTTAGTCAATTTTGTAAGAAATAAAGATAATGACCAAATGAAGATCCAATAGTTCACAGGTGATCATATAGAATAATATAACAATACGTATCAATTAAAATATGTCAAAGTGTTTGTTCGTTAATGAATTTAAAGATTGAGATCCTTATAAAAGGATCAACAAAACATGTTCATTCCAAGATGTCAAGAAGTAGTGAGATGAGGACAAGTGTTCAAAGTTTAACAACAAGTAGAGATAAAGATCAAGATTCTTCCAAGATATAATGGTGAGATATTTTTTGTATAGTTATATATAATGATGAATATTAAGAAAGATGATTTCAAGGAGTCTAATGTTTAACACAAATAAATATCGATCTACGTACAAGAGATTGACAACGTGTATGTGGTCAAGATTACAAAATTACACAAGATGAGGTCAACTATTTGAAGCTTTACATTTGGGTAGTGGCACACCATGAGTTAAATTTATAAAAATATCAATGGTGCATGTTTAATTTTAGTGATGAGGACACAAAATGAGGACAAAGTGGTCGATGTGTAACTATGACCATTTAAATTCAAATACTTGAAATTAATGAAGGAAAGACCAGTGTCTGGTTTTTGGGCCATATCTTTTGATACAAGTATAATTTATTGATGGTATAAAAATAGAATTTGTATAAAACTCAAAGGTTCATCTATAAATATATATTTTAAGATATGAAAGTGTGTATAGTCAAATTTATGAAGGCTCAAAGCTGACTATGTTTTTGTGTGTCTTGTAATCAACTCAAGAAGATTTTTTGAGCTTGTTTTGGTGTTATTTTGATATCTCTTGATGAATTAGCTATTGGGGAGTGTTTTATACTCCATGAGGAACATATTTTTACATTATTAATGTTTAACCAACTATATGTAATATTAAAAAAGGGTTATAAGTCAACTATGTTTATGTTCATGACTGTGTGTATAGAGAGGTGTTTATTCTAATGGTGGGTTAATAGAAGAGTGATATGATGGATGTTGGAACTTAAAAGTGGCTTATAAATCATGTTTCATGGTTCCATGTGTTTTAATGTGTTCTTATGTTCTTATTCTACTTAGAGAAGTGTCAAAGAGTAGAATGGGTCATCATAAGACCGAAAAGGTGACTTAGGTCTATTTGAAAGTGTGTTGTGCTTAAGTGTGACCCAAGGTAGATGCCTTAAGGATGAAGGAATGTATTTTGGATGATAAGGAAAATTTTTGGAATTGATAAATCATGAATGATATAGAAATATTGAAACTAAATGAGATGTTTTCTAGACTTTTACAAGGATTGTATTTGAGTAGTATGCATTGAAGTGAAGAAGAGAGGATAAATAGTGTGCTTGTTGGATGAGTTAATGAGTAGAATAGTTTATTGATTATGTGCATGACTTGTAGGTCACATTTTTTATATCATAATAGTGTTATTATAGTTTGAGTATATGTGAAGAGGTTTGAGTGTGCATATGAGGATAATTTGAGTGAAGAAAGAGAGAGTTTATGGCATGCCTATGTGACAGTCCTATATGAGATAGACAAGGAGTTTGTGAAGAGGTTAGATAATCATATATCCATCATAAAGTGTTGAATACACCAGTTCTAAGGTGGAGTTGTTAACTTAAAATGAGGTTCTAAAGGACTTGATATTTTTTACGAGTAGTTGTTCTTTGTGAAATAGGTGTTTCTCAAAATTCCTTTGGTCAAGAGAACTTGATCAAGGTTTCTACTCTAAAGGACTTGACTAGTCTCTTATTTGTAATCTCTTATAGGACAATTAGTCCATGTGTTATAGTCTTGAGAGTGGGTTTTATTCCCCATGAGGCTTTCCCATAGGAACTATGTTATGTGCATTTGATCTTGTGTATGCATTGAATGAATTATCTCTCGTGTTAATGTTTCTTGATCAAGTTGAATGTTTAATAGTTTGAAAGGATTAGAACTAAAATTGAAATATCTAGGCTCACTGATTCACCCTACCCCCTCTCAATGATTGTACCTCTAACATAATATGCACTAAGAAGTCTAAATAAAAACATGGTCATAATTATACTTTTCAAATGAAGGATTACAAACATCAATATTTCACATAGAGGCTTAACTTTATGCATGATCTAAGGTGGTTGATCAATAGGTCTCTCAAAAACACTAAGGGAATATTACACTTGCCATATATACAATATTATTCAAGCACACTATGAAACCTATAAGGATGAAATAAAACCTATAAATAGGTAAAGAGGAGAGGAAAAAATGAAAGGAATCATGCATTATCACTATCATTCATCAACTAACCCTGAACATACACTAGTCACAAGCATTGAGGAGGCATGAATTCAATCTTATTCATTCTAAAGAGGCAAATACAAGTGTTTTCTTAATAATGGATTTTCCACAACATAGGTTAAGGATTATTTCAAATGCATAAAATAGTCTTACATATAGATACAATGATAAAGGAGAGAGATACAAATTAAAAGCCTAAAAACTAGGAAATGTGGCATCCACTATGTCCTTCTCCAGCTTCAATACAACACTTCCTTGATTATATCTTTTATTTTCTAAAAAATGTGGTGTAGAGGTAGAAATGAGACTTTTATTGAAGGTTTTAATAAGTAATTAACATTTATTAGAGGAATATGACTAGTTGAAGTACCTACATTCATGCTTGTACACCCTATATTATAGATCACATGTCCTTTTTGATGAATGAGTCTACCTCATGTTGATGCCTAAAGGTGTATCATAGGTGGTTATTAGTGTTTAAGAAACACTACTCATTTCTAAATCTAGAGAATCTAATACATGATTTACAAGTTGTGATAATCCTATCATCCTTGGTGGAATAGAGGTAGAACAAGTTGATTATTTCAAAAATTTGTATTAGTTAGTGGTTGGGAGACACTATGGATTAATAGTTGATATTTGGTTTTGAATACGACATGTGATATTTAAAGTGAATTATGATTAAACATAAATCTAAATATAAATTAATAAAAATATTCATAATAAACTTGGTCTAAGGTTAATTGATAAAAAGGAGAAAAAGGGAGGGTAAGGTGAAAAAGGGAGGCATTGTTAGTCTCTATTTCAAACATTATGAAAAAGTTTTAATTTCATCTAAACATGAATTTAACCAATGTGAAACACGAAGTGGCTTTAGCTCAAATCCTATCAAACAATAGGCAAACATCTAAATAAAGTATGAAAAGATGCAAATAAGAACATGATTTACTTTAAGAATTCTACCCCTGCAAGCAAATAACATTATCCCAAATGCAAGAAGAGAAAAGAAAGTGGACTAAAATTAAGAACTTTCAACTAATCTAGCATTAGCACAAATTAGCAACTCTATTTTTAAAGATGCACATCCAGGATTCATAAGAACCATTCAAATCTGACAATAAGACCAAACACATGAGAGAGAAACCATGATAGTGATTCACATAAGAAAATGTGGACAAATTTTGTAGAACTCTTCACTTTGTATTAACTTTATCAAAAGTTATAAAATAGATATTTGGATCAAAAACTCTCTCCCCTTTTACAATAGGCAATACCTCTTTATATAGATCTTTCATGAGGTATGCCAGTTAGTCATGTCAAGTATTAAGGACAATTGTCCTTTTAAAATTATTTTAGAACCTCTTAGACATTCTAAAATGACTAACCCATAAGCTATTTGCTTTAGAAGTTACATATGCCTTTAAAAAAATAATATTCTATTTTCAAAGTATTGTACATGCTTAGTTACAAAAAGAATATTCCTAATTCAACTAACTTGGAGACCTCATGGTCCCTTTGATGTTGAAGTATTCTCTTGATATTGTTTCAAAATCTTTATTGCTTGAGCATGATGATCATATATCAAATAAAAATTGAAAACTAGATCCACGAAGAGTCCATCTTCCTAAGTTTCCAGGTTCCTAAAGTAGTTGTCTTCCCTTTCCATAGCCTCTTTGACACTTCTTGAATTTGTTATTCTTTCTTTAGCATTCAATATCATATCCAAGGCATTGCTATTATCAGCCCCAATTCTTCCCTAACTTTGATTCTTTAATTCATGCATAACGTGGGCAATTCTCAACTTGAATTCTTCATCAGTAATTAGACCTATGGAACTAAGCATGGTGGGATCTATGATCATGCTCCCAAGTATATTATCCATCCTATTTATCAACTAATTTACATTTTCATGAAGGTCTTCTAAGCCTTGGACCACTTATGTCGACCTTTGATCTTGTCCACTAGTATTGCCATGACCATGTTTAGGTGAGCTAAGTTGATTATTTCAAAGTTAAGGATTTGATCTTTTATTAAGATACCAACCAAGCATTTTACTTTTCTTCTTTATTTCTACCATTGGTGGACTAAATTCACAGCCACATAACTTAGTTGGCTCACCACACCTTTTCTAGATTTCATTATTTTCAAAGAGCTGAACATATAAAACAAAGAGGATTCAAACATCTTTATCATTGTATTAGGGACTGATAAGACTGCCTATTTCTCCAATTTTTTATTTCATTTTTGCATGACTTTGAGAGAAACTTACAATTGTTATGTTTGTGCTTGGGCTAAATCAAGCACATTTTCCTTAAATATCTAACTCTGACCAAGATTTTTTCCTTCCATTGGGGTCAATCCAAAAAAATTCTCCACTTTTTGGAAATTTAACTCTTCTCCACCAACCATGGTATTCTTCTTAGTTACTCTCTACAAACTAGTTGTAATTGGGCCAAATTTAAAATTAACTAAAGATTGTGTCACCTTTGGAGCTAGAGTCTATAATTGTGTTCCACTACACTTCCCTATATTATCCATCCTTCTTTCATCCTCATTTTGTAGAGATAGGATCCATGGCTTGACCTCTTTATGTACTAGGATATTGATTTCCTTCATAATTATACAAGGGTGTTATACAATAGGTACTTTTTGCAATTTTCCATAGATGAACCATCCAAGAATGGTGGTACCCTAAATTAGGTTTCCTTCACTAAAGAGGTTGATTTCACTCAAAGGATGAGTGACAATCACCTTGGGCTTCTTGTTTTTGACTGAGATAATGGCCAGATCTAACTTTATTTTAGGGGTGTTTATAGGAACTAGGTCTAAGAATTCCTTCCCCTTCTCTTCTTTTATTTCTTCCACTTATTCATCCTCAGATTCATAAGATACTAACATCATTTTTAGATCATCTTCAATAATCTCCCTAGGGTAAAATACTACCATGTGAACCTCTTTATCTAGTGATCCTTGTCCTTCTACCTAGGTTAAAGATGATTCATCAGGCCTTCTCTCTTCTAACCATTGCTCAATTTGTGCCTCATGTCTAAATTATTCTTGTGTTTGAGATGAGGAATGTATAAAAGAGGTGTCACTTAGAAAATGGTATTGCCTTTGCCCCAGTTTCCATTTTTCATCATTCTCCTTTTGTTCCCTCAACATCCCAGATTTAGGTTTGATATTATGTTTATTCAATCTCCCAATGACCTCAGATAATGAAGATTCCTTTATGTATAATGGGTTAAAAGGATCGGAATGATGATCATAGGGTACATTTATTCCCTTATTTTACAAATCTTCCTTAAATCTTCCATGGGGTCCCACTATCTCATCTCATCTATTTACAAATTAAAGGATGCCCTATGCTTGGAAGCAACCTCAATATTATCCCATTATGAAAAAATAGTCTTTCTAATGGTTAGGGGGAGGGTGTGAAGTAGTCCTTTCCTTTTGTTTTTATACAAACCATCTATTCCATTGCATATTTGATAAGCCACCTCTTAATCTGTTAGTTTGATGGGTACATGGATAGGTAGCCTGAGTGGTGTGTATTATGTTCCTTCAACCCTGATGATTATGTAGTCTAGATACAACCATATATCCCTCATGATCTCAATTGAATTTTTGACCAAGGGGATTACCCTCATCATTGGGATCCCTATGATGGCATCAGTAAGGGTTGGGTAAACACAATAACATATGAATTGGATGTGGCCTCTATATTTGAATATATGTAACTTTAAATAGTATTGGGAGATTGTATGTGTCCCATTAGGTGACCATTATCTAAGTTTTGGGATCATTATTTTGGAAATAAAGGCATCCAAGAGGTATTATATCATGAAGAACTAGTTCTTAGTTCTTTTCTATACTATAAAAATTTGTCTACTTAAATAGGTGTTGATAACCTCACCAAAAAGAGGGGTGAGTTGCTTCTCAATCATAAAATAGACTAAGGGTACCCAAATTTTGTCCACATAAGTAGTGTTTTAATTTACACATAACTTATTCATCATTTTCATGGTTATTCTTATTCCAAGTCTAAATTTACCAATGGGTATGTTTCTATTGAAATAAGAAAATACTTGGTTTCCAAAATACAACCACAAGGAAAGGATGCTCTTCAAATCATTGTCATTGGACCAATTGTTGATTGTGGCTTGGTCTACTTGGGGTTTAGGTAGTTTTTAATAATTTTAAAATTCTATAGTAGAGATATAAGATATTTTTTTGTGAGTGTGCTCATTGATCAGCATGCCTTTATTAATTTTACCATCCTTAGAAATAAGAGAGAGAATGTCTATATAATGTAGTACCTTGGGTTTTGTTGTAGCATAATGGAGATCCATCATTTGGATGGAAACTATGTCATATTAGAGTCTCTTTTCCATCACATTCTTCTCTTCCTATCGGGTTATAGTTGGTTGTTCTTAAATGGTCTAGAAAATCTTGGACTAGTTGTTGTCCCTAGTGTTCAGAGTGGTGGCATCAAACTATGTGTCCTTGAAAATCCTCCCCTCTACATCTAAAGTCAAATAGAGATCCACATCTTCCCTTAAAACACTTTTTTGAGTTTCCATGGTAGTTAATTTTTCAAATTGATTACTAGTGGATCAAAATTTAGTCCCAAATTAAATTATTCTTGCATAGGGAACACTCCAATCTTACTTTTGGTTGATTATGATGATCACAGGGTCTAACTAAGGGTTTTTTATATGCTAAGGTATTTTTTGAATGTTTTTATAGATCTTTAATGGTGGTATCTTTTATAACTTATGTGAAATTTGTGCCATAGATTTTATTTAGATCTAGTATTTATACCTTTTCCCTACATCAAGTCCACATAATCTTCAAATATATCATGTCTAGCTTATGTGGCTCCAATATGGCATCAATGTGGCATTATGCTCACTAATATTTAAATTATAACCATTTTTCATTTTTTTAAATGTGTTAATATTTCATTGGTTATAAGTCTTTTGAAAATTCTATCTCACCTTACACTATTGAACCTATTTGCTTTGATCAACACTATTTGCTGATCTCAATATGAGAAATTGAACACCATTAACTACTTGTTATATTCTCCGTGGTTGTGACACTTATCACTTACACATTCATCCTAACCTTTATTGAAATGTTAACATCAATCTCACACCATCAAATCCTCTCTACTTGAATGAATGCACTTTATTGATCTTGATATACTAAATTATGTCCCCTCCTCTACAGACCATCAATCATAATGTGTATTCTCATATACATACCATCAATCTTTGAAATATGTTAAAAATTTAATTTTTGGATTGTGTATATGCCACATGTCATATTTACAATCATCCTCAGGTATTTTGACTTTTCAACCTTCATCATGCACTGTTAGATCTTATTTGGCCAAATCAACACAACATCATATCTTGATTTTAGAGGTATAATGCCATTATTTGTTCAATATTATTTCATTGAGATTATGAAACTTGTCACTTTCTCACTTGTCCCAAAGATTTGAATTATAAAAATTTATCTTTTACCATTATATCACCTTCATTTGATCAATCATGCTTCACCAGATCATATTTTATTATGTGCCATTAGATCTATGCGAGGGTTCCTATGATGATGACACTTGTCACCCTCTTGCTTGCTTCAGATCTCTATTAAAACCTTTAATTTGACACACACCATTAGATCAATATTTCCTAAGAAAATGTGTATCATTGATCCTATGGTTAATAACAATATTAAGTTAGGCTTGAGAAATATAGAGAACTTAAGATAGAGGCTTAGACTATGGTTTTCTTCATGTTGAAAATCATGATAAAACCTTAGGATAAAATTTTAATCTAATTTAAAAAACATAATTAAATGGACCCCATGAATGACAAGAGATAATTCATAAATTTATATCCTAGGGTTTTTATTATATTCATAAATATAATCAAAACTTTAGGATAAAGTTTTATGACTTGTCTAGGATATAACAAAAGGCACCCTGCATTAGTTGAACCATGTTAATAATAAAAGAGACCATGGGGTCATGAGACATAAATGGACCAAGCATAATATTTTTAGACTAAGGTTTGGTCATTTTTTAAAACATGACTAAGCCTTAGGATAAAAATTAGGCTAAGTCCATGGCATGAATAATTATTCTCACATAAATTTGAATTTAATTCAAAAGGGACCTAGGTTAATACATTAGAATAGGGTTTTAACATGACTTAAAATATATTTAATTAATCTTTGATAGACCAAGGGTGATTAAAAGATCTTTCTAAAATTGAATCATAAAACCCTAGGTATGTTCATTCCCAAATGAGATTCCATTGAACGCGTAATATAAAATACATAAAATAACCATTAAAAACATTAGAAGGGGAAAAATAATCATCATTTGAAAATATGTCCATTAATCCAAATGAGATCCATGAATAATGTGAAAACATGCTAATGGTACTCTGATCAAGTGATTTTTTAACTTTAAATGACAATCTTGAAAATTTCAAACAGAGGCCCCCATTTTTCAAAAATAAGGGGTATGTTGATCTCAATAATGGCAAATTCTAGGAGAAACATAAAAATATATTAGAATTCAGAGACTCTAGTTTAGACTAATAACTAGGCTAATTATTCCACTTGATCAAGCACCATTATTAAGATCAATTCATGGTTAGAACAAGGCTTGTACATGCAAAATTAGGATCAAACATCAAAACATAGCCATGTTTGGTGTGTGTTTTGATTCCATGTACTAATTACCATAGGATTTAGAGAACAACTTCTAGATTCATGACCTTAACCATTAACATTAAACTACAACATATTTGTATATTCATTAAGAATCATGCTTTAGCTTAGGGAAGGCTTTGGCATTTCTCTACTACTAGCCAAGCATACATAGCCCTAATAGAGATACCTTTGGCTCCATTAAAGGCCTCATTCTAATTCCAAATGGGTGTTTATAGCCCTGATGGAGATTACCATAATCACCTCTACTTAGAAATCTTTTGAATTTTGCAATAAGTATTTTATTTTTTGTATTTTTCAAGGTATTTTGACTTTTTAGCAAAGGCTAGGAAATAAATTAGCAAAGTTTTAGGATTTGGTTGAATGTTTGGTCTTCAAACAATCATCCTTGGCTATAAAATTTGTCCTAAGAAATTAATAATTTTCAAGTGCAAGCATGACTGTATCCTAATAATCCAATATTTCACCTTATATGTGTAATCCTTTTTAAAACCAAACTCGGATTAAAAAAGGGATTTAAAGCTTAAAGAATAATTAACCAACTTATTAGTCCTTAACATTTTCTCTAATATATAGATTTAGGATCACATTCCAACAATCTATGATCAAACATTACTGAGGGGCCATACTTGCATTCTTGAAGTGTGAGGTTTCTTAAGAAATCATATGAATCTTGAGTTGAGGGATATCTAGGATAGACTTATTTAAATCAAGGAAACAAATATAGAAATAAAACACACCAAAAATGAATTAAAAAAACACAAAAAAAAACAAATATATACAAATGTTATGTATAAACATGGTATAGGAAGGAAAAAATAAGAAAGAACCTAATCTAGCCTACTTACACTAACTCTAACTAGTATTATAGTTCATTTCATGAAGACTCTAGGTGGGAAAATTGAGAAATAGTACTTGAGGTATTTTACATTGATGGAAAATGTAAACTCTTCTCCTTGCAAGTCTTTTAGTTTTAAGGTGTTATCTCCTAGGGTCTTCGCAATCTGATATGGGCTAATCCACAAAGGCGTGAACTTCTCATGTTTTCCTTTTGGTTTTGAGGCTTTATCCCAAAGAAAAACCAAGTCTCATTCTCTAAACACCTTTATCTTTGAATGATTATCAAACAACCTCTTAATTGTGGTCTGGTGTCTACTAAAATTAGCAAAATCTTCCTCTCTTGCATCTTTCATTTGTATGATGTCTAGTAACCTTGAATTTGTAAATCCTTGATCCTCCTCCATGTACTCTTGTATGAACCTATATGTTGGTAGATTAAGGGTAATGGAGAATATATATTATTGACCATATAGCAACAATAATGGTGATGCCTTAAGAGCTTTATTTACTCTTGATCTATCTAGCTAAAGGGAATATTTAAGTAGCTTGTGTCATTTTCTTAGTTTATCAACTATAGACTTTTTTATGGCATTCATCAAGTTATTATTTATTTATTTAGATACTCCATTACCATGGGGGTAATGGTTTGATGATAACTTGAGAATATTATTGTTTTCATATGCTCACTCAGTCATCTCAATGGATATAAAAGTAGATCTATTATCACAGACTAGAGATACATGTATCCCAAACCTTGTGTATATGTTTTCTTCTAGGAAATTGATTACTTATTCAATATTATAATCTTTTTTTACCACTACTTCAGTCCATCTTGTGAAGTAGTTGACAACATTTATAACATACTTATGACCATCTAAGGAATTAGGGTTGATGACCCCCATAAAGTCTAGTCCCCATTGGGCAAAGGGTTTGTCAATGATGACTAGTTTTAATGACATGGCTTCCTTGAGATATTTAGTGTTAAATATATGACATGAATGACAATCTCTCACATGTTTATGAGTATCCTTGAAGATAGTGGGCTCATATTAACTATTTCTAAGGATCTTTTGGGTTATATTCTTTATAGATGGATTTCCAATTCCTAGCTTCTCATGGAAAGTGATCAAGATCTCAACTACATCTTCCTTGGAAATACACCTTAGATAGATGCCTTCAAAGTTATTTCTATAAAAAAATTCATCTATGATTAGGAAGTGTGATACCTTGAGCCTCAAATCTCTATTTTTCTCCCTAATTAACCCTATAAGACAATAGCCATTGATTAAAAAATGAATAATAGGATCATACCAATCATTAGATTGAAAGCTTTATTAGTCCACATGTATAACACTCAATTTGGGATTAGTATTAACAATTAAATAAATTAAACCTTGGCATATTAATAACTTGGCAGTCTTCATCTCTAGATCATATTATTTAAGGAAAAATATCCATTTACCTATCCTTTATCCAAGTTCACATTGACTCAACATTAGCTTAGTGGTAGGGTCTAGTAGAATTACATGTATTTTATTTTTAAGGATATAGTGCCTAGATTTATTTAGTATCTTGACTAAAGAAAATTCTTGTCTATAAATAAAGTAATAGTTTAACTCAACATTTTTTAGGTTATTAATCATGAAATCAATAGGGTGATCACACTTATCTATTTTATAAGTTAGGACAATAACTATTATATGATCAGAGGCAAAGGAATAAAGATAGAGATATTTAGTGAAGTCTAGATTTATCAGTATAGGAGCTTGTCCAATTGATTCTTTGATGCCTTTTAATGATTTCTTTGTCTCCTAATTCCATGTGATCTTGACATATTTCTTCAACATGTCATTCAATGAATTCACAATCTCTGTAAAACTAGAAATGAACCTTCTCATAAAGTTGATTTTACCAAGGAAAGACTTCAATTCCTTCCTACTATTAGGGGGATTTATCTTTTATATTTCATTTAATCTATCTAGGTATATAGATATCCCCTCCTTAGTTATAACATGTCCTAAAAATTTTCCATCAGTAACATAGAAAATACTCTTCTTAGGATTAAGGTAGATTTCATATCTCCTGTATCTCTAAAATACTTGTTACAAGTACATAATGTGGCCATCCCTATTCTTAGAAAAGATATTCAAATCATCCATGTATATAATAATGAACTTACCCATGAGGCCTTGGAATGCATGATCCATTCTTCTTTGGAAGGTGGCACTTACATTTATTAGTCCAAAGGGCATTCTCTTGTACACAAAAGTGCCCCACTTAGTAGTAAATGTAGTCTTCATCTGATCTTTCTTATTCACTAGTAATTGATTATACCATGAAAATCCATCAAAAAAAGGCATCATAGTAGAACCAAAAACAACTTGGATTACTTGGTCAAGAGAAGGTAGAGGATAATTATCTTTTATATATGCTCTATTCAAATTTCTAAATTCAATACACTATCTAATTTCACCATTTTTCTTCTTGAAAAATTCTTAGTTAGATACCCAAGTGGAGTGCCTAATGGGAAATACTATCTTAACATCTAGTAACTTCTTAACCTCTTTGTATATCATTGGTTCTAGGATAGGGTTGACAGGACTTTTTTTAATCAAATGGCTTGCATTCTTCCTTTAGAGGTATGGTATGGGTTATGATCTTAGGATCAAATATCTTCAAGTCATCATAGGACCATGCTATTACATCTTTATACTTGGTTGGAAAATATTTGGATATTTTGGTTTCAATTTTGGTGCAATCTATACAAATCTTCACCAGCTAAGATTGACCTTGGGAACCTAGGTTAATTGCATTGTAGTCCTTCCCATCTACTTTGGGAATCTTAGTAGTCTTAGTTAGTTTGGCTAAATCAATTGGTCTCTCTAAGGCTATCATTCCTTTTGGAATATTTTTGTCACTTAGTTGAATGATATTTTTATCAAGTTTGTCTTTAACTCTATAATCATCAAATGTATTTTCATTAACCTCATCAATGATATGAGCCTTAAATACTCTTGATCTAGTCATGCAATCTATGATCTATTGATCATCATTGAATACTTGCAAGTGGTTGACATTATCTGGTACCAAGGGACATGGGACTAATTAAATTTTAAGGATATTTAACTTAGAGATTTGATTGGGCAAAGGGTTGGCTACAAATGAATCAAGTTCAATAGCTACCTTGTTTTCTTCCTTAGGAATTGACATAATGTTGAAATCATCAAAACATTCCATTAAGTCCCATAATATAAATTTATACTTCTTAAGATAGGATAACTTGTATTGATTTTTAATTTTGACCTAATTAACTACTAGTTCTAGATCACCAAAAACTAATAGCTCCTTGGCTTTGTGTTTGATTGCAAATTATAATCCAGAGAATAAGTGCTTCATACTTAGCCAAATTATTGGTGCATGGGAACTAAATTTTTTAAGAGGCATTATATTCTTTCCCAATGGGATTGATTAATACCATTCCTACTCCAGAACCTGATTTATATCTAGCACCATCAAATTACAACTTATATAGTCTAGGCATGGCATGAAACATTTTTGGGTTACATACCTTTATGGTGTCAAGAGTGTAAACACATAGATCTAAGTTAACCATGTTGACCCTTTCATTAGTTTCATTGTACTCAGTAATCATATGATTCATCTTGGGCTCCCTATCTATCCTAATCTAATTGAGAACTCATTTTCAAGGTAACCACATGTGTGAAAAGTCAGTAGACATGTAACCATTTAGAGATCTGATTCAATCTCTACTTAGTAGCATTTCATATGCATTAGGAATATCCACCACTTAGATTTTAATGAATCGTTGTATCCTTGGTTCAGAAGTAGTTTGCATGTGAACATTCAACAATTCACCAATTACTTTTACTCTTGATTTATCTAATTGAGTTAAAACTTTGTCATATTTAATGGGAGTCAAACCAATTTATTCATTAATACCTTTAGGCATACTATTTGTAGATACACCAGAGTCTAATAAATAATTATGCAAATTCTTACCAAAGATCCTAACTATAATCAAGAAAGGGGGAACATTTTCCTTACTTTTTTGTATGCAATGTTAGCACATGTAGACTTTTGTGGTTTATTGGGATTCTTAGACAAAGATTCCAACAACAAATCCCTTTATTTTATAATTTGAGTCAACTCATTTAAAGTAATGATATATTTGATCCTTTTCATGTCCTTCACTATATTATCTCTATTTTTATTGTAATAATTAGATGTATCAACATTAGGTTTAGAGGTATTTCCATTATAAGGCTCTAGATTGTTATCTAATACAGTATCAGGAGGAGTGTCAAAATTATTTGGAAGATTTGAGGTAGTCAAAGGTTATTTTGTATCCCTATTTATCATAGGATAGGTCTTCTTTAGATATTGTTTAAAAGCATGAATCTCCTCAAGGATATCCTTAGGCTCATTCTCTTATTGAAATGGGATCTCAAATGTCTCCACCATGAGAGTTGAATCAAGAGATTTAGATGACCTTGAAGAACTTGAGGAACCTGCACCATTATATTTATTACAGAAAACTTCAAAAGTATCTACCTCTTCTTGAAAAGCTTCAAAAGCATTACAAAATTCTAGACAATAGAATTGACCATGTTTTAAAGTACAATGAACTCTACAATAATATGGCAAAGCTACATCACTAAGATTTATATCAGGAGCATTCTTACTAGTAGATGACTCATTTTTGTGGATATTGTTGTTGTTATTTTGAAATTTTTTTGAGGGCCTACTAAATCTTTGGAAAGAGAAGTTCCTAATATAACATTCCCTAGTATGGCCACCTTGGTTTTTGAACTAAAGGAAACCAATGCTTATCTTTTGAACCATATTTAAGATAGAGTCATTTTATGAACTCTATCTTAATTATTGGGTGACTCAGAATTATGAACTTGAGTATTTCTAATGGTTGGAAGCATAAAAATTCTCTGGTCTAGTGGACTAGATCTACTTGAAATGTTCAAGAATCTTAGGTTTTGACAAGGATGTGCATGAATCAAAGGCAATTGGTTCAAAACTAGAACCTCATTTAAGGTAGGCATATTTTGATAGGCATTAGGAATGACATTCAAAATAGGAAAATTTGGGTTAATGTTGGGGATATTGTATGCCATTTATCCTTGTGGTTGCATTTGGTCATTAATGATCACAACTTCATCATAAGCTAAGGCTAATGTATTAATGAATTGAGAAGATATTTTGAGAAACACAAAATTCATGGGATCTAGGGCATGTTTGTAAATCTCTAAGGTTAAAACCTCATCATGTTTGTAAGGATCTATGGTTATGCTTAAAATTTTTTATAATATAGCATTAAAGGCTCTTATGGGATAATTTAAATCTATTTTAACCATGGTAAACTGTTGATATATAATGGAAGGACTAATGATTTTACCAAATTTATCAATAAAGAATCTATTAAAATCATTCTAGCTATCTATGTAATTCTCTATAAGGTTAAGAAACCATTCATATACAACATCTTTGAAAGTAAATGGAAACAATCTACATGCTACATCTTCATGAACAACATTTAAAAATCTTAAAGTAGCTTTGAAGGATTTAATGTGTTCTTTAGTAGTTATAACACCATTAGGACTAAAAGTAGGCAAATACTTTTTAGGATTATGAGGAAGGTCATGTACCACACTTGGCACATTGATTAAAGACCCACCTATCCAAGCCATACCTTGATGAGGATTGAACATAGGAACACCCTAAATTGGTGAAGTTAGTTGAGACTTTAAAAGTCTATGCTTACCTTTGTATCACCTAGCTCTCTTATGAACTTCTAATAAAAGGAGAGGAACCCTTATCTCTAACCGTGACTTGGTCCTTATCCTTGGAAATTCTAGCTTGAAATATTTGAACACTATTTGAAATATGATGTGTGAATCTTAACTTTACAAAGAATGGTGATCAAACTTGCATATTAAGTAAATGTTGCACAAATATGTATAAATAATAGAAAAAGATGTCAATGTTTAGCTAATTTATCTCAAATATATGTCTAAATATGTAGCTATGAGTGATCTTTAAATGTTTCAAGCTCATATGAACTCTAATTTTCAAAGATCCAATCAATTTTTGAACAAAAACACTATTACTAACCTCAAATGCATTGGATTCATAGATATTTAGCTATCTTTACCATAATTACTCATGGATCTTCAAATAAAATATATCTTTGTCTAAATAAGCACAATTAATGGTCTAAAACCATTAAGATTGATGATCTTCACACAAATATGCTAAAAGAAACATAAATAAACAAATAATACATCAATATTTTAACATAGAATTGACCAAAATTAGCAAAGATGTTGAAAATATACAAAGATATAACTAAATCCCTCCTAGTGCTAACAAAATGTATATCCCTTTTGATGCCTAAAAATTTATCAGAGGTGGTTCTTAGTGTTTAAGAAACAATACTCATTTTTGAATCTAGAGAATCTAATGCATGAGTTATAGGTTGTGATAATCCAATTATCCTTGCTAGAATAGAGGCAAAACAAGTTGACTATTTCAAAAATTTATATTAGTTTGTGGTTAGGAACAACCATGAATTAATAGTTGATCTTTGGTTTTGAAGATGACCTGTGCTATTTAAATTAAATTATGCTTAAACCTAAGTCTAAATCTAAACTAAGATGAATATTCAAAATGAAACTAATCTAAGGTGAATTGATAAAAAGGAACAAAAGCAAGGGTAAGGAAGGAAAAAAAGTGAGGCATTATTAGTCTCTATTTCAAACATTATGACAAACTTCCAACTTCAGTTGAACATGCATTTAACCAATGTGCAACATGAAGTAGCATAAGCTCAAATCCTATCACACATCAAGAAAACATCTAAGTAAATTATGAAAAGATTCAAATAAGAACATGATTTACTTTAAGAATTCCATCCCTACAAGTAAATAACATTAATCCAAATGTAAGAAGAGAAAAGAAAGTAAAGTAAACCTAAGAACTTTTAACTAAATCTAGTATTAGCATAAATTAGTAACTTTACATTTAAAGATGCACATCCAGGATCCATAATAACCATTTAAATCTAAGAATAAGACCAAAAAAATTGAGAGAGAAACCATGATAACAATTCACACAAGCAAATATGGACAATTTTTTTATAACTTCTTACTTTGTATTAATTTTCTCAAAAGTTATAAATAGTTTTTTGGCTTAAAAACTCTCTCCCCTTTTACAATAGGCAATAACTCTTTATATAGATCTTTCATGAGGTATGTCAGTTAGTCATGTCAAGTATTAATGACATCTATCCTTTTAAAATTATTTGAGAACCTTTCAAACATTCTAAAATGACTAACCCATAGGCCATGTGCTTTACAAGTTGCACATGCCTTTACAAAAAGAATATTCTATTTTCAAAGTATTATATATAATTAGTTACAAAAGAATATTCCTAATTCAACTAACTTGGAGACATCATGGTCCATTTTATGTTGAAGTGTTTTTTTGTTATTGTAAAATCTTAATTGCTCGAGAATGTTGATCATCTATCAACTTTAAATTGACAACTAACTCCATAAAGAGTCCATCCTCCTGAGTTACCAGGTCCCTAAATTATTTGTATACCCTTTCCATGGCCTATTTGACACTTATTGCATTTTTTATCCTTTCTTCAATGTTCAAGATCATATCTAAGACCCTATTATTATTAGCCCTAGTTCTTCCCTGACTTTAATTCTTCACTTCATACATAACTTGGGTAGTTATCAACTTGAATTCTTCATCATTAATTAGACTTGTGGAACTGAGTGTGATGGGATCTATGATCATGCTCTCAAGTATCTTTGCCATCCTTTTTATCAACTACTTGCCATTTTATTGGTCTTCTAAGTGCTTGGACCATTTACTTAGACATTTGATCTTGTCCATTAGTATTGTCATGGCCATGTTCAGGTGAGCTAAGTTGATTGTTTCACAAGTCATGGATTTTATTTTCTATTAGGATATTGATCAAGTCCTTTACTTTAACTCTTGAGTTTTGCCATTGGTGGACTAAATTCATATCCACATTGCTCTATTGGCTCACCACACCTTGTATGGAATTCATTATTTTCAAAGAGATGAACATATCAAACAAAGAGGCTTTAAACATCTTTATCATTATATTAGGGACTGATAAGACTGCCTATTTCTCCAAGTTTTCCTTTTGTTGCTACAAGCCTTTGAGAGTAGTTTGAAATTATTTTGCTTATGTTTGGGCTAATTGAAGCACATTTTCATCAAATATCTAACTCTAACTAGGCTTTTGTCCTCCCACTATGGTCAATCAAACAAAAGTCTCCACCTTTTGGAAAGTTAACTCTTCTCTACCAACATGGTCTTATTCTCAGTTACTCTCTACAAACTAGCTATAGTGGGGTCAAATTTGACACAAACTAAATATTGTGTCACCTTTGGATTTGGAGTCTCTAATCATACTCCATTAGACTCACCTGGAGAAACCATTCTTCTTTCATCCTCCTTTTTTATAGATAGGATCCATGGTTTGACCTCCTTATGTACTAGGATATTGATTTCCTTTATCATTATCCAGGGGTGTTATATAGTAGGTACTTTCTACAATTTTCCATAGATGAACCATTTAAGAATGGTGGGACCTTGAATCAAATTTTCTTCACTAGATAAGTTGATTTCACTCAAAAGATGAATGAAGGTCACCTTGGGATTCTTATTTTTATCTAGGATAATGGCCAACTCTACCTTTCTTTTGTTAGTGTTTGCTAGGTGAATATTTTGTCAACCAGCTAACTAGTGAGCAAAATAGTTCCTATCACCATAGCATAGAGAGATTGGTCATCCAGGTATGCAATTTTACTACGTCAACAGGGGACAAATCTCTCCTCTCATCAAGGGGAGGTTCCCTATTAAATATATGGAGGCTATATATATATATATATATATATATAAATAGAAAGTAAGACACAGGGGTGGGATAAACCATCCATCTCTCTTTTTTCAGAGATGATGCTAACAAACAGAGGAGAAATCCTGGGTGATTGGTGAAGGTACTTCTATTCTTTTAGAAGTAACATTCAACCAAGAGCCCAATCCCTTCCTGGATAGTAAAAATCCTAGTGAAGCAATAGAAGGCACTTCTCTTCTTTCAAAAATGCTTGTTCTTGCAGGCAACAAGGAATCTTTTTGGCAGGATAAGTAACCAAAGGTGTAGAGTAACTCGCAGCCTAAGATGTAGTGTAAAGTCTCCAACTTGACTTCCCAAGAGTGAAATATGAAGAACAATGGGTGCACAAAGTTGTCCCAAGGTCCTTTACACAAAAATAGAAAATAAACACACACTAAAGACAACTATGTCAGCACAAAGTCTGAAAGTAGATGACTTCAGGACACCTTCCTTATCACTTCCACTAATTCTACTTGTTAGATCAAATAAACAAGAATGCTCCTAGGAAATAGACATAAGAATAATTTCCTAAAATAGCACAAGATATAATAGCACAAACTCTGCAAGTAACTTGCTTTCTCATTTAATCAAAGAAATGAAATACAATCTGAGCTCAAAGTCTTAGTATTCACCTTTCAATTGGGCAGAGTTTCACTTTTGTGTTGGGAAGATCTCATTTCAAATGATACAAGAGGTTACATTATACAGAGGCAAAGAGAGGCTTGGCACTTTTTCCCATGGAGTGACCCATGATGCACATTAATGCCTTGGATGCATTTTTAGTTCTGTCAGGGAGGGTCATGTTGGAACAGGGCGGTTGCCTTAACTATGGCATGTTGATTCATCTCTAGTGTCTTCTCCCAAGTCTGAAACATTCATTCCATCACCTACTACCCACATAGATATCCATGTTTCCATTATGTAAAAGGGGACAAACATGCTGCACTTTCAATGCTTGTAGGCCCCAAATGCATACCTGGCGAACTGCTCCACCTACTAGGAATAACTCCTGCTAAGTTTCCCTCTTTGTCTCTTTTCCCATTTGGCTCTGACCTTAGGGTGTTTGAATGCATTCGAGTCCATGTTTTAAATTTACAAATCTCAATAGACACTTCATTGCAAAAAATTTGACGTTTGTGGGTCTTTCCTCTTTTCAAGGTTAACAGCTAGCCAGTCATCCTAAATTTGACATTTATGGACCTGTCAATCTTCTTAGCAACTCCTTTATGCCTTTTTAACTTGTTATGGCTGATTTTCACTATGACGTAGGTGAGGACATGTGGCGGCATCCGTGGCTTTGAAATAAGCTTATTAGAATAAGTTTTGAAACTTTTTAAGAGGCTGGAAGTGTGGATGTAGACACTTGGCAACTTCCACTGCACTTTGAGGCTTGATCAATATTGAAGGGGACTTGCCTATCTAGGTCTTGAAAAATGTCCATTTCTAAGTGTCGAGTATCCTTCACGAGGGTACCTACCGTTCAGGATCTCTTGGGTGGCCTTCAAGCTTTAATTTCTTTAGAGGACTATTGTCCCTTTATTTCTTTTAGACAAAATGTCTAAAGGGATTCCTTCAAACAATTTGTCTAAATGAAATATTTACTTGACTCTACATCTCTATGTTGGGAGTGCTCTATCTTTGACACATGATGCCTTCCACTACTTTTAGCAAGTGGCACATGGCATCTTATACCAAAATAGGTGAGGACACATGGAAGTATCCACCTAATTCATAAGAGATCTTAGAAATCTTTGAGAATCTAGTGGAAGAAGACACGTGGTAGCTTTTGCCAAACTCTAGAAACACTCATAGAAATAGTTGGGGCTCTTTTCTGGCAATCACGTAGATGATGTCACTTGTTGGCTTCCATCGATTCTCACCAAGGACACGTGGCATCTTCCACTACATTATATTGAAACCTTCCACCATCGACACTTGGTGATTTTTACTCTTGGGATTTTCTTTTGTGCACTCCTTTCCTTGATTGAGGCTGCCTTTGAACCTTTGAACCTGTGAACTCATTAAACCTATGAAGTGGTTCAAGGTTCAATAGTTCATTTGGTTCATTCTTTTGATTTAGCTGAGTCTCTTTGATATCTTTGAACTAAGTGCATTAAATCATTTGAATGTTGAACCTATTGAATCGATGAACCAGAATGGTTCAAGGTTCAATGATTCAATGGTTTAAGCCTTTGAAACTTGTTAAGTGTTCAGAGCCGTGGAACCTTGAAATGTTTGAACTTTGAACCTTTGACAAATGCACTTAGCTCTTGATGATGACATTGAAACTTTAAATCCATTGAACCCGCTGAACCAAAATGGTTCAAGGTTCAATGGTTTAATGGTTTGATCCTTACTTAGAAGCTTGCTGATGGACATTTTTTATTAAACCAAGGAATTGAACCAATCCTAAAAATGACTTAAGTGTTAAAAACTAGTTCTTTCCTATAGAGTCCATAGAAATCATCCTATGAATTTTGTACAACTGAGTCTGTAGTTTTCTCTAAGTTTTCTCTCAAGCCTTGAAAGAGTCTGTAGAAATGAGCCTATAGAGTCCGTAGTTTTAAGCCTATAGAGTCCATAGTTTTAAGCCTGTAGAGTTCGTAGATTTCTTCTTGTAAAGTCTGTAGCTTTCTGAGAAAGCTTTGAAAAATGAAGAACCTAAATGCTTAGAACAATTCTTGAAAAGGGGAGAGAGGATTTTGGTATATTGAACCAAAATATTTCATATGTTGTCCCAAAAATGAGTGATATTTTTGGGGGACAACAGCTGGCTCCAGTTGGGGAACTTCCTTCAGTTGAAAACTTGGAACAACTGAGGGGAGTAGAAACTAAAATCTCTAGTGCCTTGAAGTATGCCATTGGGCTATGGAGTCGTGATACCCAAAAAGAAAGGCTCCCAAAAATGAAAATGAAAAGAAAAAAATAGAAAAAAAAATACACAAATATACATGTGTACAGGAGAACTCATCTGATACTTCAAGAGCTGAAGTGCTTCAAATGTTGCCCATTATGAGGTAGAGAAAAGAGAGTGCCATCTTGGTACTTCAATAGGAAACTATTTTCACCATTGAGCTGATGAATAGTAAAAGGGCCCCTCCATAGGGAATCAAACTTTCCATGCATCCCCTTTGGTTCTCTTCTCTTGTCCCATAGTAGGACTTGATCTCCAATCTAAAAATCATGGTTCTTTGCTTTTTAGTTCAAAGAGACTTCTTCACCAGACCTTGATAGGTGGAAATCAGATCCACCGCTGTAGTTCTCTTTTCTTCCAACTCAATCAGGCACATGATCCTCTTATCAAGGGTGCTTTCATACGTTTGATCTTCAATTGCCTTAGCTAATTTTAGTGCTAGCAATTCTAGGGTGATTGGTATTTTAGCATTGAGTCCATAAAGAAGTTGGAAAGGAAACATACCAATTGCCCTCTTTGGCATAATTATATCTACCCATAGAGCATCAACAAATGCTTTATGCCACATCCTTTGGTTGTCATCCACTAGCTTCTTGATGATAGACACCGGGTTCTTATTTCTTGATTCAGCCTGTCCATTCCCTTGTGTAAAGTAATCAAAAGAGTGGGAGAGAATAATCCCATAGTGGAAATAGAATTGAGTAGTATCCTAAGAAGTGAAACAAGCTACATTATTAGTGAAAATCTTGGTTGAGATCCAAAACTTGGAGATGACGTTCTCTTTGAGGAAATTACACACTACTTTTGAAGTAGCATGTTTGGTTGGAATAACTTCCACCCATTTTGTGAAGTAGTCTATTGTTGTAAGGACATAATCATGTCCAGCACTTGAAGATGGGTTTACAGCTCCAATAAAGTCAATTCCCCATTGCTGGAATTGGTTCCTCTATGACCACTAGCTTAAGAAGTAGGGTAGCTAACTTAGGTCTTCAGTTAGACAAACTACTGACAAACTACTAGCATAGCTCACACCCCCTGACACACTTGTATACATCTTGAAAGAGAGTTGGCCAGTAGTACCTGGCTCACAAGATCTTATGAGCAGTCACAAGAGTGGAAAAATTTCCTCTATAGGCTAAATTATGGAAGGACTTCAAAAGTTCAGCTTTGCTACTCCTTGTCCACACAGTGAAGGAACATTCCATCAAGGCTCCTTTGGTATAGGCCATTGTCCCAAAGGACAAAATTAGCAGTTTCAACTTGATGGTTCTCCTTTATTTATAAGATAGGTATGAAAGACACTCACCATAAGTAAGGAAATGATAAATACTTGAATACCACTCATTTGTGGTGGAGACAGAGGATTGTTGGTGTGTCTTCCACCTCTGATTCTTCATGCTCTATTCTTCTCAGCTTGTTATCAATAATCAGTTGGCATAGCCCCTTCCTACACACCTAGCTTTATTGGCTTGATAACCAAATGAAACTCCTAGATCTTAGTAACCCAATTACCTCTTTTCATCCCAAACTCCTATTAAGTCAATATGGATTTGACCATGGTATTAGGAACCAATGCAGTTGTGTGTGTATTCAAGATGTAGAAGCAAAAATGCTTCACTGCCTTCATGAATGCATAAGCATGCTTCTCCATGTTTGAATACTTTAGCTCATGAGCTTTGAGAGGATAGCTCATAAAGAAAATGAGGGATTCCATACCTTCTTTATTCTATTAAACCAGAATTGCTGAAAGCATATGTTCTGAAGCATAGCTGTAAATGGTGAACTCTTTGTTATAGTCTGGACAAGCCAGAATTGGAGCATGGGAAAACAGTCTTGATATCCTCAAATGCCAACTTGCCTTCTTCAAGTCTAGTTAAAGGTGGCCTTTCCCTTTCATCATGTTTACAATGTGCCTAGTCTTCTCAACAAACTCGAGGATGAACCTTCGTAATGAAATTCACCTTTCTAAAGAAAGAGTGAACAATAGTCTTACTTGTGGGAAAGGTAAGTTCTTGGATAGAATTGAATCTATTTGAGTCAATATTTATGCCTCCTTTAGACATAATGTGTCTATAGATTTTTTCTCTCTGTTATTCTAAAAATTGACTTCTTGAGGTTTAAGGAAATACCATTCTGGCGGTAGCATTCCAGCACTTGTTGCAAATGGCGCACATGGTCTGGGAAATGCTTAGAAAGATAGTCAAGTCATCAAGATAAAATAAAATGAACTTACCCATCTCATCCTTGAAGGTAAGGTCCATTGCTCTTTAGAAGGTAGCACCATTTTTATCAAACCAAAAGGCATTCTCCTATATGCAAATGTGCCCCAGGGTGTGGTGAAAGTAGTCGTATGCTGGTCTGCTTCACCAACTTCAACTTGATTATATCTTGAGAAGCCATCTAGCATTTATAACATCTCTAAGCCTATCATATGTCTATATCACTTGATCCATGATTGAAAAGGATAATTATCCTTCAAGGATGCTTGATTCAAATTTCTAAAATCCACACAAAGGCAAATTTTACCATTCTTCTTCCTTACAGACACTATATTGGCAATCCATGTGGAATGATGGATTGGGAAGATTATCTTGGCATTTAGCATCTTTTGAATCTCAGATAAAATAGTACCTAATATTTTTAGATTATAATGCCTAGAATTTTTCCTGTAAGGTGTTGAATCAGCCTTGAGAGGAATGTCGTGTCAAATTTCATTAGGTCAAAGTGACTTCAAGTCATCATAGGAATATGCCAGGATGTCCATGTACTGGTTGAGTAACTTGGTGAACTTGAACCTCTCCTCAGGAGTACAACATTTCCCAATGTTCACCATCTTGGGGTCTTCCTTAGTTCCCAAATTTACTTGATCAAACTCCTAAGATGAGCTTGAATCCATTGGCTATTATTTGATGAATCTATCATGCTTATCAAATAGCTTCTTAAGGGAGACCAGGCCTTTGGGAATCTTATTCCCTTTGAGTTGAAATAACTCCTCACCTATTTTTGCATTTGATTTAGGAGCTAGTTCACACTTCTGAGGTTCACTACCTTCAAAATGTAGTTGTTTAAAGCTATCTTTTTTCTCCAAGAAGGCAATGATTTGATTGTCATTGTTAAATACCTGCCAATGACTGGCATTATTAGGTACACTTGTTTGAAAGACCATCTCAATCATGTACTTGTCTCCTTTGAAATTTGGGTGGGAGACCAAGAGAGTAGTTGAAATAGCCAATGTATCTACTCGATTATTAAATTCTCTAGGAACTACAGAGATGGTGAAAGCATCAAAGTCTTCAAGCTGGTCCCAGACTAGATTGCAATAATGACACAATCTTTCATTCTTGGTTTGATATAGGTTCCTCACCTGACAAACCACCAATTTAGAATCTCCTTTAGCATGAAGGACTTTGATGCCCTTATCCCTAACAACGTTAATCCAAGCAATAGAGATTCATACTCAATTGTGTTGTTAGTGTTACTAAACTGTAACTTATAAGATGAAGGAAAAATATCTCCTTGAGGGGATATTAGTACAACTCTAGCTCTTGAATCAGTGGAGGAGTAACTACCATCAAATTCAAAAATCCATACCTCATTTGATACTGAATACCCCTTGGATTCTTCTTCATTTAGAGGTGGAGATACTTCCACACTTGCCTCATGCTTAGCCAATTCCTTTGTTGTTCCACCTGAATTCATCTCTAGGTTTTTGCCTACAGGAGCTTCATCAGCTACCTCATGAACTTCATCCATGGATAGAAAGTAGTTGCCCATGCTTGAAGACTCAAACATAATTTGAGCTTTAGGTGATGAGGTCTAGGTAACTACGTATTTCACTTCCTTTTTAGGGAGTCACCTCTTCATGACACCTTTGACTGGAATCCTCACCTCTAATAAATCTATGCTCAATTCACCACCAACATCCCTACAAAAATTCTACCCAAGAAGGATGCCATATGATGCTGGGACATCTGCTACCAAGACAGTCATCTTGATTCTTTTGTTTAGAAAGGCAACAAATGCAAATTAGGTGTCTTTTATTTTCCCCAATAGTGTCACTTGTTTGTTCTCCATGGAGAATCATCTACCAAATGTCTTGGTTAGTGTGAGGTCAACAGATTCGGCTACCTTAGTAGGCATGATATTATCTGAAGCTCCAAAGTCAATGATGCAATTATTCAACTGCCATCCATTTATTAGCAATGAGACATAGAAAGGTTCAAACCTACTAGGATAAGTAGGAGGGGTAATGACAAGATTGTTCTTGGTGGGTGCATCCTTGGGGGGATCATGTGTCACTTTTGGAACTACTTTTTCAAAATGGACATTCTAGTTTTTAACACACTGCACCAATTTATCTAATTGCTCAAGATGGGACTACAAAAATTCAAATTTAGACATTTGAATTTTGGTTTTCTTTATGTGGTCAATGATATCAAATGTTGGAAATGAACTAGGTACAAAGGATGGGATTTCATCCTTTTAAATTTGGGGGGGGGGGGGGGAACTGGACTACAAATTTTTAAGTAGAAAGTGTAGGGGCATTTGGAGTACTTACCTTTCTTGAAATCACTGAGTCCTTTGGCTAGAAAGGAAGAGTGGATCCCTGCTTAGCAATTGAAAATGTTGGTTGAGGTCACTCCTCTATTTTATCTTTATTATCTTGTTGAGCTGATTGATTCTTGGATCAGTTGAATACAACATATGACCCTCAGCTGCATTGCCTTCACTTCTGGGTTCATCTTGATAGTTCAAGAAACTAATATGGGAGTCGCTAGCTAATTCTTCTTCTTCCTCAATGAAGAGATTAGTGTCATCTTCAATATTCAACTCAGCTGGAATGAGAAGTCTGATTCAGCTTCAAGATATCCAACTACTAAGTTAGTTAGAGGTGCTTCGAGGGTGAGGTTCCTCTATGGAGGAGGAAGGCAATTTTGTTATCCTTGATTCCTAGTAACATTTCTTTGGTACGCCTGATTCTGAAATGTCCTCCTGGGCATATCTATGTATGTAGGAGTAGATGACATCCCTTGCACCATTTTCTTTCTGAGAGTTAGCACTTCATTTGCCAGCTTTTACACCATTGGGTTAGTGGTGGCTGTAGGTGAGTATTCAGAAGATGAAGAGGATTTACCTTTATTAGGGTCCCTCCTTATCTTTCCAGCCAAGATAAGGTCATCTTCTACCTCAGTATCCAAGTCCTGAGTAGTAGCAAGGTCTATGTGTCTAGCCCATCTCAACAAGAAACTCACTTCAGGTAGCTGTGAGTTGATGAAGAAATACTTGAGATTCTGAGGTGTTAGCTAGGTGACCATCAGAATCCTATGCCTCAGCTTGTCAAACTTGGAAATGAAGTCCCTCATAGGTTTATGGGGCTCCTTCTTCATCTATGTGAGCTAGGCTAGCAAGGCATGTGCATCTTCTACAAGCTTAAACTTAGCTTCAAATTTGTCTTTTAGAGTGTCCCAATCAGTCACTGACTGAGCTTGCAGATGGTAGAACCAATTTGTATTAGTGCCTTATAATGTCTCCATAAATATCCTTACTTCTGTGTCTTCATACTCCACACCTATTATACCATAGGCTATGCTAAAGGTAGTAATATGTTTATCAGGGTGAACTTTCCCATCACTTAAAAATTTGGGGAAATTCTTCCTTGAACTACATGGAAGCTCATGTAGAGGTGGAGTCAAATTAAGTGGGCCAAATGAGTTACCCCAGGGACCTTGAGCCATGGTTTGATTATGTAAAAGTGGGATAATAAATCTAGGTGGAATTTGGATAGGCAAGGCTCTACTGGCAGCAGAAAAAGAAGCTCTTCCTTGTGTTGGTGACCTGGTTGGGCTAGGAGGAAGACTCCTAGTTTATTGAAGGTGAGATTGTGGAGGAAATGATTCAAAATTGCTCTATTACACCAATTAAAAAGTAGGGTCAACAACACCTTGATATTTCTATCTTCTAGTATAGCATGGAGTTGCTAGATTGTGAATCAAAAAATGAAAAAGGACTAGTCTCACTTCAATTTGAAGCTTAAGGCTTCAAACTACTTGTCCTTTCCTAGCAGAGTTGCCAAAAACTATTGGGTGAATATTTTATCGACCAGTTAACTGGTGAGCAAAGTAGTTCCTATCACCATAGCATAGGGAGATTAGTCATCCAAGTGTGTAGTTTTACTACATCAACAGGGGACAAATCTCTCCTCTCATCAAGGGGAGGTTCCCTATTAAATATAAGGAGGCTATATACTATATATATAAATAGAAAGTAAGACACAGGGGTGGGATAAAACATCCATCTCTCTTTTTTCAGAGATGATGCTAACAAATAGAGGAGAAATCCTAGGTGATTGGTGAAGGTAAATCTCTTCTATCAGAATTAACATTCAACCAAGAGCCTGATCCCTTCTTAGATAGTAGAAATCCTGGTGAAGCAATAGAAGGCACTTCTCTTCTTTCAAAAATGCTTGTTCTTGCAGGCAACAAGAATCTTTCTGGTAGGATAAGTAACCAAAGGTACAGATTAACCAGCAGCCTGAGATGTAGCACAAAGTCTCTGCCTCATCTACCTAAGAGTGAAATACAAAGAATAATGGGGGCATAAAGGCATCCCAAGGTCCTTTACATAGAAATATAAAATAAACACACACTGAAGACAACTATGTCAGCACAAAGTCTGAAAGTAGATGACTTCAGGACACCTTCCTTATCACTTCCACTAATTCTACTTGTTAGATCAAATAAACAAGAATGCTCCTAGGAAATAGATATAAGAATAATTTCCTAAAATAGCACAAGCTATAATAGCACAAAGTTTGCAAGTAACTTGCTTTCTCATTTAATCAAATAAATGAAATACAATCTGAGCTCAAAGTCTCAATATTCACCTTTCAATTGGACAGAGTTTCACTTCTATGTTGGGAAGATCTCCTTTCAAATGATACAAGAGGTTACATTATATAAAGGTCAAGAGAGGCTTGGCACTTTGTCCCACAGAGTGACCCATGCTGTGCATTAATGCCTTGGATGCATTTTTAGTTGTCAGGGAGGGCCATGTTGGAGTAGGGTGACTGCCTTAACTATGGCATGTTGATTCATCTCTAGTGTCTTCTCCCAAGTCTGAAACATTCATTCCATCACTTACTACCCATGTATCTATCCATGTTTCCATTACAAAAAAGGGGACAAACATGTTCTACTTTCAATGCTTGTAGGTCCCAAATGCCTACTTGGTGAACTGCTCCACCTACTGGGAATAACTCCTACTGAGTTTCCCTCTTTGTCTCTTTTCCCATTTAGCTCCAGCCTTAGGGTCTTTGAATGCATTTAGGTCCACTTTTTAAATCTATAAAGCTCAACAAACACTTCATTGCAAAAAATTTGATGTTCTTAGGTCTTTCCTCTTTTGAAGGTTTACGACTAGCCAGTCATCCTAAATTTGACATTTGTAGACCTATCAATCTTCTTAGCAACTCCTTTGTGTCTTTCTCACTTGCTATGGCTGATTTACACTATGATGTAGGTGAGGACATGTGGCAACATCCATGGCTTTGAAATAAGCTTATTAGAATAAGCTTTGAAACTTGTTAGAGGCTAGAAGCATGGATGCAGACACTTGGTAGCTTTTTCTACGCTTTGAGGCTTGATCCATCCCAAAGGGGACTTACCCATTAGGGTCTTGAAAAAGGTCCATTTTTGAGTGTCGAGTATCCTCCATGAGGGTACCTACCCTTTGGGATCTCTTGGGTGGCCTTCAGGATTCAATTTCTTTAGAGGACTATCATCCCTTTATTTCTTTCAGATAAAATGTCTGAAGGGATTCCTTCAGATAATTTGTTCTAAGGAAATCTTTTCTTAACTCTGCATCTTTGTGTTTGGAGTGCTCCATCTTTGACATGTGGCACCTTCCACTACTTTTAACAAGTGGCACATGGCATCTTCTATCAGAATAGGTGAGGACACATGGAAGTATTCACCTAATTCATAGGAGCTCTTAGAAATCTTTGAGAGTCTGGCAGAAGAAGGCACATGACGGCTTTCACCAAATTCTAGAAATACTCACGAAAATAGTCGGGGATACTTTTTAGGAATCACGCAGACGATGAAACTTTTCAACTTCCACCGATTCTCACTAAAGACATGTGGAGTCTTCCACTGCATTGTATTAAAACCTTCCACCATCGACACTTGGCACTTTTTGCTCTTGGGCTTTTCTTTTGCATGCTCCTTTCCTTTACTATGGCTGCCTTTAAACCTTTGAACCCGTAAACTCATTAAACCTATGATGTGGTTCAAGGTTCAACGGTTCGATTGGTTCATTCTTTTGATTTAGCTGAGTCTCTTTGATATCTTTAAACTAAGCGCATTAAACTATTTGAATGTTGAACCCATTGAACTGATGAACCAGAATGGTTCAAGCCTTTGAAACTCGTTAAGTGTTTAGAGTTGTGGAACCTTGAAATGCTTAAACTTTGAACCTTTGACAAATTCACTTAGCTCTTAGTGATGACGTTGAACCTTTAAACCCATTGAACCCGCTGAACCAAAATGGTTCAAAGTTAAATGGTTCAATGGTTTGATCCTTGCTTAGAAGCTTGCCGATGGACATTTTTGATTGAACCAAGGTGTTGAACCAATCCTAAAAATGACTTAAGTGTTGGAAACTGGTTCTTTCCTATAGAGTTTGTATAAATCATCCTATGAGTTTTGTAGAACTGAGTTCGTATTTTTCTCTAAGTTTTCTCTCGAGCCTTGAAAGAGTCCATAGAAATGAGCTTGTGGAGTCCATAGTTTTAAGCCTACAGAGTCTATAGTTTTAAGCCTGCAGAGTCTGTAGATTTCTTCCTGTAGAGTCTGTAGATTTCTGAGAAAGCTTTGAAAAATGAATAACCTGAATGCTCAGAACAATTCTTGAAAAGGGGAGAGAGGATTTTGGTTTGTTGAACCAAAACAGTTCTTATGTAATCCCAAAAATGAGTGATATTTTTAGGGGACAATAGTGTCTATAGGAACTAGGTCCAAGATGTTCTTCCCCTTCTCTTCTTTTGTTTCCTTAATTTATTCATCTTTAGATTTATAGGCTACTAAAAACATTTTTAGATCATATTTAATTATCTCCCTAGGGTCTAATGCTACCATGTGAGCCTCTTCATTTTGTGATCCTTATCCTTCTACCTGGGTTGAAGATGATGTTATTTCATTAGGCCTTTTCTCTTCTGGCATTTGATTAATTTATGCCTTAGGTCTAGAATCTTCTTGTGTTTGAACATGGGGAGGTCTCGAATAGGTACCACTTAGAAAATGGTACTTCCTTTGCCCCAACTACCATTTTCCATCATTCCCCTTTTGCTTCCTCAACATCATAGATTTAGGTTTGATATTATGTTTCATCAATTTCCTTGTGACCTCAGATAATTAAGATGCCTTTGTGTATAATGGATCAAAAGGACCAAGCTAATAATCATAGGGTACATTTATTCCCTTATTTTTTAAATATTCCTTAACTCTTCCATGGGTACCCCACTATCTCAGCTAATCAATTTGAAAATTGAAAGATGCCCTATGCTTGAAAGTAGCCTCAATATTATCCCATTATGAAAAAATAGTCCTTCTAATGGTTAGGGAGAGGGTGTGAATCAATACCTTCCTTTGTTTTTGCATAAACCATCTATCCCATTTCATATTTGATAAGCCACCTCCTATCCTACTAGTTTGATGGGTACATGGACATGTAGCTTGAGTGGTGTGCATTGTGTTCCTTCAACCCTAATGATTGTGTATTTTGGATACAACCATATATCCCCTATGCCCTCAATTGAGATTTTGACCTGGGGGTTAGCCATTATCATTATGATCCTTGTCATGGCCTCAGTAAGGGATAGGCAAACACAATCACATATGAATTGGATGTGGTCTATGTATTTGAATATATGTAACTTTGAATATTATTAGGATATTGTATGTGTCCCATCAGGTGAGCATTCTCTAAGTTTGGTCATATTTTTTGTGGAAAGCAAGGCATCTAGGAGGTATGACATCATTAATATTTAATTCCTAGTTTTTTTCTTGACTATAAAAATTTGTATACTTAAACAAGTATCAATAACTTCACCAAGAGGAGGGGTGAGTTTTTTATCAATCATAAAATAAACTAAGGACACCCAAATTTTTTCCACATAAGCAATGGTTTAATTTCTACATAAATTATTCATCATGGTCATGATCATTCTTATTCCAAGTCTAAATTAAGAAATGGGTACGTTTCCACTGAAATCAAAAAACACTTGATTTCCAAAGTACAGTCATAGTGAAAGGATATTATTCAAATAATTTTCCTTGGCCTAATTGTTGATTATGATTTGGTCTACTTGGGGAAGAGGCAATTTTTAATAAATTTCAAATGTTATAGTAGATATATAATCTATATTTCTATGAATGTGCTCATTGATCAACATGACTATCAATTTTACCATCCTTAAAAATAGGAGAGAATGTCTATACAATGTAGTACTTTGGGTTTTGCTAAAACATAATGGAGACCCATCATTTGGATTAAAACTATGTCATAGTAGAGCCTATTTACCATCACATTCTTCTCATCCTTTCAGCTAATGGTTGGTTATTCTTAAATGGTTTAGAAAATCTTGTACCAATTGTTGTCCCCAATGTTTAGAGTAGTGGCATCAAAATGTGTGTCCTTAAAAATCCTCCCCTCTAAATCTAAAGTTAAATAGAGATCCACATCTTCCATTAAAACACATTTTTTGGCTACCATGGTGGTGAATTTATCAAATTGATTACTAGTGGATCACAATTTAGTCCTATATTAAATTATTCTTGCAAAGGTAACAATCCAATCTTCCTTTGCTTGATTATGATGATCACAGGGTCAAACTAGGGATTTTGTATGTGCTTAGGGATTATGTGAAGGTTTTTATAGAGATTTAATGATATAATATTATTGAAATTATATGAAATTCATGCCTTATATTTTATTTAGATCAATTATTTATACCTTTGCCCTACATCAGGTCCATAAAATCTTTAAATCTATCATGTCTAGCTTATGTGGCTCTGATGTTGCATCATCATGGCATCCTACTCACTAATATTTAAAATATGACCATTTTTCATTTTTGGACACATGTTAATGTTTCATTGGTTGTAGGTCCTTTAAAAATTCTATCTTTCCTCACATCGTTGAATCTATTTGCTCAAATCAAAATTGTTCATTGATCTCAATCTAAGAAATTGAATGTTATTGGTTACTTGTTATATTATCCATGGTTGTGACACTTGTCACTTCAAAATTTGTCTTTACCTTTATTTAAATGTCAACATCTATCTTGCATCATTAGATCCTTTCTACTTGGTTGAATGTGATTCATTGATATTGATCTACTAAATTATGTTCCCTACTCCATCGACCTTCAAAAAGAATATATATGCTCATCTGCATAATATCAATATTTGAAAGATGATCAATCTTTAATTTTTGGCTTATGAATATGCCATATGTCATCTCTATGTTTTTCCTTGGGGATTATGAATTTTCAACCTTCATCATGCACCATCAGATCTTGTTTGGCCGAATCAATGTGCTCTATCAAATCTTGATATGAGGGGTCTAATGCCATTGGTTGTTTAATATTATTTCACTATGATTATGATACTTGTCACTTTATTACTTATATTGGGGATTTGAATTTTCAACATCGATCTCACACCATCAAATCACCTTTGGTTGATCAATCATGCTTCATTAGATATCTTTTACTATGTACCATTAGATTTATGTTAGGGTTCCTATGATGGTGACACTTATCACCTTATCACTTGATTCAAGGCTCTATTAAAATATTGACTTTGACACACACCATTATATCAATATTTCCTAATAAAATGCATACCATTGATCCTATGGTTAATAAAAATATTGAGTCAGGCTCATGAAATATAAAGAACTTAAGCTAGAGTCTTAGAGTATGGTTCTATTCATGTTGAAAAACATGATAAAACCTTAGGATAAAATTTTAATCTAAGTTAAAAAACATAATGAAATGGAACCCATAAATGATAAGAGATAATTTATAAAGTTTTAGATTAAGTTTTTTATTGTATTCATAAATATAATCAAAACTTTAGGATAAAGTTTTATGTCTGGGATATAAAAAAAGGGACCCTATATTAGTTAGACTACACTAATAATAAAATATACCATGGGGTCAGAGGACATAAAGGGACCATGAATAATATTTTTAGAATATTTTTTGGTCATATTTAAAAACATATATAAGCCTTAAGATAAAAATTAAGCTAAGTCTATGTCATACATAATTATTCTCGCATAAATTATTCCCACACAAATTTGAGTTTGATTCAAAAGGGACCTAGGTTAAAACATTAGACTACAATTTTAACATGAATTAAAATAGATTAAATTAATATTTTATAGACCAAATATGAGTAAAATATAAATTTAATATTGAATCACAAAACCTTAGGCGTGTTTAATCCCAAGTGAGATTCTATTAAACCTACAATACATAACACAGGTAACAACCATTAGCAACATTAAAAGGGGAAAAATAATGATAATTTTAAAATATTTTAATTAATTTAAATGAGGGCCATGAATAATTTGAAAACATGTTAGTGGTACTTTGATCAAGTGATTTTTCAAATTTAAGGCACAATCTTGTAAATTTCAAAAGGGTCCCCATTTTTTAAAAATAGGGGGTATGTTGACCTCAACACCTCCTTGAAAATAGGTCTTTTTTTTTAATAAGAAGGGGTAAAAACTTTGTTAATACTTACAACATCAGATTACAAACTAACAACATGAACCAAAGACCAGAAAATCCATAACCAATGCATCATGCCTCAACACCACTAAACTCTTCAACAAGAATGGATCGCAACTCCTGACATAAATCACCTGACAATTGTTCCCACGTATCCACCTTACGGTCATCTCCACCATTTGATGCCCATTTGGCCAAGAAATCTGCCACCCTATTCCAATCCCTTGGAATATGGGTAAAAGATATAGAATCCATTAAGGAACTGACCTGCAATATATGCTAAACTATCATGGCCACTTGCCAGCTTACCTCAAAAAGTTTCCTCTCCATGAGCAAATGAATCAGGACTTGAGAATTTGCTTCATAAATCACCCTCCTCCACCCTAAAGCATAAGCATGCTTTAGGGCATAGAGGATAGCCAAACCTTCCATCCTATTAATAGTCTGAACTCTCTGATAAGTCAAAAAAATAAAAATCACTGATCTCAAAGAATCCCTACCAATCCCACCAATCCTAACCGACTCGAGATTGCCCCTAGAGGATCCATCCATGTTAATTTTCAAAAGACTAGTGGGTGGGGGCAGCCACTTCCCTAGCTAATGAAGTTTTTGCTTCCCCCGTTGACTTCTCCTGACACACGCTGAAACTGGGGATAGCCCCCAAATGCCAAATCTATCCACCATCTCAGTGTCCCCCCTCTTCAATGGCAAAGTGACTTCACCCTTTACTTTAATAGAATCCTAGATCATTCCTTTAATTCTATTCCAGACCTATTGAATCTCCATTTTTTCATCCTAAAAAATGTTATGGTTTCATTCCAGCCATACCTGCCATAGTAAGAAAATGGGGCCCACGTACCATGCATCCTACATGAAAGGGGTCAAAGAGGGTGGCCGGCCCAATCTAGACCAAAAATCAGCTAAGGACACCACATGAATGCAATGGCTCCACCATGCATCCCACCAAAGATGCCATAACTACATAGTGAAAGAGAAACAAAAGAAAAGGTGGGAGGAATCCTCCTCCTCACTATTACAAAGAACACACCTCGAAGGGCCAGAAAAGCCTCGCTTCTGAATATTATCCCAGGTTAAACATTTGTTCCATACTAAAGTACAGATAAAGCAATTACATTTTGGCCAAGAAAATCCATTCCAAACTTTGTTCCACCACTAAACTTCCTCTCTATCCTCATACTACTAAGAAACTAGCACCTGATAGCCAAAAGACACAATGTACTTCCCCTTCAGATTCAGGGACCAAGCTAACACATCGCTATCCATAAGTGCATTGCAACTACAATAAGATAGAATATACTACATTTATGCACACTCTTCCTTCATACCAATAATCATCCACTCCTCTGGGGTCTTCCATTTGGCATTTAACAGCTGCCCCTAAAGGGCCCAAGATTTATAATCACACACCCTTGTCCATCCAGCATCATATAACCTCTGGGACAGAGTACTTAGCTAAGGATATTGGATAATGAGGGGAGGGTAACCATCCCATGAATCATGCCAGAACTAAGCCTCAACCCCACTCTTGCAAATCCAAAAAGGCCCCTCTTAATCAACTCTGCACCTTTCTTGAGAGTCACCCAAATCACAGAGCCTTTGCCAAGCAAATCATATCGAGGAATATCCTTTTAGGGGATCCCAAAGAAGTACTTGTGGGATAATATTCTAGCCCAAACCTGCTCCTATTCTACACATTGGCGCTAGTATAACTTGGCAACCAAAGCAATACTAGAAAGCATAGATTGCATTAGTCCTAGACTACCATACCTCTTTGGGCTGCAAACTGCCTCCCACTTAATAAGACTCCACTTGGTTGAAGATAAATTACCAGCCCATAAAAACTATCTTGTGAGGGAGTCTAGGTCCTTAATGAATCTCATCGGTGCCACCTATATCATGCACCTATAAATAGGGAGAGCCTGTACCACTAATTGAATCAACTGCACCCTACCAGTAAAAGATAACCAGTGATGGGTCCAATGATTCACTTTACCTCAAAACTTATCCAAAATCACCATCCAAGACTCCTTGGACTGTCGACTAGTAGAGATTGGAATCCCAAGGTATAATAATGGGAGATTCCCAATTTGAAACTTGAGGATATGCGCCACTCTTCTTTGTATGGAAGGTGGGGTGATAAAGAAAAAGATAGAAGACTTGCCCTCATTAATTACCTATTTGAATGCATCAAGGTAGGAATCCAAGATTTTTAGATGTTAGACGCCTCCCTCATGGTAGCCATGCCCATCAGAGCCACATCATCCACAAACTAGAGGTGGGATTATATTGGGAGACCACCACCCCAATGCCAACCCTAAATAGCTCCTCTATCAAGATTTCTTTTGATCAACTGACCCAAGCCTTCTGCCAATAGAAGAAACAAGTAGGGAGATAGAGGGTCCCCTTTCCATAGCCCATGAGAAGCTCCAAAGAGATTGGAGTGCTTGCCATTGATCAAAATAGAAAAAAATGTTGAGTTCACACAAATCATAAACCACCATATCCAGTCCTCCTCAAAATGGAAGGCACCCAAGATCTTCTAGAGGAATGCCCACTAAACTCTATCATAGGCCTTGGACATATCCAATTTGATAAACATTGCCTTATCATTAGACTGAATCATGGAATGGATAGTCTCAGTTGCAACCACCACCCCATCCAAAATCTGTCAGCCCTCCATAAAGCCTCCTTGCTCCTCAAAAATAAGCACTGGCAGCCACTTTTTTAACCTCTCCACAATCAGCTTAGATATAATTTTGTAAGTGACATTGCAGAGGGAAATGGGCCAGAAAAGACTCAACCGGTCAGCCCCTTCCCCCTTGGGGATGAGAGCCAAGAAGGTGGAATTCATAGCCTGAAGCCTATGTTTGTTCCTCTAGGACTCTTGAACAATGGCCAATAAGTCTGAATTAATGATTTCCAAAAATTCATAGAAGAACTCAATTAGGAAACCATCAAGGCTAGGCACCTTACCTTTCAACATCATGAAAACAATTCTCTTTAACTCCTTCATCAGATGCTCTTTCATATCCATGGTCACCAAAGAAGGAATGTAGAAAAGGACCTGAGCCTCAGCCATCAAGTCCCCTTGTGCTTCCTCTTTAAAAAGAGAAGTAAAATGATGCATTGTTTCATTGAAGATCCCTTGCATAGAAGAGATAGTCTCCCCGCTGTCCGCCACCCAGGAAGTAATCACATTACCATGTTGTCTCGCACAAACCAAATTGAAAAAGAAGGTAGTATTCTTATCCCCTTCTTAAAGCCAATCAATCTGGGCCTTTTGTTTCCAAAATATTTCCTCTCTTATCTCCCATTCCTCTAGCACTTTTAAAGCCCTGGCTTCCTCCCTTAGCAATAACTCATTCATCCCTTCCTCCCTAATGAATCTAGTAATGGCGTTTAACTCCCTTTGAGCCTCATTTTCCCTATGGAAGATATTTCCAAAAAAATTTGATTCCACCTTTTAAGCTAGTATTTGACGAATTATAGAAGCTTAGTGAAGGTGTATAATGCTATCTCAGTAATAAGCCTGCCAATCCTCCACCAATCCACCACACACCCAAACAGGTTCGGGTCCCTTAGCCACATGAGCTAAAACTTAAATGACATTTTCTGAGGACTACAGGCTAAATAGATTTTCAATTTAATGGGCCAATGGTCTAAACCTCTCCAATCAAGTATTTCCATGCTAGATGACCAAAAAACCCCCACCTAATAATAGGAGGTCATGAATCGATCTAGGTGCTCAGCTATACAACTGTCCCCCAGCCTTCTATTATTCCAGGTAAAGCATCCATTACCAGGCTTGATATCCACCAAGTTGAGATCCACAATATTATCCTAGATCAATAAAGAAGATGGCTCTAGCCTTGCCTTGCCCCCTATTTTCTCCATTAAATCCAGAATAGCATTAAAGTCCCCACCAACAATCCAAGGCAAGTAAGGAAATAATTGGCACACTAAGTGGAGATTTTTCCAAACAAGATGTTTACCTTGGAAGTCTGTAGGAGCATAGATGTTAGGAAAAAGGACTGATTCACCTGACTCATTGCACAAAGCCACCATAGATAAAGAAGACTTAAAGGAGATCCAAGACATTGGTTGGATCTTCTGTAGGTTCGAAAAACAAGCCACACCACCTGAAGACCCTTGAGCACCAATGCACTGACATAGACCATGTCTCCATAACTTAGGTGCAATACTCCTCATATCATCCACTGAAACCTTCATCTCTTAGAGAAAACAAACATCAGGAACTTGACCTCTAACTAATTCTTGAATAGCCTTTTGTCTAGGGCCACTGTTTAGGCCCCTTACATTCCATGAAATGATGATCATTTCAGAGGAGATAAAAAGTGGGAGTCAAGGGTCTTAACAACACCTGACTCAAATAAGGTCTCCCCAATCATCTTAATTTTCTCAATGTCCTTATTACGCCCCATTTTAACACTTTTCTCTAACATCCCCTTCTTCCCCTCCTTTTGAAGAATTCCCAAGTGAGGAGAAAATTTCCCTCGCCTATCTAATTCTGCCAACACAATCCTTGCTAGGAGGTCCACATCCTCCACATGATATCCCGGGTCATCATTTGTCTCCACCACCATCTATTCTCCTACTTGCTCTTCCATGACCATGGGTAAGGCTGACTCTACCTAAAGAACTGAATGAAGATTGGCTCAGTTAATCTCTAGTTTGGGTCCTCTCACAATCTGTTCCACACTCAATAGTCCTAGATTTACTTCTTGATATCCCAAATCATCTAGGACTTCAAACCTATTGAAGGAGTCATCCTACTATCGCTCCATAAGCGACCTCTTCTATCCTCTATTGTGGTTTTCAAGCCTTCACCTGAACAAAGCCTTCAATGTCCTTGCCCTCACTAAACCTAGACTTCTTCCCTTTTTTAACACTTTGGGTACTATTAGGAGGCATTGGAGGTTGCTGCTCCACTAACTTAGCCTTCGGGCATCTACGCACCAAGTGTCCATATTCATGGCATAAGTGACACCTGAAGGGTAGGGTCTCATAGTCTAGTTGTTGCACCCAAGAATATGACCCCACACTCATCTCCATTGCATTAGGCAATGGTTTTCTCAAATCAATTTCTATGCAAATACAAGCAAATGTCATGACTTTCTTACCTAAAGTCTATGATGAAGACCCCACCAGCCTTCCAAGCATCAAAGCTAACATCTGGAGGACATCCTCATGACGACATTCAATAGGAAATCTGGGTAGCCTAACCCACACTAGAACCTGGTTAGGTAGTTCCTCAAAAGGATTGAAGCCTGCATGCCAGGGTTTAATAAAAAGTCCAACTTGATTGTAAAAGTAAGGCCCTCCCTTGAAAATCGTGTTTCGATCAACCAGGCATGAAAACATCACCATAAATTAGTTATTTACCAATAACGTGATCTCCATTTCCCCCTCTGGTTCCCACACTCTCCTTGCCCAACTCTCTAGGAAATAAAGGAAGACTCTCAATCCCAAAAACTTACAGTATAGCGAGTGCTTAGAATAATATTCCACATCCTTAGAAATCATATCAAAGGGAATTACCAATTTAGGATGCTCCTTACACCATTCCAAGAATCCATTAATATTCATGATATGGGACCCTCCAGGCAAGCTCCAATCCACAACATCAGTAGCCTAGGAAGAATGCTCCTTTCCAAGTGTTTTAGCTTGCTGTCTTGTTCTATTCGACCCCACGGCTTTGTTGAAACTCCTCCCAAGCACAATCCTTAAAGGCTCCTACTGAGCCATTTCCATGCCCACCTAAGACCATTTGGATTGTTTTTTTAGAACCTCAATCCACTCCCACATGCCCAACCCCCCACTCTACTCTTGCATAACCCAATTCATGACCTGGAATAACTAGGGCACGACTGCCCTAGCTCAACTTCACACTGCAAACCCCCAATCGCGCCATCGACCATTTTTAGTGCATTTTGAAAATAGGCCTTTAATTATTAATTAAGGATCCATTTAAATATATTAATAATACATTTATGAGGTCCCTCCACCTTACTTGGGTTTTTATAAGTCTCATTGATGCATCTTTGACTCTTTCAACTTGTTAGGCGTAGGAAGGAAGGAAGGTCTTTTTAGGAGTGTTTGATACCATTTCAACCTTTGAAACCTTATTAAAATAAAAAAAATATGGATTTTTATCAATTTATTAGGTGTAGGAGATATTTGGTAACCTCAATAAATCCTTTTACAGATCTTATATGCATTAATTTGGTGATTTGATCACTTGGCTCCTTAAGTAAAGAGGTATAAGAGAGAGAAAATTGGGTTTTGCATTGAATCAAGAAAATTTCCTCCATGGAAAACTTATAAAAATAAATTTAGACATGAAATGGGTCACTTTAAACCATAAAAGCCTCCAAAATATACAAATTTTGTTTCATTTTCTTGCTTTTTCACCCATTTCTTATAACCCTAAAAATTGTTAAAGTTCCTTGTGTAGAAGAGTGTATGAACCTTAATAGAGAAATAATAACATTTTTTACGACCCTTTATACCATTATATATCCATACCAAGTTTTAGGATCCAAATCCAAGTGGAAGTATCTCTTTTCTACCAGTTCTCTCTCCAATTAAGTCTAATTATGCCTCTTAGGCCTAGAAATAGATATTTGGCCCAAATGGACACCCACACATGTGAAGCATACCAAAAGTTTTTGGTTAACTTTACCTAGAATAATAACATCCTCCATACCAAAGTTTATGCTTTGGATCTTTGTGTAGATGGGTAAACCATGAAATGGTAATTAGCAAGCCTAGATGCTTTTGTGTGCTTGATTTAAGATGTTTTTCTTGAAACTTGTAGGTTTTTTTATTTAAGATGAATTAATGATACCATTAAGACTCTTAAACAACTCATTTCTTGATATTTAATTATCTTATTTCACTAATAGGCCTTCATCATTGATTCTTGGCTTGCAAAACTAAGTTTTCTCACCTTTTAACCTAGTGGCCAACTTGGAGGGACTGTATAACAACTTGAGGGACCTTTATAATATTTTTAATTATTATTTAAACTCTATAAATTCCCCATAAACCTATATAAATGGTTTACATGTCACCCCACTGCCTATACCCTCATAAACCAACATGAAACTACATATTTTACCTTGTACTATATGGTAGTATACCTACACATGTGAACAAACACTTGGAAGTTAAGGCTAGGAGAGTTTTTAGTTTTAATAGGATCATTTTGAGGTCAAATTATTTAATTTGAAGTCATCAATAATAATAATATATTCTCTATCAGGTTAGTTGTAAGGTTTTATAAGGGTTTAAAGGGTTTATGTTCTTAACAATGGTCCATAAAGGATAGGGGTCCATTCCAAAAACCAATCCTATGAATTTATATTAGGGGGCCCTATAACATATCCTATGTTCTTTAGTTTCCATTCATCTCCTCATCAAAGTTTTTAGAAAACAAAATGACCTCTTTGAGCTTCTTCTAAAAAATAGGGTTATTTGCCTTCTAGTTAATTGTTCATAAAGTTGCAGGACTAAATGGTTGAACCAATGCCATATAATTTGATCATAGTTCCCATAAAACACATAAACTAACCTTATCTTATCATACCAATCCTAAAACAAGTTCTAAGCTTTTCAAAATTGCCTCTCAAGTTGGTGATTGTGCATGAAAAGGTTGAGAAAGACCATTTTGGATTTTAAGACCTCAAAGATCATTTTGATAGAAAAATAATCTATACAAAAAATTTCCATGATTCATAAAGTGACTCAAAATTATCTTATATAAACATTTATTACCAAATAGGTCTAAAATATTGAATTCTTAGCATTGAGTTTTTTAATGCAAACAATGTATGTTGACCCTAAAGGTATATAAACTAAGTTTATATCCTTATCTCATTATCATAATTTGGTAATATATTCATCAAGGTCATATAAACTATTATTCACTATCATACTTCCAAATTTTAATGAGAAACATGTTATTTTCACAATTTTCTTGTGAGTGGGTCAATATGTCTCCAAAAGAATGTGTTAGTTTGGGCTGAGAAAGGTTCTTTATGAACATGATCTTCATCAGGTTTTAATGAAAATGGATTCCATTCATTGAGATTCTCTTAGAGCTCATATAAACTCATCATTATGACACTCATTACCATCACATCCAAAATTTAATCTCTATCAACATTCTCACTCTTTGCAAAGACTGCCTATAGGTGCATTGGTTGTAAGTGTGCATTTACTACTCCTTACCTTATATGAAGGAATGTGACTGAAAAAAGACCTTAAAAGGTGTAGGACATGAATTTTGAGCCTATTAAAATATTGAGAAGGCATATAAAAATCTTAAATATCCTACTCACATAAGACCTCTCACTCACTGTCATACATAAGCTAATTAGTGGTATACCTTGCTTGACTGTAACTCCTTAAGGCCTATGAATAAATTTTGAGAAGTTTCTTGATTTTAAAGACTCTTTTATATTATTTTAAAATCCAATATATTATATACATTTTCTTGATCATCTAAACCTCAATCTCATTATTTCATTCTTTCGTCTACCTTCTTTTCTTTTAAGCTTAGTTAGGCTCAATTAGGTTGAGCTATAGGTGTCTATTTTAGAGTTTTTAAACCTAAGTAAAGAAGGTGTATATAATTATTGTCTTTAATATGTTTGAAACATTTATATTCTTAACACCTTATGAAAGTTTCACCATTCAACTTCTTTCTCTCATACACTATTTTCTTCATGTGACCATATAAAAGCCATCTAGTTGACTATGACTGAACATGTTTATAAATACACATTTGTACTTGAATATAGACTGAAAGTCACTCTACTTACCTTATGCTTAAAAAAAATTTAAATATAATTTATAATATCCTTAAACATGAAATAAGACAACTATATGATTCAACATGATGCTTCTTGAAGTAGCCTAATTATGATTGTTGTAGGTGCATATTTAGTTCATTGTATAGATAAAGGAAGAAGATATGACATGGTTGATAGTAGGAAAAACATGATCCCAAAAACACTGGATGAGTCTATGATTACCTTTCATCATATTTTATAATCATCAAAAATTCTTGATAAACATGGAAATCAAAACATAAAATTTATGTTAAAAACTGCTAATTTACCTTAATTTATACTAAACTAGGTTTCAAGGTAAAGTTTCATGATTTTTGATTGTACCTTGGAGACCTTAAAATCACTCGCATCCCTTTAATGGACTTATTTCACACTAAAAATTCATCTTGACACCATCATAACACATTTTTTATGGCATAGACCTATTTCAAATCTCTTAATAATTGGTAAAATAGTAATACATAATTTTGACTATGTAATTTAGGCATATAAGGTTAAAAATGGATATTTTGATTATATACATGTTAAAAACCACCCTAAATATTATTATTATCATTTATAAACAACATAATGACCTCAAAATAGACCTATTTATCTTCATGATTCCTCATAGTTCCTATCATGATGTTCTTCTAACCTGCTCATTAGACCTACAATTGCTCATTTGAGCTTTAAGAGAGAATGGTATTAGACTGTCATATATATTGAATTTAAAATCTAAATTCATACTTTTTCACATTTTATAAATATTCCAATATCATGATGACCTCACTAATATACTCTCACACATTTATAAACCCATTAGACCTGTAAATATACCTTGTAAAAACCCCCATCTCATTCAAGCTATCTCAAGGAAGACCCTCTTCAATATTAATGTATTGAAACCTTATTTTTAATTAAATAGGTGTATATTAACTGAAACATGAGCTTGATAACTCTTAAATATGAATACACTCAACTAATCTATCAAACAATCTTGAAAACTACCATCCTTAATAATCAAGATAGGTAATCAGTTTCCTATCAAAAGACTCCTTATCAAGATAAATTAATTGATGATTAAAAAATTAAAAATTTCATATTTTACCTTTAAATAATCCCAATATAACCATTTTTCTCCATCTAGTTCTAAAGTGAAGAAATAGAGACAAACTTAGACCCTATTTGGATGAATAAGTAATTGAGACCCCCCTACACTCTTAGTGATTATTTATAAATAAGGGGGGATGAATATGAAAAATAATTCCACAAATATTAATATTAAAATTACCCTCTCATTTTTAAAACATTTTAATACCCAACTCTCTCTCGTCTATCCATACTAAGCACATGAAAATTGGCTTTAGAAGCTTGCCAATGGAGAGATGGAGGAGAAGAAGCAATTTTTGGAATTTTAAGATCTAAGAGATATTTAAACTCATATATTTGACCTATATAAGACCAAAATAAACCTTTAAGGCATTTAAACTTGAAAGTGGGATCCTCAAGTCTATACAAACCCATAAAAATTACCTTTTTGAGAAAACCCTGACTTCATTCTTCCATTGGTACATTTAAAACTCATTTTTAAGCTTTGAAAAGTGTAATATCATTTTTAATCCATCTTTACCATATTAAAATCCCTTAAAATCATCTCCAAGTGTAAATAAATCTAGTTTGCAAGAAATAATCTCATGTAAAGAAACTATATTAGTCCAAGGCCTTCTATAACTTTAGATGACCTCTTAATCATCTTGTTTAATGACCCATGAAATAAATTCACCTTATATAATGCTTAGATTGGTCCAAATGCAAACATAAGTTTTTCCAAAAACCTTATATATTTCTAAAATACCTTAATTTCATCAAACAAGACTAACAAACTTTAACCAAGATACCAAGTAGAATGACTTGACCTGACAAACTATGTACTCTCTTGACACAACATGAAATACCCCTAGGACACACAAGATTGAAATTAAATTCATTGGAAATCTTGGCATAGCTATGAACTTAAATAATGATAAAAATGATAATAAATCATCACTTGAAGGCTACCAAAGGCATGACAGACATGAATAGGGTCATAGAAGCATGACAAGAAAAGTTTTGAATTGTAGGGGTGACAGTTTGACCTATGAGGTCAAACTTGTCAACCAGTTCTTATGCCAAAGCTTTAAAATTAGGGCCAAACCTAAACCCTACACTTCATCAGCTCTACCAAGAAGTCCTTGCACTGCAGCATATCCCACTTTTGATAGTTTGCTAGAGAAACCCAAGAAAATTGGGTTCTTTTTTTATGAGTAGATTTTTCTAAGTAGTTTTGAGGTTTTTGAGGTTTATTTTTTGCCTTTACCTTTTTTTCCATTTTAGTCATCTTTTCCTTATTTTTTTTCCCTTCATCTAGGTATCCCCCTTAGTGAATTAATTCATTTTTTCATGCCAATTCCCTTTGTATTTTTATGCAAAGTGGGAGGACCTATTTTTGGATTATTCTTTGATGGGATGACTTGCTTTTATGATTTATTCTCCCAAGGTAGGCACCTTTTTTCTATGGAAGATAGTGTTATTTTTAGGCATTTATTTTTTTATTATTGGTCAACCTTGATCTCTAATTTTAAACTACTCCCTCCCTCAACTACTATATATAGTAGTTCGTTTTGTACTCATTTCTCACAATTCAAACCATTCCAATTGATGAGCCTTTAATAGGTGAAACATGTTTCTAAAATTTGATTGTTGATTTATTCATTTCCAAAAAAAATTAATATCTTGTGTTATTCTATTCTATTATTCATTATTTTTTTATAATTTTTCTAACTTATTAGTAGCTAGTGAATTAAAAAAGAAAATAAACTATAATAATTTTTTTTAAACTCTATTTTTTTTTAAAACTCTAATAATTTTTTTTTTAACTCTAATATTTTTTTAAAACTCTAATATGTTTTTTAAAAACTCTAATAAAAAAATTTAACTCTAATAATTATTTTAGAAACTTTAATATTTTTTCTTAAACTCTAATATTTTTTTAAACTCTAACAATTTTTTAAAAAACCTAATAAAAAATTTAATTTTTTAAAACTCTAATATTTTTTTAAACACTAATAAATGCTTCATGGTTTTGTTATGGTTATTATTGAACACTCATAAAAGTACATCTAGTGTGATATTAATTAAATTTAATGAATTACCTTAACAATGTAAGCTCCACCCCACACGTAGGCCACAACCCTGATAGGATTTATCCCACATTCACTAGTTAAATAGTGATAGAGATGTTCATAAATACAACCACATAACATAATTTTTCCAATAGAGAAAGAGTCTTGAGGGTGAAAAGTCTGAAATACTATGCGATTAATTTAATTAAATAAAAAATATTAATCCCCCTTACTAATAAATGTTTCATAGTTATGTTACGGTAATTATCAAACATTAATAACAGTATAGCTAGTGTGATATTAATTAGATTTAATGAATTACCTTAACACTATAAGCTTTACCCCACACAAAGGCCATGACCTTGAGATGATTTATCCCACATTCACTAGTTAACTAGTGATAGTGGTGTTCATAAATGCCACCACATAACATAATCTTTGCTAATAGGGAAAGAGTCTTGAGGTTAAAAATACCTAAATATTATGTGATTAATTTAATTTGTTAAATAATATTACTACCCCTTACTAAAAAATTATTCATGGTTGTGTTAAAATTATTATTAAACACTCATAACAGTGCAGTCAGTGTAATATTAATTAAATTTAATGAATTACCTTAACACAGTAATCTCAACCCCACACGAAGGCCATAACCTTCAAAGGATTTATCCCACATTCACTAGTTAACTAGTGATAGTGATGTTCATAAACACCACAAAAAATAATATTTACCAATAGGAAAAGAGTTTGGAGGGTGAAAATCCCAAAATATTGTGTGATTAATTTAATTAATTAAATAATGTTTTCCCCCTTACTAACAAATGCTTCATGGTTGTGTTACCGGTATTATCAAACACTCATAATAGTGCAACTAGTGTGATATTAATAAAATTTAATGAATTACATTAACATGGTAAGCTACACCCAACACGAGGTCCAAAACCTTGAGAGGATTTATCCAACATTCACTAGTTAACTAGTGATAGTGATGTTCATAAATGCCACCACATAACCTAAGCTTTGTCAATAGGGAAAGAGTTTTGAGGGTGAAAATCCAAAAATATTATGTGATTAATTTAATTAATTACATAATATTACTCCACCTTACTAAAAAATGCTTCAAATTTGAGTTATAGTTATTATCAAACACTCATAATAGTGTAGCCAGTGTGATATTAATTAAATTTAATGAATTACCTTAACACGGCAAGCTCTACCCCACACAAAGGCCAGGACCTTGAGAGGATTTATCCCACATTCACTAGTTAACTTGTGATAGTGACATTCAAAAATTCCACCACATAACATAATCTTTTACAATAGGGAAAGAGTCTCAAGTGTGAAAAACCTAAAATATTATGTGATTAATTTAATTAATTAATTAATTAATATTACTCTACTTTACTAAAAAATGCTTCATTGTTGTGTTACGATTATTATCAAACACTCAAAATAGTGAAAATAGTGGGATATTAATTAAATTTAATGAATTACCTTAAAATTTTAAGCTCAACCCCACACAAAGGCCATGACCTTGAGAGGATTTATCTCACATTCACTAGTTAACTAGTGTTAGTGATATTCATAAATTCCAACACATAAGGGAAAGAGTCTTGAGGGTGAAAAGCCCAAAATATTATGTGATTAATTTAATTAATTAAATAATATTACTTCACCTTCCTAACAAATGCTTCATGGTTATGTTAAATTTATTATCAAACACTCATAATAGTGCATCCAGTATGATATTAGTTAAATTTAATGAGTTAACTTAACATGGTAAGGTATGCCCCACATGAAGGCCACAACCTTGATAGGATTTATCTGACATTCACTAATTAACAAGTGATAGTGATGTTCATAAATGCCATCACATAACATAAGATTTACCAATAAGGAAAGAGTATCAAGGGTGAAAATCCAAAAATATTATGTGATTAATTTAATTAATTAAATAATATTACTCCCCATTGTTGAAAAATGTTTCATGGTTGTATTACATTTATTATCAAACACATAGAATTGAATCTAGCATGAAATTAATTAAATTTAATGAATTACCTTGACACAGTAAGCTCCACCCCACATGAAGGCCATGAACTTGAGAAGATTTATCCCACATTCACTAGTTAACTAATCATAGTGATGTTCATAAATGCCACCACATAACATAAGCTTTGCCAATAGGGAAAGAGTATTGAGGGTGAAAATATAAAAATATTATGCTATTAATTTAATTAATTAAATAATATTACTCCCCCTTACTAATAAATGCTTTATGGTTGTGTAATGGTTATTACCAAACAATCATAATAGTGTAACGAATGTGATATTAATTAAATTTAATGAATTACCTTAACATGGTATGCTCCACCCCACATAAAGGCCATGACCTTGAGAGGATTTATCGAATACTCATAACAGTGTAACTAGTGTTAGATTAGTTAAATTTAAAGAATTACTTTAACATGGTAAGATCCACCACACATGAAGGCCACACCCTTGAGAGGATTTATCCCTCATTCACTAGTTAACTAATGATAGTGATGTTCATAAATGCCACCACATAAAATAATATTTGCCAATATGGAAGGAGTTTTGAGGGTAAAAATCTTGAAATATTATGTGCTTAATATAATTAATTAAATAATATTATTCGTCCTTAATAAAAAAATGCTTCATAGTTGTGTTATGATTATTATCAAACACTTATAGCAATGCATCTAGTGTGATTTTAATTAAATTTAATTAATTACCTTAACATAATAAGCTCGACCCCACATGAAGGACATGACCTTGAGAGGATTTATCCCATATTCACTAGTTAACTAGTGATAGTGATTTTCATTAATTACACCACATAACATAATGTTTGCCAATAGGGAAAGTGTCTCACATGTGAAAAACCCAAAATATTATATGATTCATTTAATTAAATAAACAATGTTACTCCCACTTAATAAAAGTGTTTCATGGTTGTGTTATGGTTATTATCGAACACTCATAATAATTGAGCCAGTGTGATATTAATTAAATTTAATGAATTACCTTAACATAGTCAAGGGTGAAAAGTCTAAAATATTATGTGATTAATTTAATTAATTAAATAATAATACTACTCCCCTTACTAATAAATGCTTTATAGTGGAGGGCCATGGTTTTTTGGAAAATGTTCTCTTACAATTAAAAAATGGGAACCAAATATGGACTTATCAAATTCATTTTTCTTAACTACTCCTATTTGGGCTAGACTTCCTGGTCTCCCTCTAGAATTTTGGCATGAGGACATTTTTAAAGGAATAGCTAGTTCATTTGGTGAAATCGTGGCATTGGATAATGCTACGGCCTCAAGAACTAAACTCTAAAGTGCTAGAATTTATGTTAAAGTGGCAGATTTGAATCATCTCCCAAAGAAGGTGGAATTAATATCTAAGCTTGGAAAGAAAACCCAAGAGATTGTTTTTGAAGATTTGCCAAATTCCTACTACGCGTGCAAGAAATAGGGGCATTGGGTCAAGAACTACTCTTTTAGAAGTAAAATACATCCAAAAAATGTTAAGGAAGGGAAAGAAATTAAGGTCCAACAAAAGAAAATATGGAAAATCAAAGAAGACCACTGAAAGGAATAAAAGAATAAAGAAGATTTAACAGTTCCATGTACAGAAGAGGATAAAGATCCTTCTACTAAAGAGGCTAATGCTCTAAATACAGAGGGAGACAAAGAGCTTTCTTTAAAGAAAGAAAGTCCTTAGAAAGAAGAACAAGGGATGCATATAGAGACCAAAAAGTCTAAACAATCAATAGAGGATATGACAGATTTATTAAAACAAATTGTTGTTTACCAAAGTAAAGAAGATCAATGCAAAGATATAGAGGACAAGTCTGGGTTAGAGGAAGGTGAATTGATGCCTGAAGATGGGAAAAAGTTAGAGGAGGGAGAGTTGCTCGCTTCCTAGTCTAGGGAGAGTCAGGTGTTATCTAAGGATGATAATGACTCTCAGGTGGAAGGGGCTCCCATTGTAGAAGAAATGAGAGAGAAGGGAAAAAATTCAAAAAATCAAAAGAAAAAAGATGAAAAAAAGAACAATATAAAGGGTGTAGAGATGAGAATTTTAAAGGTGAAACCCTTTGTTTCTAATCTGAAAAAAGATGGAAAAGGAACTAAACAACAATCTAAGATAAAACTGGATGTTGGTTCCTTGGATAAACCTGGAAAAAGATCTACAAGGAAGAACAGAGAGCTAGAAAGCATACAGAATATTGTTGATGGTAGGTAGGCAACCATTCTGGACTTTACCCCCAAAAAATAGTAATGAAAATAATAAGTTGGAATATTAAGGGGTTAAATAGTACTAATAAAATGGATATTGCTAGGAATTTTGTTAGAGAACAAAAGCCAGATTTCCTTTCTTTCCAAGAAACCAAGATGAATAAAGAGAAAGCAGAACAGATCAAAGACTTTAAAAATTATTCCATCAAGGCCAGTAGTTCTGAAGGTGCTTCAGGGGGAACTTTGATGTTATGGAAGAAGAATCATTACTTTGGATCTATTTTGACTACAAGTAAAAATCTTATGATTGCTAAAATAACTAGTGTGGACCAAAAGGAAGGCTGGTATATTGTAAATATCTATGTTCCTAATGTTAAGAACCAAAGGAAAAAGGTATGGGAGTCTATCTCTAATTTCAAAAGCAAGGACTATTGTGGAAGATGGATTATATTGGGAGACTTCAATGTACCTCTTTATGATCATGAGAAAATGGGAGGTAATGCTACTCAATTGGAAGGGATATTTGATATAATGGAGTTTATAAATAAAGAGGGATTAATGGATATGGAACTTTAGGGAATTTAGTTTACATGGAGCAATAAGAGAATTGGCAATGATTGTATACAGGCCAAGCTTGATTGGGCCCTTATCTCTCTTGATTGGACAAAAGAATACATATGTAAGTTGGAAGCTTGCCAAAGAATAGGTTCAAATCATTATCCTCTTATTTTCAAAGTGGCTAAAATAAACTTAAATAAGAATCATCCTTTCAGATTTGAAAAGATGTGGATGCAACACCCACAGTTTGAAAGTAAAATGGAAGAATGGTGGAATATTGATATTGAGGGCATGGCCCTTTTTAGAGTTGTTTCCAAGATCAAAAATGTTAAAAGGGAAGTCAAAAAGTGGAACAAGTATTGTTTTGGAAATATCTTTGAGAAAAAGAATGCTATTAAGGAGGAAATTCATAGACCTCAAGAAAAAATTCATAAAGATGGATACACTTCTGACCTCCTTACTGAAGTAAATGAACAGTTGGTTCAATATCAATATATTATTACTAAAGAAGAAATCTATTAGAGAAAAAGATCCAAGTTGTTATGGTTGAAAGGAGACAAAAATACAAAAAATCTCCATCTATCCACTCTGAAGCATAGAGCTAAAACTCATATTCCATACCTAAAAAAGGGAGATCTGAAGATTTTGGAGGAAAAGGAAATCAAGGAGGAAATGCTATCCTTTTTCTCATCCCTTATGAAGGCTGACCCCAATATCAATCTGGAAAGTCAGGCTGATATCCTACGTGTGATTCCTCCTTTGGTCTTGAAGGAATAGAATAAAATGTTATGTTCAATCCCAAAGGAAGAGGAGATCTTTAAAGCTATCTGTTCTCTAAGAGGAGATAAAGCACCTGGACTTGATGGATTTCCCATGTTCTTCTTTCAAAAACTTTGGAAATTTGTTAGCAAAGATGTAAGTGATGTGGTGAAGGAATTCTTTGGAGCCAAACAAATGCTTAAGGAAGTCAATTCCACCTTTTTGTGTTTGATTCCAAAGAAGATTGGTGTTGATTCTCCTAATCAGTTTAGACTGATTAGCCTCTGTAACTCTTTTTACAAGATCATTTCTAAAGTTCTTACTTCCAGACTTATTCAAGTGATTCCTTTGATAATTTCTGATCAAAAAAATGGATTTATCCCAGGTAGACAAATTCTCAATTCTATAATTACTGCTCATGAGAATATTCATTCCTTGTTTAGCTCTAACAATCAGGGTTTCATTATGAAAGTTGATATTGCAAAAGCATATGACAGGGTGGACTGGTTATTCCTCTCAAATAGTCTTTTAGCTTTTAGCTTTGAACAAAAGGTGGTTGGTAATATTGACCAACTGATTTCAAATTCCTCTATTGCTGTAATGGTAAATGGAAGTTCATCCCATTTCTTTAATCCATCAAGGGGGTTGAGACAAGGGGACCCCATATCCCCCATTCTGTTTGTAATTATGGCTGACTACATGGGAAGATATATAGGGGATTTGGTCTATAAAGGTTTATTTAAGGGATTAAAACCCTCTTCTCATCCTCTCATTTACTCCCACAGACAATTTGTTGATGATACTATCTTCATGGGAAAAGCTGAAGCCAAGGAAGCAAGAAATTTGAAGCAAGCTATAAATTTATATTCTTCTACATCTGGTCAGTTGATTAATTGGAATAAAAGTGAAATGTTCTTCACTAATACCCCTATTCAGAGATAGAATAAAATTTCTAAAATCCTTGGATGCTTTATAGGTTCTTTCCCCTCATCTTACCTGGGTCTTCCTCTTGGGATGAAAGTCCCTGAAGCCTTTTGGGAGGATCTTATCAATAAATTTAGTAAGAAACTTGTGGGATGGAAAGGAAATATTTTAAGTTAGGTAGGAATGTTAACCCTCCTTAAAGCAAGTCTTTAAAGCATACCAACTTATGCTCTAAGTCTTTTCAGAATTCCTACCAAATTTGCAAAAGCTATTGAAAAAATCCAAAGAAATTTTCTATGGACTGGTATTGAGGAAAAAAGGAGGATGCCTTTAATTGCTTGGGACAACATCTACAAACCTTTTAGGGAAAGGGGGCTGGGAATAAGGAAAATTAGAAGTATAAATATAGCTCTCTTAGCAAAACTGGGATGGAGATTTTACCATGAAAATAAAGAATGGAGTAACATATGGAAGCATAAGTATTTATTCAATGCAAAATCCCTTTCTGAGTTCTTTTCTTACCCTAATGTTATCCAACCTTCTTCCATATGGGGGGCAGTTCAGGGAACCAAACAAATTTTAGAAGAAAGATGCTCTTGGAAAGTTGGTAATGGAATAAAGGTGAAATTTTGGGAGGATGCTTGGTTAAAAGAATACCCTTTGATAGAAGATTTCCAAGATAAAGAGGTAATTCATCAATGTAAGCAAAGATATGGAATAATGGTAAATCAATATTGGCAGAACAATTCCTGACCTTGATCAAGATTTCAATAATATACAATTATCCCTCAATGATATCTCTCTTTATCCTAATCTTGAGGATAAGATTATTTGGAATGATGATCCTAGTGGACAATTTAAAGTATCTACCATTTTTACTTCTAAAGGAAATGGTAATCAACTTTTGTGGTTGCATGCATGGATCAAGGGGCTTATCCCCAAAATAAAAATCTTCTACTAGACTCTACTTCAAAACAAAATCTTGACTCTTGACAACTTGCAAAAAAGAGGAATATATGTGGTGAATAGGTGTATTCTATGTAAAAAGGGCTTTGAAGATAGAGATCATTTGTTTGTGAACTGTTCTTATACGCAATAAGTTTGGAACGAGATCCTCAATCTCTGGGGTATTGTATGGGTTCATCAAAAAAGTGTGGAACTATCTTTTAAAAGTTGGTACTACCCATCTAAGAATCCTGATGTTCTTGTTTTCTGGAAATTAACTCTTCCCCATATTTGGTGGGGCATATGGAAAGAAAGAAACAATAGAATTTTTAGAAGTAGAGAACTTCCAGGATGGGTGTTGGGTCAAAATATTATTAGAGCAATAAAGGATAATTTTTCATCGCAAAGGGATCCTAATCCAACCTTTCAAATTGATAATCCATTAAGATCTGAAAGGCCTAATGTGAAAACTGAAAATCCAAGATTAGGTGTTAAATGGAATGTCCCCCCTTGTGGATGGATCAAAGGTAACTTTGATGGAGCTACTAAAGGGAACCCAAGAAAATTAGGATGCGGAGGAGTCTTGAGAGATCATGTGGGAAATGTAATTGATGCTATTGTTATCCCTATTGGTAAGTTGAATTGTCATATTACTAAAGCTTCTACAGCCCTTCAAACCATTAAATTAGCTGTTGAATTAGGATATTCTAAATTATGGCTGGAAGGTGACTCTCTGAATATCATTAATATCTTAAATAACAAAAATTTAGTTTCATGGTCCATAGAGGCAATGGTGATGGAAATAAAAGCCTTAATTCAAAAATTTGAGAAAGTAACCATAACCCATACTTACCTTGAAGCCAATAGAGTTGCTGATTGGATAGCAAATCATGTAGTTCAAATAGGACACAAGGTGAGTTAGTAGGGTACATTAAATAAGAATGTGGATCTTAGAGCACTCATTAATTATGATGCAATTCATTCAAAGGAGGGAAAGATCTACTTGGAATAGAAAATTAATGATTTAGTAGAGTGGCCTCACGGAGGAAGGATTACATTCATTGAATAGAAATATTCTAGAGAACATGAAGTGGGTTTTTTATGTGCCATAAAATAGGTAAGTTTCATTACAAGTTGATATTAGATGGTCTCATTACTCAGTAATTAGTGTTTGGGTGTTACTGGATAATTGTATGGCTTACAAAATGAAAGGTGAACCAAGGAAGCAGGAACCTAAAAGTTGCGAAGATTGGAAGGCAAAACAAGATGTCTAGAAGATCCTTCAGAGAGGAAAGGTTGTGAGCTACTTGGAATGACTACATGGCTCAAAACCCCATATAACGATGGCTTTGTTCAAAAATTGGGTCAATGATAGGGTAACCCTCCATGGCATCATCGTGAAGCTCACCGAGGAATTCATAGTGGAGGTCACGGGGATTCTAATGGAGGGTATAAAATTCTCTAAGCAGACCATCATATCTAATGAGGCATTTAGCAAATTCCCAAAGATGGATGCTAAGGAACAACAGTTGGAAAAGAGCAGGGATTGCTTCAACCTGGAGTAGATTAAAGGAATCTGGAGAGATGTCTTATGTTGCATCCATGAGTATTCCATACTTGATGGAAAAAGCAAAAGAGTCCATAAATTTCATTTTGTCTTTCTTAATCATTTTAGGCACAAAGTTAGAATTTCCTTTCCTTTCTATTTGCACTTCTCGCTACTCCAAAATTTATTCACTCATAGAAAAAAGGAGTCTCATCCTATATTGCATGAGGGATTAATCCTAATAATATAAGGTTTCTACAAAAACAAGGCCATTTTCCTAAATCCTTATTTGGACAAAAATAAGGACTCACAGAGTAAGAAGAATGAAATAGTAAAAGGGAAAGAAAAAGTTAAACCCAAATCATCCAGCTTCAAAAAATAGATTGATGATGAGGAAACAGAGTGGGAAAGCACTAAAAGTTCTGAGGAGGCAAGTATGGAGGAAGAGGAAGGAACAGAGAGTGGGGATTATAGCTCTAATGAATAAGGAGAAGATAAAAGTAATAATGAGAAAGAAGGGGACACTATAGAGGAAAAAACTGAAAAGAATAACTATGATCTTGAGGAAAATCAGTAAGTGCCAAAGGAAACTGAAAAAGATGTGAATGTTTTATTTGAGGATCCTGCTTCAAAAACAGAGAAGGAACATCTAGTTCAAGATGCCTATCATGCAATGGAAACTAGAGAATAAGTAAAGAATGATTTTATCTATAATGAAAGCCCTGTTGAAACTAAGGAACACAAAAGAATGGAAAGGGAGGATTATATGAAAAAGGATGAAGACAATCCAAAAGAGAATGCAAAAGATTTAAGTGATGTAGGGCAAAATGACAGGAGGCATCCCTTTATGAATTTGGCCAAATGTAAAGCAGACGCTATCCTTCAAGTTGACTCGTGGATATATAAGGAGATAATGGGCCTCAAGAAGAAAATGGAAATATTGGAATGTAATCAGGAAGCAGATCAAAATAAAAACAATAATCTGGAAATGCAGATGAGGGATATAGCTATCAAACTTAAAGACTATGAGAACAATCTAAGGGGGCTCATTAAGGAAAGCAGAATGAAGATGGAGGAGGTAACTTCTAGCATATGTGCAGCCGCTGTGAACATTGGAAAATGAGCAAATGAGGAAATTAAATCCTTGGAGGGGCCTAACAAGAGAACTAGACAGAGCTCAAGGAAGAAAGCAATGCAAGAGGTTGCTACGTCAGCGGCTATATCTATACAAGACACTACTATGATTGGAAAGGCAGTGGTGAAGATGATTTTGGAATTAGAAGAATAAGATCTTTGAGTTCTTATAGTCCTGGTCCCTTTAGTTGGATGTTATAACTAGTTCCATTATCTGGTTCTTTGTTTTCTTTTCACACTAGAGTTTCCAGGTCTCTGTAAAACCTGGGGTCTGTCTTTTGATGATTTTGTTTTGTGGTTTTAGGTCCCTGTAAAACCTATTTTTGATATTACTTAGCATGTAGGTGATAGGTTTCACCTGTGGACATTATTATTATATCCTTCATCCTTTGTTTCAAGGTTTCGGGGTCCCTTCAAAACATGTTTTTACCTTAATCTAAAAGAAATGATTTATAGTTGTATTACGGTTATTATCACACACTCATCATAGTGTAATCAGTGTGACATTAATTAAATTTAATGAAGTACCTTATCATGGTAAGCTACACCCCACACATAGGCCACAACCTTGAGAGGATTTATCCTACATTCACTAGTTAACTAGTGATAATGATGTTCATAAATGCCACCATCTAACATAATCTTTTATTATAAGGAAAGAGTCTCGATGGTGAAAAAACCAAAATATTATGTGGATTAATTTAACTAATTAAATAATATTACTCCCCCTTTCTAATAAATACCTCATGGTTGTGTATAGTTATTATCAAACACCCATAAAATTGTAACCAACATGATATTAATTAAATTTAATGAATTTCCTTATCATGGTAAGCTCCACCCCACATGATGGCCATGATTTTGAGAGGATTTATCCCACGTTCACTAATTAACTAGTGATAGTGATGTTCATAAATTTCACCACATAATGTAATATTTTCAAAAGGGAAAGAGTCTCAAGGGTGGAAATCCCTAAATATTATGCAATTATTTTAATTAGTTAAATAATATTACTCCTTACTAATAAATTATTTACGGTTGTGTTACAATTATTATCGAACACTCATAATGGTGCATCTAGTGTGATAGTAATTAAATTAAATGAATTACCTTAACATAGTGAACTCCACCCCAGATGAAGGCCATGACCTTGAGATGGTTTATCCCATATTCACTAATTAACTAGTGATAGTGATGTTCATAAATTCCACCACATAAAATAATATTATCTAATAGGGAAAGAGTCTTAAGGGTGAAAAGCCTAATATATTATGTGATTAATTTAATTAGTTAAATAATATTATTCCCCCTTGCTAATAAATGCTTCATGTTTGTGTTATGGTTATTATCAACCACTAATAATATTACAAACAACATGATATTAATTAAATTTAATGAATTACCTTAACATTGTAAGCTCCACCCCACATGAAGGCCACAACCTTGAGAGGATTTATCCCACATTCACTAGTTAACTAGTAATAGTGATGTTCATAAACACCACCACATAATATAAGCTTTTCCAATAGGGAAAGAATCTCAAGGGTGAAAAGCTTGAAATATTATGTGATTAATTTTATTAAATAATATTACTCCCCCTTACTCATGGTTGTGTTATATTTATTATAAAACACTTGTAACAATGTAGCTAGTGTGATATTAATTAAATTTAATGAATTAACTTAACACGATAAGCTCCACCCCACATAAAGTCCATGACCTTGAGAGGATTTATCCCACATTCACTAGTTAACTATTGATATTGATGTTCATAAATGTCACCATATAACATAAGCTTTTCCAATAGGGTAAGAGTCTCGAGAGTGAAAATACTAAAATATTATGTAGTTAATTTAATTAATTAATATGTATCCCCCTTAATAACAAATACTTCATGGTTTTGTTATGGTTATTATTAAATACTCATAAAATTACAGCCAGTGTGATATTTTTGATCATAGGAATTTGATGTAGAGAGGAGGTTAGTATTATGTTAGAACATAAAACAATGAAATGAACACACTAACATGCTAACATCTCTAACCTAGATCATAGGGGACCATAATAAAAATAAATAAAAATAAAACATAACTAAAATGTAAATAACAAAAATATACTTACCTTCCTTGAATGATCCAAATGATTTGTCATGTGGCTTTCGTGACTTGTGTTCAAAGAGTCTTTGGAAATGGAGCTTAGTTATCTGTTTCTCTCCTTGGCACCATGGTTATTGCTTGTGGATTATTATTTATTTATATCTTGGCTTATGATTTAGAATTATAACACTATTTATTTCAATCTTGATATAAAATGAACATTATAACTTTACTCTATCGAAGCTCTCCTAATTAAGAGGCAAATGCTTGTATTTATAGATTTAAAAACTAACCTCAACTCAATGTGAGTTAAGGTGTATTTTAAGCATGGAATGGGTTCAAACCTAACATAATAAAAGTTAATTAAACCTATTAGAGTTAAAAGGTGTCAAAATCATTATTTTTAATGAAAATTCATGGGTGAGAATTTTTGATATAGTTGTAAAGGCTTGACAGCTCACAAAAGGTAATCATGAAAGGCTAAGATATTCTTGATTCTTGAATATATTTTTTTTAGAATTTAATTAATCACTTATGGATGATTCAAATAAAAATTTAAATAGGTTTAGAATTTTAATTAAATCTATTTTATATTTTTAGCATTTTTCAAGATTTGATTTAATTTCATGTGTTCACTTGCCCTATTTAATAGGTATATAGGCCAAATTATATGTTATGATGTTGTAGGATGATTAGAGATGAATATGTGAGAGGTTTTTATTTATTATGGTAGGATACCACAATTAGGGATGTATTAATGTGATTTAGATCTTTTATGAATTATGCAAAATAAAATTTAGGACATTCAATGATTCTCAGGCTTAATTTACAATGGTTAGTAAGAATCAATCTAAATTTTGGTATGAAGCCATTTGTAGCCAATTTTTAGGTGTATATAAGTTACCCATATTTTGGAATAAATTTTAAGATATAATCACATTAACAACTTCTCAAATAATGAAAAGGTAATGTATGCTTACAACTTCAATAATAATGGATGAACTATAGTTTCACCCTCGAGGGAGTAGTTGGTAAATGGGTCAGCAAACGGTCCCTCAAAATAAGGAAATGAGTGGACCAAATAGATGATATGGGGTGGAAGGGATTGATTTTCCCAAAGGAGTTTATAATTGGTGGCATATGGATCTTCCCTAGTTAGGACAAACAAACATGATGATTTTCCCATAGGTGGTTATAATCATCAGCATAAGTGGGATAAAAAAGGTAATGATTTTCCAAAAGGTGGTTATAATCATCAAAAAAGGTGAAGGGTAAAAAGAGAATCATTTTCCCAAAGGTGGTTATAATCATTAAAAGGGAAAAAAATGATTTTCCCATAGGAGTTTATAATCATTGGTAGGATAAAAACATGCCCCAGTTGAGGGAATAGAAATAATGGTTTGCCCAAAGGCAGTTATAGGTATTACCTAAATGAAAACATGCCCAAAGTAGGTAAAATAAATATAATGATTTTTTAAAAGGTGGTTCGAATCATTGGTAATTCAAGTGGGACGGTATACAATGATTTTCCCATAGGTGGTTATAAGCATTATACCCTGATAGTGTCAAACATGATATGGAAGATGATGGAAAATTAGTACATGGGATAAAGATGATTTAGGAAACCTTATAGTAGGGAGATGTTAATTTGAACTAACAAGGAGAAAAATTATTTGTTTAATTACTCTATTTTGGATATGATTTGGATTAGATTCGGAATGTTTATGGTGCCAAGGAGATATATCATTGATTCATTATTGTGTTGACTCTTAGAGCTATTTTTTACAATAACACTTGATGGTAGGAATCATGATATAAAACCATGATAACTTGTCTAAAATATGCATAAGGAATGATATGTGATCCAATACTCAATTGAAATAATGCACCACTGATAAAAACTAGGATGATAATATTGACATATGAATATGGATGGATTCAAGAATAATGTGCAAGGAATCACCCCATGAATGCATATAGAATAAATCAAGGTACAGCAAGAAATAAAATAAATAGGAAAAAAAAAAAATAAACAAACAAGAAAAATAAATAAATAAAATAAATATAAATCACAAACAAATAATGGTTAATCACAATGTTTGAATAAATATCATGACACAAACAAAATAATGAGCATTCCTTGTAGATGAAAAGAGATAATGAAACAAACAAACAAACAAACTGGGGAATAGAAGAAAAGGAAGGGGATTTTTAAGCTAGATCTAGATGCACTAGGAAATTGGATGCTACCTACATAGTTCCATGGACATGATATCCAATAAAAACTTTAGGCCAAATGTAGTTCTCATAGAAAATAGGATAGAAGAAAATGATGAGAAAGAAACCATGATGGATGGGATAGAAAAATATGGGAATGAACTCATAAAATGGTGAGAGTGTGGGATAAAAGGCCAAAAAGGATGGGGAAACTAAATGACAAGTGGTTTATTGTGACTTAGTAAGGGTTCCCAGAATCCTTAAGGCAAAAAAGTGGTCAATGTTTTTATTTTTTCTAATTTGATTTTACAAATATTTTTATAATTTCAAAGCATCTCAACTCAATCAAGAATGATGAGACACTAAATGTTCTAAGCTCAAAAAATGGTGAGATTGTTCAGACTTAAGAAACTACTCAAAAAATGATGAGATCATGGCTAAAGGGTGATTGGTGCTGACCTCAATGTGAATCGAGCACTACCTACATAGTCCCAGGATGGGACCTCAAATCAATGTAGTTCTACCTTACAGTAGATGAATTTGACTAGTTTAGTATCCAAATAAAAAAAAAAGCAAATTCAATAAATGACATAGTACAACATAGGCATTTCAAGGTGGTACTTCAAGGAATGATTAAAAATTGTTGCCCATAGTTTTCCCATAGGTGGTTATAACTAGGAAACAATGGCATGGGTCAATGATACTAATTTTCCATAGGCAATTATAATTATTATCAAGATGGTGGGACACTGATTTACCCAAAGGTAGTTATAATCAAGCACACTTGTTATATAATGGAATAAGAAATGAAGGATGTAACTACCAAACCACTATCATACTATTCCAAAAATACTTCTTCTGTCTAGAATACATGGAAAACTACTAAAATTGATTAGAATCTTCATGTTGAAAGTGGTTTTGTAACAAGTGGAATGAATCCAAGGACAAATAGACTCGATAGGGTGGGGTAAAAACAACCTAGTCAACAAGAAAGGTATGGTAGAATGGTATAGTGGAATGACAAAGTGAGAGAATGATAAAAGGGTATAATACAAGGAAGAATGTCAATATTATGGTATAATTAAAATGGGCCTCATAAACAATACACTAAGTATCTCAAGTGAAGTAACTCTTGAGGTGTTTAATGTTCATTAGCTCATCAAGTTCATCCCTATCTAGTGTAGTGAGCCTATATGCTTTAGTGCCATAGTTTGAAACAATGATGAAAGGACCTACCTAGTTGGGTTTGAACTTTCCTTTATGTTTCTTCTCAATCATGGTATTCTTTTAGTTTTATTTAATGACAAGATCACCAAGCTCAAATTATCTATGTTTAACATGTTGATTGTAGTGGCCCTTATTGGTTTGGTATGATTTAAGGTTATTTATTTTCTCTAGACATTTCTAATCAAGTAGCTGCAACTCTTGAAGGTGAGCTAATCGATAGTCTTCATCATCAAGGACATGCTTCAAAGAGATAAAAAAATAAGGTAACTCAACCTCAATGGGAATAATGGCTTTAGTGTCATAAACAAATGAATATGGAGTGGATATTATAAGAGTAAAATGACTATTAAGGTGTGCCCAAAGGGTGTAGAATATTGTAGGTGCCAATCATGGCCAATATCATTGATAATTTTTTAAATATGTTGACAATGGTTTTATTAGATGCTTCAGCGTAGCCATTACCTTGTGCATAATACATAGTTTTAAAATGTTATTTAATCTTATACTCCACACATAGTGATTTGAAATCCTTATTTTTGAATGATCTACCATTAAAAGATATAATGTTAGAGGGGATATCTTAATGGCAAATGAGATGGTTAAATATGAATTTGGAAATTTGCTTTCTAGTCATGTAAGTCAGAGGTATAGATTCAACCCACTTAGTGAAATATTTTGTGGTGGTAAGGATATGTTTAAGGCCATCAGATGATGTGGGGTTTATCTTCCTAAGGATTTTGAGGCCCCATGTAGCAAATGGCCATGGTGTAAGCATTGTTTTTAAAGTCTTGTCTAAGGCATGAATCAGATTGGCATGCCATTGACTTTTATCACATATTTTCACATATGTATATGAATATGCATCTATTGTTGGATAATAGTACTTAGTACGCAAAATATTTTTGGATAAGATGGTCCTGATAGTGTGGGATTTCCATACTCCATTAGATTCTCATAATGCTAATGTATATTATGTTGAAGTTAAATAATGAAATACAGTCCCATCAAAACTATGATCATACAGGATTAGTTTAAGTAGGGTATAATATGTGGAATTGCAGATGATAGTTTTGGATTATTTTTAGGATAGGTCTAGGGGTATAATATGGTTTTGAAGATAGACATACAGGTCTAAATACCAAATAGAGTTGGGACCAATAATATCATAGATCATTGTGATAGTTGAAGGTTCATGAACTAGTACTAGCAAATTTTTATAGAGGAAATGGTATTCTTTTACCGTATTTGTATATTGAATCAAAAGAGCTAATGGTAGTGTTGAGTCCAACATACCCCCATTTCTAAAAAATGGGGACCCTTATTTCAAATTATGCAAATTTGTGTTAAGAATTAAAAAATTCACTTGATTAGAGTACCACTAGCATATTTGCACATTATTTTGATTTGAATATCATCTACACCTAGTTCTCATTTGGATTAATTGACATATCTTAAGTAATAATTATGTTATCCCTTATAATATTTCTAATGGTTGTTGCCTATGTTTTTGCATTATAGGATCAATAAAATATCATTTGGAATGAACATGCTTAGGTTTTTGTGCTTCAATGTTAAATTGATCTTTTATTAGCATTTAGTCTATCAAAATTAATTGAATCTAAATTTTAACCATGTTAAAATCCTCATTCAAATTGCCTTAGCCCAAGTCTTTTTAAATCAAATTCAAATTTACGTAGGAGCAGTTTACATGTGAACAATTAATTATGTCATAGACTTAGCCTAATTTTTATCCTAAGGTCTAGTCGTGTTTATCAACATGACCAAACCCTAGTCTAAAAATCTTTATGCTTGGTCTTTTATGTCCCAAGGCCCCTTAGCCTTTTATATTCACACGGTCTAGTTAATTTAGGGTCCCTTTTATTATGTTCTAGGCTTAACCTAAAATCCTTATCTTAAAATTCTAATTTCATTATTAATACAATAAAAAATCCCTAGGCTAAAGCTTTATGCCATGTCTTTCATCCTTTATGGGGTCCCCTTTATTATGTTTTATAACTTAGCCTAAAAGTTTTATCCTATGGTTTTATCATGTTTATCAATATGAATAAAACCTTAGTCTAAAATATTTAACCTAACTTCCTTATATTACCCAAGCTCTGACTTACTTTGTTTTATTATCTGTAACATCAATGGTCTATGTTTGCTCAAGCGATCAAGATATAGAGATGTGTATCAAGTCAAAAAGTAAAGATATTTGGTGAATTATGCACATTTACTCAGGTGATGGAGATCTAATGGTGCAAGATTAAAGTTGAAAATTCAATCCCTAGCCCCAACTTAAAATTTGAGCATCTTCTAAAGATCGATGATATGTGGTCGAGCGTACACTTTTTAATTGATGTTGCGTGCCAAGTCAAAACTTAAAGAGGCCTGAAGACAAATGAGAAGGTTAAAAGTGTCAAAATTTTGGAAAAATAATAGTGAGTAGCTAATGGCATTCCACCATTTATATTGAGATCTAATAAAGTGTATTGATCTGACCAACTAAGATCTAACGGTGCATAATGAAGGTTAAAAGGTCAAGATCCATTAATAATATGACACATGGCACAATCATATGTCATGAATTAAAGACAAAGAATCTTCTAAAGATTTATAGTATGTGATCTCACGTACACATTCTAATCAATGGCATGTGGAGCAAGGAATATGATTCAATATATTAAGATCAATGGAGTGAATACATCTAGGTGAGGATGATATGATAGTGTAGACACCGAAATTGTGTCTAACCCTTGGTCATCTTCCCCCTTGGTCCATTCATAACCCATTCTTAAACCATGCACTTACTAATTTAAAAATAATAATTTATTATTAATATCCTCCCCTTTGACACATCACCTATAACACCTCGCCTGACACCTCGCCTTGGACTATTTCCCACTCTATGACTCACCCAAGACCTATTCTTACTTCTCTCTAACCGCCTAACCAATTCTCGTGCGTATTTAGCCCAACCTTTGACAATTCTCCAATAGATAGTGCACTTGGCAGATGGAGAATGGGCTTGGTGGCTCTTTTACCCATTCTCCACCCGTTGACATCAATCAAATGTCGATCGACGCCGGCGGGATCGCCAACGTCGGTTATACTTAAACAAAATTTCTAACCTTTGGATGGATGGAATCACAGATCGTCAATCTCTGGAGCTAATCATGAATCTCGAGACCTCTTCCAGTGAAACAAAGTTCTCATGCTTTTTGCTTTATAGTGTTTTGGCTTCTTGGTTTTCTTGCAGGGATCAGCATTCTTGATAGCATTTTCTAGGCACTAAGGTCTTACATCAGACATTCTGCACAGGGATTGCATGATATCTCCATCACCAGCGACAATGAAAACACAACTTCTGTACCTTTGCCAACTCGTGTCACAGCTAAGTATTTGTACTATTTTTATTTCAGTTTCATTTCAAATATATTAGCATTCTGTCTACCCTCTATTCCAAGCATCCTTGACCCAACCTTCCCTGTTCTTCCCAGAGAGGCTAAAAATCCTTCTCTCACCCCTTATTCCCTTTTCTTTGCCTCTGACACCCCTTTAGTCTCTCTTTAGACAACACCCTCTGTCCAATCAACTCAGCACAAGCTATCAGAGACCTACAGACCATCTTAAGACCAATCCAATCAACTTGACTAAATTGCTTCACAAAAAGGCTGAAAAGCCTTTTTCCTACCCCTTACCCCTTTTCCTAACAAACATACCCTCTGCCTTAGTTCTTATTAAAGATTATATCTACTATTTTACCATCCCAAACAAACTCCCTGACTCACAGACAAGACCACAGTCCATCTTGCAGACCAAAAACTAGACTTGTAACCCGTCTCTAGCCATTACCCTGACTGACCTCGTCTATTTCCCCTACCGACGTCGGTAGTCTAACCGACGTCAGCGACTTCCTGATAGATGCCGATAATATCACCGCCATCAGCAACTATGCTAAGCAGATTATAGCTTATTAGGTACGCATTTACTTTCAATTCTTTCTTTGTAGTCTTTTATTATTTCTCTTTTCTGTCTCTGTCATATTCTGTTTTAACAGTGGATTGACATCCTCCAAGAAGCCTTAGCGCTTCTAGGACCAAGCTTTTGCTTGGCAATCCACCCTCTTATTAGCTAATGTTTTTCATGTTTTAGTGTCTGTCTCTTTCAGGTGTCATCCTCCACAACCAAAGAGGAGTTCTCACAACGTCTGGATAACGGTGCGCACGACTACATCCAGGTACATACAAGCCTTGACCATTTCTTTAAGTTTCTCATTTTCTCTCTTTGAATGTGAAAACAAAAATAGCGTAGAAACATTTTGGCATGCTCGATGGGACCCTTAGGGCCTTCTTTGGGTTCCTTTCCTTCTTTTTTCATTTAGGTGCATTAGGTTTCTCCCTCTTCACCTCTTTCTTCTCTTCTAAAAGACGTCATAAGTAGGAATAAATAGAACTTTTCTTTCTTTTCTTGCATTTCTAGACTAGTCAAAAATCATATTCTTCAACCCTTTCTTAATTTGTTTTCATTCCAACTTAACATTTCGACTTGGGGCTTAAAAATATATTGCATTCCATTTTTGCTTGCTTGCATTTCTTAGTCCACACTTAGTAATTAATAAACCACATATTGAATTAATCGTAGATCACTTGATGTTACACAACCAAACCACATGCACTAAATCAAACATCAAACTCACCTGAGACAAGGCCTGACTGGGATTTCATCACCCAATGGATACCTTACCTGTCCCGGCGATCCTACTTGGATTTCACCACCAAGGGGAAAGCCCACTCTATTCTCTGGTAGAGTCTAATCTATAGGGAAAGTATATTTTGGCTAAGTGAGACTAGCTTACCACTAGAATCCTGAAGTGAGGGGAGCTTGGTCCTTAGCACCAGGCCAAGTACGGAACCTAACACAAACTTTTGAGTGCCTAAACATACCTAAAACCATCTTTAGACTACCTCTTCTAGGACCCTTCTAACAGCCAACCTCCTTAAACATCACTTTAAGGCATAAGCCTCACGAGCTTAATAATTTATTTCTAGGGATTTAACGCTTAGGATCTACCTGTCTTCATCTTATTTTCTATTTTTATCTATTTTTTTGAGTTGGTAAGGACGTCTTCTTTATTTCCAAAAACTTTTAAATTGTTTAAGTTTCTGGAAAACACAGTCACCGGCATCGGCTTTACCACTGAGGTCGGTAACCTCCCTCCACTGGCATCGATTATCTGACTGACGTCGACCATCTTTCTCATCGACATCAATTTTTCAACCAATGTCGGTCACTGTCACTGTCCTTTTTTTCAAAACAGTAGTTTAAAACCTGACCCTTTTCCTACCAAAAACCCCCATTCTGAGTTTTTGAAACTAAAAAAACACAGTTTTCTGAAACCTAACCCTTTCTTGCCTTGAATGGTTTTAACACGCAGTCAAACCAAGGCTCTTCTTGACCATGCTAGGCAACAACCGCTTCCACCTTCACCATCCATAACCAGTCCTATAATGAAGTTCCACTTAGAGACTGAAAGAACTCCTACTCGCCCAGCCCCACCCCAGACTCCTATTATCCCAGAAGGGGACCAAGATTTTGCACGATTCTTGGACCTCAATGTCAAAGCCTTGTAGCACTATCTCATGCATAGCCCAATGCGAGACTCCCTAGGCAACCCAATCTATGGGATGCCAACTTCCTTAGTCGAGACAAGAATCACATCAATAGCATCTACAATTCAACCTATAGACAATCAAGCAAACACCTCGACAAATAACCCAACCATGTCCTACCTTCAAAATTTAACCTCTCCTTCTAGACCTACCTCCATGGGGGTTCCGATACCCCCTCAACCTCAAACTACTCAACCAAATCCTACACCTTTCCAAAACCTACTAGTCTCTATCCCCCCTACTCTTGCACCTATCAACACAAGAGTAACTGTCTACCCTTTAACAAGTGTGGCTACTCCTCAACCATCTTTGACGGCCCCTATCCAACTTGTGCCTACCAACCCCATAACACAAGTGCCCTTGGCTTCAACATTCACCCTGATAACTAACTACCCATATGTTGCGTCTATGCAACCAACCACGTCATATGCCCCTCTCAATATTTTTCAAGCACCTTATAATCTAGGGGGCACTCCACCTGCCAATCTGTCAGTAGATATCATCAAAATGCTGATGGACAAGATGTCTAGCCTAGAGACCTCTATTTTTGGCTCATGCAATGCTCTCTCATAAGAGCAAATTTGTAATGAGCCCATTCATCCTTCTGTCCCAATTAGGCCATACCCCAACCAGTGGGAGCTTCCCAAATTTTCTCGCTTTCAAAGCAAGGAAGACCCATAGCAGCACTTACAGGCATTCAAACATGCCTGTTACCTTATTGCCCATGATGATGCATTTCTCTTACGTACGTTTCTTATGTCTCTCTCTGGTGCTACGCTTGACTGGTACAGCTCTATTGCTAGCCATTCCCTCTTCACATTTACACAGTTGGCCCAGCTCTTTCTTGATCACTTCTCCATTAACATCACCAAGAAGGTCTCGATCACGGACCTCTATTCTATCCACCAATTCGAGGATGAATCTATAGCTGACTTTGTTACTCATTGGAGAGGCCTCATCAATCAACTCTCCTTTTCCTTACCCCAACCCAAACTTTTTGAAATTTTCTTCCGAGCCTACGTCAAACATATTTCTTCCACCTTACGGGTTCAGACCTTCCGCACCTTCGATGAAGCCTTCACGATGGCCTGCAAACTTGAATTATGTGTCATCGAGGAGAATAAAGTCAAGTTGCAGAGCAAGAATCCCAACTCTAAGATCATTGACTCCTCTTCTTCTAAACCTTCATCATCCAATCCTAAGTCTAAAGCTTTAGCTAACGCTGTAGTCATTAGACCTTCATCCTCTTCAACCAATCAGCCTGAGCCATCCACATCTTAGAGCGCCACCCATCAATTCCAGCAGAGATACATACAATGACAGTATATTCCTCTCAAAGAATCATACGCATCTATGCTAGAAAAACTTGTTAGACAGGGGGTTCTCAATCTCCCTCAGATCTGACCACCTCCATAATTTGATCCCTCACACGCCATCCCTGCGTGGTATAGGGAAAATGACTTATGTAATTACCACCGTGTCAAAGGTCATGACACGGGTAATTGTAAGACCTTTAAAAACATAATCCAAGACATGCTTGAAAAGGGTGACCTCATCCTAGACAATCCCAATGCACCTCCTAATCAAGGCATTGACATCTTCAAGCAACCATTCCCCAATCATCCACCAACCCAAAACAATGTCTAGACTTTGATTGACAACACTCATGAATACAACATTCAAATAGTCAATACGGTCTTGCCCTTCATCCCTGACCAACCTCAAGAGGTTAGTCCATCTATCAATCCATCACGTATGGATGAACCTCTTTCCTCAGTTAGTTCTCTGTCAACCTCTCTCATCTTGGAGGACGCCTCAACCTTACCGGCACCACCGGTCTCACCATCCTCCTTCTTGCTACCTATGGAGGACCCGACCTTACCTACTCCTCGACCAAAAGTGGAGGGCACCATAATCCCTGCCCTTTACTCGCTTGAGGAGCCACATTCTTCAGTTCCTTCTCCACCAAGAGAAGAACCTGACTCTCCATCTTCTTCGACCAACGATAATCCAGTTATAACTCCTACACACCTTGGGTCTGAGACTACTGCCACACCTAACACATCTTCTCAAGGACCCAAACCTCATCCAACATCTTCTCAACCATTTTCTTGACTAGTGGAGAAAATTGAACTTCTCCCTTTAAGGAAAGTGGAGCACTAGGGATTATGGGAGCGTCTTAAAGCTCTTCAACATCCCCATGCCCTCTCGTCTCATGCTACCAATCCTCCCAAGGCAGAATCTCCCAAGACTCTCAACAAAGACCAGACTCCCACTTTTAAGCCCTCATCTACCCCATCTAAATCGATCAAGTCACTCGGTGTTTGCCCTGTCTCTACCCTCACTCACCCGCAAGTGAAGGTGGACTTAGACCAGACCTCGACCAATAGTAGTCTTCTAACCAAGTCGAAGAAGACTGCCAGACTACAGAAGCGAACCCCTCCTCCACCATCAACATTACCCTCCATTTTAGGCCCTCACCCTTCTACCCTAATCAGAGTTCTCCCTACTCTGACCCTTAACCAAAACAAATTAACTCCATTACTTCCTTTGCCAACCACAAGTCTATCCCCTCTCAAAAATTTGGCACCTCTCACGAAGAAAGTGCCGTCTTCACATGTGGCCACACCACCAACCCAAAAGGTGGTACGAAAGCCTTCTTCAACATCTCCCAATCAAAAGTCACCAGCGCGTCATGCATCAACAAGCACGGACCCCTTAGTAGGTTCATATATTTTGATATTACGCCAACTTTTGCAGACTTCTAGCATAACCCTTCCATCTATCAAGTCATTTCAACCCCTTGGGTTAAAACCTTCTTGGTTTGACGATACGAAGATTTGCTTATACCATCGTATGCTAGGACACAATACCGAGACTTACTATGCCCTCAAGGCAGTCATTCGCCGCTATATGGAGAAAGACACTCTTCTCCTTGAGGACACTCTTGATCGACCCTCAACACCTTCCCATCCAACCTCTTTAACCACATCAACATCTCACCAGCAGGCCATGACCCCTTCTTCCCCTCCTATCTTTGAAATCAATGCTATCCACATAACCATTAGGTGACAAAAGGACAAGGTGAAAGAAAAAGTTGCTATTCCTTGGACCTATCCTTTTGTCCAGCCACCTCAACTACCAAAACCCAAGATTTTCATCTTAGGTGCATCCCAACCCCCTTCTTCAGAGGCAATCAAAGACTTTATGATAAAACAACTTCACCAAACACCCGTGAAGATGACCTTATATGACCTTATCCAAAACTCCCCCCAGCATCATCAAGCTCTAATCAAAGCCTTACAAGCAGCAAAAGTCCAACCTGAAGACCCTTAACCACTAGCTGCCCTAGTCCATTCTTTATCCCCCATCGCCTCTATCACTTTCAATGATTCTAAAATTCCTACCTCTACCTTGGAAGATCAGGACACTGCTCTTTTCATCACAACCTACGTTAATCAAACCCACATTAAGCGAGTTATGATTGATGGGGGTGCCAACATTAATATCATTTCTACCCACGCCTATGGTCAATTGGCTCTTCCCAAGAATTGTGTATCAAAAATTGACGCAATCCTTAGATCCTTTAATGACACCACCGCTAACACTATTGGCATTATTGTCCTCCATATTCACGTTGGTCCACGCACAATCCCAGAGCTCTTCTACATCATGGAGGGAGAATTCCAATATAACATGCTATTAGGATGACCCTGGATCCACACCATGGCTTGCGTCCCTTCAACACTTCACCGTTGTGTCAAATTTGAACACGACAAACAAGTCCATGTCATTCCTGATGACCCATCCCCTTTTAAGACTTGTAACACAACTTATCGACCAAATGACGTTCTTATTCCTCTCAAAGCATCAACCCAAACATCATCTCCATCTGTGGAAGCATCAACTAGTATGCAAACAACGGTTGCCATCACATCACCTTCTCAATTAACAACCAAGGACCCCATGGACGATATCTTCCAAAGACTTTCACTTGGGGAATATTGCTTACTTACTCTAGACATGTTTCAGACTCCTTAAGAGTATGGGCAGCTTCATCAAAATCCAAGCTATGACCGTCAAATCAGAATGGTCATTCTTTATGGTCCTCCTAGCCTTCAAACCAATCTCGTCTATGGGGGGCTGGATCAAGCTCCTACTGACTCAAATCCTTCCTCCTCACCTCAACTATTCACATCCGATTTCTCCTTTCTTGGCAACCCCACCTTTGCACATACCTACCTTTATAGGTGTGCATGGAAGGGTTTTGGCTTTGGGCACTACGAATAAGGCTCCCATCGGCCCATCAAACCACCCAATGATGATAATGCAAAGAAACGATATGGACTGGGTTTCCAAGAACCCACTGAGGCTTCCGTAAACCTTTGCCCTGAACCTACCATCGACCAATCTCTTTCAGACTCACCTATTCTTCCATCCTCACCTATGGAGTCGGTGGTTTCCATCCCTCCTAGTTTTTTTTTGCATAAACACCATCCGCTTGGAACCCCTAACCTATCAGCTCAACAGGGTTTCCAGGTCTCTCCCTCTCATTTATCGTAGCATGATAGACGATGAATCGACAACCATCAACACTATTCACTGCATAGATGAGGACGCTATTCTTACTTATATGGGTGTCGATGATTCTTTCATTCAGCACTCCCTCCCTTCTGAAACATAGGTTATGTTAAATGAATCAACCATTGACATTAACCTTCCATCTTTTGATGTTCCTCATGTCTTAAAGATTGGTCAATCTTTAGACACCCAGGAGTAGATCGACTATACCACATTTCTCTCAGACAATCGCAAAGCCTTTGCCTGGACCTACGCTGACATGCCTGGCATCGACCCTAACATTGCCACTCATAACATTGTCACAAACCTAGAGGCTAAGCCTATTAGGCAAAAGCTTCACAAAATGCATCCTCTTGTTGTGCTCCTTGTCAAAGAGGAGCTTCAATGCCTTCTTTTTGTCTCCATCCAACCCATCGATTATCCCTAGTGGGTCTCTAACATCATTCCTATCACCAAGGCAACTGGGGGGATCTAAATCTGTACAGACTATCACAACCTTAACCTAGCCTGTCCTAAGGACGAATTTCCTCTTCTAAACATTGACCAACTCATTGATCTTATGGCTGGCCATGAGATGTTATCACTGATGGACAGATTTTCAAGATATAACCAAATCCTAATTGCACTAGAAGATCAGCACAAAACCACCTTCATTACACCATGGGGAACTTTCTGCTATCAGGTCATGCCTTTTGGTCTAAAAAAAGTAGGCACCACATATCAGCGTGCCATGACTTACATCTTTCACGATCTCCTCCATAAAATCATGAAGGACTATATAGATGACCTGCTTGGCAAGTCTAAGCTTCATCGTGACCATTTGACTATCCTCAAGATCATCTTCTCTCACCTTCTTTAGTATAATGTCCATTTTAACCCAAAGAAATGCATCTTTGGGGTCCTCTCAGGAAAGCTCCTGGGATTCATTGTCTCTCTTCATGGCATCGAGATAGATCCTGCCAAAATCTATGCTATCCTCGAAATGCCACCACCAACTAATCTCAAGCAACTTTGCAATCTACAAGGAAAGCTCCAATCCATTCATCGCTTCATTTTGCAGCTTTTTGACCTCTGCCAACCCTTTCATCACCTCCTTAAGAAGGACGTCTCCTTTAAATGGGATAAAGATTGCCAAGAGGCTTTTAAAGCCCTCAAATGCTATTTGGTCTCTCCACTAGTCCTTATTCCACCAAAAGACGACCAGCCCTTCTACCTCTACATCTCAGTAACTAATCATTTGTTAGGTGCCATGATCATGCATCGAGACGAGAAACACTGTGAGCAAGTGGTCTATTACATAAGCTGAACACTTGTTGATTATGAAACTCGGTATACTCATATCGAGAAACTCTGTTTGGCATTAGTCTTTGCCACTACCAAGCTCTATCACTATCTTTTCAATCACAAAACCTTTGTCATCACTCACACTGATCCTCTTAAATACATGCATTCCAAGCCATATCAAAACCAACATATGGCTCATTGGCTCATGCTTCTTGCTGAGTTTGACTTAGAATTTGTCCAGCAAAAATCTATAAAGGGGCAAACAATTGCTGACCAACTAGCAGATGCCCCTCTTCCCGACAATCAACCTTCTTAGTACGAGTTTCTTGATGAATCTATTGCCACTCTCTCGACTGATGACACATTCTACCAAATGATGATGTTCTTCGATGGCTCCAAATGTCAACTCGGTGGGGGTGCGGGGGTCATCCTCATCCCACATGAAGGTGAGCCCATGCCCTTGTCTTTCAAACTCGACTTTGAATGTACCAATAATATGGCCAAATACGAAGCCTTAATTTTGAGACTTCAAACTGCCCTTTCTTTAAATATCAAGACCATCAACATCTTTGATGACTCACAACTTGTTGTCAATCAAATCAATGGTTCATATCTTTGTAAAAATGAAATTTTACAAAGGTACAAGCACTGTGTTGACACCATTCTAGCATCTTTCAACCATCACTTATTACAGACTGTCCCTCAATCTATGAATAAGTTTGTTGACACCATGGCTTCCCTCGCCTCGCATATTCCTTCTTCATCATCATCCTCACCAAGAATTTATGTCATGGTACATCGTGTGCCATTGCCTTCATACATTTCCACTGACATCAACCTCATCCACACCATAGACTCTAGTTCACAAGATGTATGGTATAAACAACTTGAGGAATACTTGGCTCATTTTATCATTCTTCCCAACCTCTCTAGCAATACACGGTGGGCTTTCATCAAGCACACCGCTCGCTATACCATGCTAGGGGGCCTTCTCTATAAAAGAGGTTTTGACGGCCTTCTTCTTCACTGTTTAAACTCCACTGAAGCCTCTCATGCTATTAAACAAGCCCATGACGGGATTTGTGGCAGACACTTCAGTGGTAACTCAGTTTCCAAGCACATCCTTTGTCTGGGTTATTACTGGCCCACTCTTCATCAAGATTATAGCGATTATGTTCAGCATTACATCAAGTGTCAGTAGCATGCTAACTTGCCTCATCTCCCTAGTCACGCCTTACAAGTCACTCAAGATTTTTGGCCTTTTTCACAATGGGGCTTAGATCTCATCGGCAAGATTAACCCTCATTCGTCTCTTCGTCATCAGTCCATCATCACTACCACCGAGTATTTCACTAAATGGGTGGAAGCTATTCCTCTCATCTCCATAAAAGCTGACAAGATTGTCAACTTCATCAACACCCACATCATCTGTCATTTTGGTGTACCTCACAAAATCATCACCAATAATGGAAAGTCATTTAAAAAACAAAACTATCTAGAAACTTTGTGACTCATTTGGCATTAAACTCGGCTTTTCTTCGCCTTACTACCCACAAGCAAATGGGCAAGCCGAGGCTTCTAATAAAATCTTAACTAAAATTCTCATGAAGGTGGTCAATGACACTGGAAGGGATTGGCACATTCATATTCCCTTCACTTTGTGGGCCTACGGCACTAGTATTCGAACCTTTACAGGTGCTACCCCTTTCTCTCTAGTGTATGAAATAGAGGCTGTCTTACCTCTTGAAGTACAGATCTTGTCTCTTCGCATTTCACTCCATGAAATTCTTTCTAATGATGACTTTCGTCAAGATCGATTAACTCAACTTGAGTTACTCGACGAACGTCATCTTGCTACCCTCAACCATCTCCATGTCTATCAAAATCGCATCAAACGAGCCTATAACAAAACTCTAAGAGAATGAGATTTCAATATCAGAGACCTCATCCTCAAAGAGAACCAACATGTGACCAATATGGAATGGAGTAAACGAGGCAAATTTGCTCCTAATTGGCTCAAACCTTATATCATCATGCACAAGTATGGATCAGGGACTTATCATCTATCTTCTCTTGAAGGCCGGCCAGAACCTGAGCCCCTTAATGCTTTGCATCTGCGACCATTCCACTGTTAGTCGAGTACTCATCCACTTGACATTTAACTTGAGCTCGTCGCTTGAGCTATCCCTATCCTTTTAATTCTTAATCCTTTCCGCCCTTTTTCCCTTAATAAAATCCTCTATAACCCTTTTATAAAGTATGGATGCTTTGTCTTAATAAAAAGGAGTCCTTGACCTTCTATAGTCTTTTCCATGACTCAACATTCTGTCAAAAATAAATCAAGATGTCAAAATATCCAAGGTCACAAAATCAAATCAAAAAGCAAATTGCTCCCTTGAAGGACAACTGTACTATCATTATTGTAGCTAATATACTGCTCCCTCGAAGGATAGCTATTCAAAAGCCCTTAAATTTATAAATCAAAATATAGACCACTCCCTCAAAAGATGGCTATGATTAAATCTTGCTACAAATAGCATCTTTTTTAGAAGCTTCTCGCATTGATCAGCTTCACAAATGACCACAAAACAAGTGACATCTTTATGTGGACTTCATGCATTGATCAGTCTGCTCTATAAAAAAAATGGGTCATGGACTTGACTTGTAGTTGTCTCAGGGCCTCCTATAAAAAGGGGCAAAGTTATCCCTACTCTAAAATGGGTTACCCTCTCCTCTTATCCCATCACCTTCTCAAGGGACTTCAAGCTCACTTTAATGTTGAAGTAATTCGATTACCTCTCTAACACAACTCATGGTCAACGATGCAATGCATAAATGGGGCTCTTGGTTCTAACAACCCCTATCTATGTTGTCATTTTGGTCCTTGTCAATAAAAGGGCGCTTATGCCTTTTACTTTCTACCTACACTTTGGTCACATTCAACCACATCATTTATCCACACAATTCAACCCGACTCTTTTTTTAACCACTCACATAGCCTAATCATTCTGGTTTCCATAGACTTCAATACACATGGAAACTATCAACCACACAATTTTTGTCAAGCATAAACCAATTACTTGCTGAAGCATAAATCGACCTGCAATTCATTTTTAGCAATCATCCATCACGAATATGGATAGTTGCTAGGGATGAAGAACCCCGACCAATGTTACAGAATACACCATTTGGAAAAGTCTGTAGCATCATCTTCTCCTCATCATTTCAAAGCATGTACCCTCAGACATATGGGAAGTGCTATATCATTATCATGACCAAAATCAACCACTTTGATCTTTTTCCTCCCTCTTGGGAGAACTACATTGGCCTAAGGCCCTAACAACAGGGGCTATGTAGGCAGCACTCAGTTGACATGGGGTCTTTTGAGGTTAGCTCGGCCATTCCTTCATCACATTTATTCCATCACATTCTTTCGTCACCTGCCAATCACATCACAAACAAACACCTTTTTTTCATACTCATTAACATTAATCATTTTTATCCATATCAGTAATCATTAATCCTAATCATACATTCATCATCATATCAACACAACAATATTAGCATCATAATCCTAAACATCATATCACAACATCTATCAAATCATAATAACATACAAACACATCCATAACATTTTTCATAACACATCAATGATCAAAATCACATCATATATATATCAATGTTTTACAATGGCATAAGCTGTGCCTCTATCTCTCTCTCAAAAATATCAGATACATCTTGCATCAACAGCTTGCAGGCCGATATATACATAATATCAAAATCTGCCCTCAAGGCTATGGCTATGGTGGTGGTGGCAGTGGCCAGGAGGATGCTATATCCTCTCCCCCCTCTGATCTGTGTCGTCTGTGAGACCCAAAATCCATCACTCAAGACATAGATCGCTATCGACTCAGCTCTACCCTCATCTCAGAGTATCATTGTATTTGAGGGAACCCCCTGATGGCCCTCTCATAATACACGATCTCGTCTAGTACATCATTATATCTAACTATAGATACAGTCTGTGGTGGACCCATCAGACCTGCTGCCATGCCCTGCACTGAACCCTGTGGCTATGAAAACCCTAGCTGTACTGACACTGACTATGTGGGCTACTGAACTGGCTACTGAAGTGGATGCTGCATTGAGCCCTATCCTCTCAAGCCCTATCCTATCGATGCCTGTGCCTAGGCTATGGCCAACTGACTCTGTAAAATAGTGACCTACCTTGTTAAAGCAGCCACTCGACCTGTCAACCCTACCATCTCCTCCTGTAAACCTATGACCTAGCTCTCCAAAATGGTCACTCATCCTCATGCTGCATCCCTCTCCTAAATGGCATCATCTCTCTCCTGTCTAGCAGTGTCCCTCTCCTACCTCACCATATCTCTATCCCTGATCACTCCCTGTAGATCAAGCTGTGGTCTCGCCTGCACCCTTGTATACTGACCTCCCCACCATGTCGAGTAGGCCTCTGTACATCCTGGGTATGCTATCCTGAGGCCTGCTGGTATCTCCTCAAAATTAGGGCCCTCTGTCTCCTCTAGCAATGGGAGCGGCACCTCAATGTCATCCCATCTATACAGTGGAAAGGCAGGCAGCACATCCTGATGCAGTCCATACTGGCGCTGCACTCTCTCCACTGGTACCCTCTCGAGCTCATTGACTCATCTGCCCCTGACCCATCACATACTCTGAGTCCCAACCAACTACTCTCCCTGATCTCTGAATGCTGGATACACCAAGTACGGTCTCCAAATGATATCTACAGGGATTAGGGCCTCCAATACCCCTCTGTAGTGGTCAATATCTTTGACCACTCCATCCACCCACATCTGTGCCATCACCTCACGCCACCACCTGAATCCAACTTTGAAACCAGCCTAAATCACCACTAGGAGGCCAAGAAGTCATGTGACCATGATGTGCTCGTAAGCCTAGCAATGCAGGAGGTGGCTGACACACAAGCTATACCATCACCACCGACTGATGCCCCACAGCTCTCTATACACTTGGGCCAAAAAGATAAGTGCCCAAGTAAACACTATCTGCCACTCTATCATATCTATCAAAACTCTAGTCATAACAATTGGAAACCTACCTCCCTCTGCATCTGGCAGTGCGTAAACCATGATGCTGATCATCATCAAGATTTCCAACCGATGTGCATCCTCATTCACAGCGTAAAGGGGCTCATACGCAAAGCTCATTGAATGGTAACTACTCTCAATGACGTGCTCCCCAAACAATGTAACCATATGAATATCATGTGCCTCTCTCGAGCATGCATATAGGTCTACTCTGTGTACCAGTAGCCACAAAATCTGGTATACATCCTCCACTGTGATCATCATCTCTCCCATGGGTAGGTGGAAAGTGTTGGTGGAATGATCCCACCACTCAATTAGTGCCACCATCAGGCTCACATCTCACACCACTCTGTAGTAGCGTTGTAGCCCACCTAGTCCCACTACACTCATTTGCGCCCACTCCTCTCCTGTGATATCCCGATGCATCCACGTCAGCAATGTCGATAGTTGATCCCATAACATTAGAGTCTGCCTCGCCTGCATCAACCCAAGTCAATCTCATGTTAAAAATTTCCCTCCTCTTTCTATTTTGACCAACCTATTTGACCATCTATGCCTGACCTAACCCCTGAGAAGCCCTTGGCGTAGCTTCAGCCCCTCGACTTGACCATTTTTCATCCCTCTTTTGATCAAGCTGCTGCTGACATCAGTAAGCATGCTGGTGACGACACTCACCTACCTGACGTCAGTCACTTAGTGACCGACGTCGGCAGGTTAGTGACCGATGCCAGTTGTTGGTCGGTCAACGCTAGTGAACACGCTGATGTTGGTGATTGGTTCGGCCCTAGGGCCGAATGGGTCAAGCCCTAAATTTAGGGCTTCCCCATTTCTACCCCCTAACACCCCCCAAAACCCTCTCAATGCCTCCTAACCTATCCTAAATCCCTTCCCCACCCTCCTAGCTACCCTCCCCCTCAGGACCAAAATCAAATCATAACCAAAATCAACCAAATAGGGCTTAGAGACCCTCCTACCTTATCTCAGCATCGCTGGCATGGTGGCACGATGGGTGCCACTGGTGGTGGACCTCCCGCGGGTCCTCTACTACCCTCTACCATCACTTCTGTGTCACTATGCCCTCAAGCTCCTCCTGGCCTGCAAACATCTCTGCAGCCTCCAATCTCTCTCCACGCACCTCTCTCTCTCCACTAATGTTTCTCTAACACCTCACACTACTCCTCGGTCAACTTAGTGTCACTTTCACTCAAAGACCTACATAGCTTTTTTTTTCTCTTAGTCAAATAGCACAAATGACTTTTGGTGGGCAGCCAATCTAGTTTTGTTAGATTTGGTAGGCCGTCGACATCAGCATCAGCATGCCCTAGTCGATCGACGTTGGCCGATATCCTGCCAACGTCGGTCCCTTTACTTTTCCGACGTTAGTTTTATCATCGATGTTGGCAACCTTCAAACCTCCTTTTTTCATCATGTTTCCCCAAAATCATCCCTCTAGTACAAGTCATTTTGGCCCCCTGGGGCACACTTGAGATCACTTTTGCCTCCATCCATCTACCACCAGACCTTGGAGATCATGACCATCTCCTCTAACCACAACTACTTCCAAAGCGATTTTGCCTTGGTTGTTTTTTGCATGTATGCTACCTCATGATTGGTTAGCAAAATTGTGCGCATATTTTTGACCTTCACAAGTATAGGATCGCAAGCCAGTTGATCCCCACTACTTGTGACATTTTCATGTTTTTGGGAACACTTCCTGAGCCTGGGATACTTGGAACATGATGACCATTTGAGCTTCAGCTTAGATTGAATAACCCAATCAGCAAATGACTAAATGTTGGGGCTTGGTTATTTCAATTTTGGCACTCCTCGACCCTTGACCTGTGACAATTTGCCCTGACCATCTCGTGAAGTGGTGTACATGAAATCATGACTTTTGCAGCATTCTCATTGTATCTTCATTCACTCTTTATCAAATCAGCACCCGATTTTAGGTTCCTTTCCCTCAACTCCTGCTTTGAAGGGGAATACCTCATCCATAATCGGGGAAACCAACCTTTCTATTTTTGTCTTGCAATTCACTTGAACAACCAACAAGATGAAATCAACCTTATCCCATACCTGAGGTAACCAAATCTTGTTTTTGTCTTGTAGTTCATCTAGAGCAACCAACAAGACAAAAAGGGCCAAATGTAGACACCAAAATTGTGTCTAACCCTTGGTCATCTTCCCCCTTGGTCTATTCCTAACCCATTCCTAAAACATGCACTTACTAATTTAAAAATAATAATTCATTATTAATATCCTCCCCTTTGACACATCACCTATAACACCTCGCATGACACCTCACCTTAGACTATTTCCCACTCTATGACTCACCCAAGACCTATTCTTATTTCTCTCTAACTGCCTAACCAATTCTCATGCGTATTTAGCCCAACCTTCGACAATTCTCTAATGGATAGTGCACTTGGTGGATGGAGAATAGGCTTGGTGGCTCTTTTACCCATTCTCCACCCACTGACGTCGGTCAAATGTCGGCCAACACCGGTGGGATCACCGACGTCGGTTATACTTAAACCAAATTTCTAAACTTTGGACGGATGGAATCACAGATCATCAATCTCTGGAGCTAATCATGAATCTCGAGACCTCTTTCGGTGAAACAAAGTTCTCGTGTTTTTTGCTTTATAGTGTTCTTCTTGGTTTTCTTGTAGGGATCAGCATTCTTGACAGCATTTTCTAGGCACTGAGGTCTTGCATCAAACATTATACACAGGGATTGCATGATATCTCCTTCACCAGCGACAACAAAAACACAGCTTTTGCACCTTTGCCAACTCGTGTCATAGCTAAGTATTTGTACTATTTTTATTTCAGTGTCATTTCAAGTATATTAGCATTCTGTCTATCGTCTATTCCAAGCATCCTTGACCCAACCTTCCCTGTTCTTCCTAGAGAGGCTAAAACGCCTTCTCTCACCCCTTATTCCCTTTTCTTTGCCTCTGACACCCCTTTAGTCTCTCTTTAGACAACACCCTCTGTCCAATCAACTCAGCACAAGCTATCAGAGACCTATAGACTATCTTAAGACCAATCCAATCAACCTGACTAAATTACTTCATGGAAAGGCTAAAAACCCTTTTTCCTGCCCCTTACCCCTTTTCCTGACAAACATACCCTCTACCTTGGTTATTATTAAAGATTATATCTACTATTTTACCATCCTAAACAAACTCCCTGACTCACAGACAAGACCACAGTCCATCTTGCAGACCAAAAACTAGACCTGTAACCCGTCTCTAGCCATTACCTTGACTGACCTCGTCCATTTCCCCTACTGACGTCGACAGTCTAACCGACGTCGATGACTTCTTGACCGACGCCGGTAATATCACCACCATCGATGACTGTGCTAAGTAGATTGCAGCTTATTAGGTATGCATTTGCTTTTAGTTCTTTCTTTTTAGTCTTTTATTATTTTTCTTTTTTGTCTCTGTCATATTCTATTTTAATAGTGGATTGTCATACTCCAAGAAGCCTTAGCGCTTCTAGGACCAAGATTTTGCTTGGCAATCCACCCTCTTATTAGCAAACATTTTTCATGTTTTAGTGTCTGTCTCTTTCAGGTGTCATCCTCCACAACCAAAGAGGAGTTCTCACAATGTCTGGATAATGGTGTGCATGACTACATCTAGGTACATACAAGCCTTGACCATTTCTTTAATTTTCTCATTTTCTCTCTTTGAATGTGAAAACAAAAATAGCGTAGAAACAGATAGTATAAGATCAATGTTGACATTTAAAAAAAGATTATAATGAATATAGAAGTGACAAGTGTCACAACTATGAGGAATATGACAAATTAACCAGTGTAATTTGATTTCCTAGATTGAGATCAATGGACCATGTTGATCCATGCAAATAGATCCAACGGTGTGAGGCAAGAAATAATTTTAAAGGACCTATAACCAATAAAATATTTACACATGTCCAAAAGTTATAAATGGTCATATTTTAAGTATTAATGAGTTGGATGCCATGGAGATGCCATAATAATTCCATGTAAGTAAGACATGACAAATTTGAATATTTTATGGACCCGTGAAGTGCAAAGGTATAAATAATCAATCCAATTGATATCTAAGGCACAAAACATTTAAATTTAACTCATAACCACTATAATTTACTAAGAAGACCTTTAGAGAAGGCCTAATAAATTAAAAAAACCTTAATTTAACCTTGTGCACATTGTAATCAGGCCAAAAAAAGTTAAATTATCATACATGTAAAAACAACTCAATCCAGAGCCAAAGTGCAATCCATAGTGAACAATTTAAAAAAAATTACCAATCATGATAGCTCAAAAAGGTATCTCTAGGTCAGATGTGGAAATTTATTTGACTTTGGATATAGAAGGGAGGATTTTCAAATATATAGAGTTAGACACCACTGCTCTAAACATAGGGGACAACAATTGGTCTAAGAATTTTTGGACCCTTGAAGAATAACCCACCATTACCAGGGAGGAGAAGAAGAATGTGTTTGTAAGGATAATATACTATAACATAATCACCAAAAAAATGCAGGTCTACATTATGTAGTAGAAAATCTTGAGGTACTTCACTATATTGATATCAATGATCCCATTTTCAAACATGGCAAAATAGATAAGGACATAATTATGCATGAGCATAGTTTCTATAAGATTGCTTTCATTTTTCCTATAGATTTTGAAAATTGTAAAAAATTGCCTAAACCTTAATTAAACCTAAGCACAATCATCAACTAGGCCAAAAAAATGATTTAAAGAGCACCCTATCCCAACATATCCATTGGTCGATTTAGACATAGAATAAAGGTGATCATGATAATGATGAACAAGTTGTGTCGGAAATCAACCAATAAATATTTAGATAAAATTAGGGTCTCTTTAATATATTTCATGGTTGAGAAATAAGTCACCCCTCCTCTTGGTTAAGTTATCAACACCTATTAGAATAGATAGTTTTCTACAATCAAGAAGAAGAATATAACTCAATTCCACATGATGTCATACCTTTTGGATGCCCTTATTTATACCAAAAAAATTCCAAATCTTAGGGAATGGTCACCTAATATGACACAACTTGTCTCATAATATTACTCCAAGTTACATATCTTTAAGTATAGGGATCACATCCAATTCATATGTGATTATGTCTATCCTACCCTTAATTTTGGACATCATAGGGAGCCTAATGATGAGGATTAGCCCACTAATAAAGAATAATATTGAAGCCAGGGGGAGATATGGTTATATCTTGATTACACAAATTATTAGGATTAAAGGGACCCAATGCACCTCACTCAGGCTACCTATTCATGTGCCAATCAAACTAGAAAAATAATAAGTGGATTATCAAACATGAAATGGAATAGATGGTCTTTGGAAGACCAAAAGGAATGGGTTGCTTCACACTCTCCCCATAACCATTGGTAGGAATATCTTTGCACAATGGGACAATATTGAGGTTGCTTCTAAACATAGGGCATCCTTCAATATGTAAGTTGATGAACTAAGTCAATGGTATCTCCATTGAAAATTTAAAGAACATTTGAAGGCCAAAGGAATAAATGTACGTTATGATTGCTAGCCTAGTCCTTTTAAACCTATTTATACAAAATCACCTTCATTTTTCAAGGTCACTAGGAGATCGAAAGAACACAACATAAAACTTGAATCTCAAATATTGAGGGAATAAAAAGAGGATGATGAAAAATGTAATTTAGGTCCAATGTAGTACTATTTGCTGAGTGGTTCACCTTCTATGCCTCCACCAAATCAATTATTCAGTTCCCAAATAGAGACACAAGTTGAACATAGGATAGAAGAGAGAAGGTCTAATGATATTACATCTTCTTCAGCCCAAATAGAGGAACAAAGATCACTAGGGGAGGAGGTTTATATGGTAACATTAGACCTTGGTGAGATAATTGAATATGATTTAAGAATGTTATCATTGGAATATGAGTTAGATGATGAATAAATGAAGGAAACAAAGGAGGAAAAGGAAAAATAAATATTGGATCTAGTTCTTATGGATCCCCCCAAAATAAAAGCTAAGATGGCTATGGTTCTAGTAAATACCAAGAAGCACAAGTTGACTTTCACTCATCCTTTGAGTTAAATCAACCTCTTTAGTGAAGAAAATTTGATTCATGGTCCAATCATTCTTAAATGGTTAATTTATGGTAAATTTCATAAAATACCTAATGTAAAACCCCCTTGGGCAATGATGAAGGCCATCAATATCCCAATGTATGAAGAGGTCAAGCCATAAATCCTAGATCTATAAAAGGAATATGAAATAAGGATGGCTACTCCAAGAGAGTAAAGTGGAACATAGATGGGTATCCATGAATCAAAAGTGAATAAATCATTAGTTGATGTCAAGTTTGACCCAAAAACTACTAGTTTACAAAGGGTCACAAAAAAGAAAGTCATTATAGGGGGTGAAGAGGTCACCTATTAAAAAGTGGAACTATTCACTAGTTTGAATCTAATGGGAGGTTAGAGGCCCAAAGAGAACTAGATATTTGAGGAGAATGTGCTTGAATTAAACCAAGAACAAACATAATAATTGTAAGTTTCCCTCAAATGCATGTAATAATAATAGAAAAATTTAGAAGGACAAACTATCTTGTCAATTATAGAGAATAGGTTCAAATAATTTGAAGACACTATGAATGATTTGTTAAGTTCCTTAAAATCATCCATGACCAATAAATATACAATAAATAAATAAATAACCATGGCTACAAGAAAATTTAGCCAATGGTAGAGTTCAAGTTATCAATTGAAGGATTTGATCAAAGCCTTGATCAAGAATCAAGTCCCTAAGTTCAAAATAGTCAACCTAGCCCACTTGAATATGGTTATGGATATATTAGTGGATAAGATTAAATCCCTGAAAAACTGGTCTAATCAAATGGAGGACATTTCTAAGGATCTCAAATAGGAATAAGATAAGATGTTATACATATTAAATAGCCTAATCAAAGCTCCCACCACACTCATCCCATTAGGACTTATCACTAATGATAATTTCAAACATAAAACTACTCAATTCATGCAAAAAGTGAGAAATCAAGGCCAAGGGAAGACATGGGTGGATAATAAGAGGATCATGGGTTTGATCTTATCATTAAAATAAATTAAATATTTCAAGATCATCAAACAAGCATTCTAAAGAGTTGAAAAGGATCTCAGAGGTATAGAGGATTAAAAGAGGGAGATCTTTATGAGACCTATTATTGACCTCTAGCTTATACATGAGTAGTATTATAGGATGGAGATCTTCTAAGGGAAGCAAAAGACTACAGCATTAGGGTCTCAAAGTCAATCTAGTTGACTTGGGAATATTCTATTGTATAAGACCATTGTATAATATATGAAAATAGAATATTATTTTTTAAAGGCATGTACAACTTGTGAAGTACATTGCCTATTGGTTAGTCATTTTGGAGTGTCTAAAATATTCTAAAATGATTGTAAAAGGACATTTGTCATTAATATTTGACATGACTAACCGACATACCTCATGAATGATATATATAAAGAGGTATTATCCATTATAAAATGAAGGGAGTTTTTTGAGCCAAAAACTATTCTCTAAATTTTGAAAAAAATAATATAAGCAAGGAATTATTTAAGTTTTGTTCACATTTTCTTGTGTAAATTGATATCATGGCTTCTCTCTCATCTATCTAGTCTAAATCTTACATTTGAATGGTCCTCATGAATTTTGAATGTGCATCTTTAAGTGTAGAGTTTGTAATTTATGATAAAACTAGGTTAGGTAAAGATTTTTAAGTTCATTTCATTATCTTTGCCTTTCATTTGAATGTGCTTATGTGGTTACTTGGAGGGTGATTTTTAAAATAAACCAAGTCTTTATTTGCATTCTTTCATTTCTTTAGATGCTTGACTAATGTGTAGTAAGATTTGAGCTTATGTTATTTCATGCTATACATTGGTTTCAAGTGCATATTTGGATGAAATTTGAAATTTTTAATAATATTTAGATTAAATATCAACAACATATTTCTTCTCTACCTTACCCTTCCTTTTTCTCCTTTTTTATCAACCCACCTTAGATTAGTTTCATTGTGAATATTAATTTTAGTTTAGCTTTAGATTTAGGTTTTGATCATAATTCACTTTAAATATAATAGGTTATCTTCAAAATAAAATATAAACTATTAGGCCATGATGGCTTCCAACCACCAAATAATATAAATTTGTAAAACAAACCACTTGTTCTACCTCTATTCTACCAAAGATAACAGGATTATCACAACCTAAAACTCATGCATTATATTCTTTGAATTTAGAAATGAGTAATGTTTATTAAATACTAAGAACCACCTATGATACACTTTTAGGCATCAATAGGGAATGCATTGTGATGGCACTATAAGGAGGACCTACTTACATTTTTGTAAATTTGCAACATCTTTTCTAATTTCATTTCAAAGATTGATGTATTCTTTGCATATCTATGTTTATTTTAGAATATTATGTAAATATCATTGATCTTAATGGTTTTAGACTAGTCTTTGTGCTTATTTAGATAAATATAGATATTCTTTGAATATATGTGACAAATTATGGTAAACATGACTTAATATTTGTAAATTCAAGGCATTTGAGGTTAGTAATAGTAGTTTTTTTCAAAGATTGATTGGATCTTTGTAAATTTGAGTTCATCTAAGCTTGAAATGTGTAAATATCACTCATGCCTATGTATTTGGAAATATATTTTATCTAAATTAGTTAAAGGTTGATGTACTTTGTCATTATTTATACAAATTTGTGTAGAATTTGCTTAATATGAAAGTTTGATCATTTTTATTTATAAAGATAATATTTACACATCATATTTCAAATAGGGTTTAAAGCTTTCAAGATGGAATTGCCAAGGATAAGAACCAAGTAACATTTAGAGACAAGGGTTCCTATTCTATTATTAAAAGTTCATAATAGAGCTAGGTGAGACAAAGGTAAGCATAGACTCTCAAATTTTCAACCAACTTCACCAATTTAGGATGATCCTATGTTCAATACCTATCAAGGTATGTATTGGATAGGTGGATATTCAATCAATGTGCCAAGTGTGATACATGAGCTTCCTTGTAATATTAAAAACTATTTGACATCCTTCAGTCCTAGTAGTGTTTTCATAGCTGAAGAGCATATTAAATCTTTTAAAGATGCTTTGAACTTATTAAATGTAGTTCATGAGGATGTAACATGTATATTTTTTCCATTTACTTTTAAATATGTTGCATATGAATGGTTTATTAACCTTTCAAAGAACTATATTACTAGTTATAATGACTTTAACAGGATCTTCATTGATCAACTTGGAAAAATCATCAGTCCTTATGTCTTTTACCAATAGTTTACCATAGTTAAAAAATATTCAAATGAGCCCATAAGAGCCTTTAATTCTATATTCCATAAAATTTTTAGAAAAAACATAGCTCCTTATAGACTCGATGAGGCTTTAGCCTTAGAGATTTACAAGGATGCCTTGAATCCTATGACTTCTGTGTTTCTCAAAACATTTGTTTAGGCCATTAATACACTAGACCTAGATTATGTTAAAGTTGTGATCATGAATGATCAGATGCAACCCCAAGGCCAAAAGGCATATAATATTACCAACATTAATCTAATTCTACCTATTCTAAATTCCATTCCAATTGCCAATCAAAATATGCCTACCTTAAATCAGCTTCTAGTTCTGAACTAATTACCTTTGAGTCATGCACATCCTCACCAAAACCTAGGATTCTTGAACAAAATTTTCAGTGGATATAGTCCATAATAACATAGAGATTTTATTCCTACAACTATTAGTAATACTCAAGTTCATAATTCTGAGGCACCCATGAATGAAAATGACTATATCTTAAAAATGGTATAGATACTAAGCACTAACTTCCTTTAGTTGTAAAATTAAGTTGGAAATATTTGGGAAAGCTCTAACAAGAACTTTTCTTTCCAAAGATTTAATAATGCTTCAAATAGATTCCCAAATAAAAATAAAAATAACCACAACAATGAGTTATCTACTAATAAGAATGTGCTTGACATAAATCTAAGTGATGTAGCTTTGCCTGATTATTCTATATTTCATTGTAATTCAAAACATGGTGAATTATATTGTCTTAATCAAATATTGAAGCTTTTCAAGAAGAGTTGGATAATTTTGAAGTTATACCTAATAAGGATAATGGTGAAGGTACCTCATGTTCTTCAAGGTCATTTAAATCTTCTGATTCAACTCTCATGGTGGAGACATTTGAGTTCCCATTTCAAGAAGAGAATGAGCCTGAGGATATCCCTAAGGAGTTTCATGATTTTCAACAATATCTAAAGAAGACCTATCCTCTGAGGAATAGGGAGAAAAAAAAACCTTTTAATACCTCAAATCCACCAAATAATTTTGACATTACTCCAAATACTACATCAAACAATAATCTAGAGCCTCCTAAGGGAAGTACCTCTAAACCTAATGTTGATACATCTAATTCTTCCAATAGGACTAGATATAATATAGTGGAGGACATGAAAAAGAACAAATCTAACATTAGTTTTCATGAGTTGACTAAGATAATAGAACAAAGGGTTTATTGTTGGAGTCTTTGTCTAAGAAGCCTAGTAAGTCTCAAAAGGCTACACATACTAACATTGTAATACACAAAAGTAAGGTGGATGTTCCACATTTATTACTTAAATTTAGGGTCTTTGGTAATAATTTGCATAATTTTGTATTATATGCTGGTGCATATTTAAATATTATGATTAAAGGTATTTTTGAATAACTTAGTTTGACTCAAATTAAATCTGATAGATTTTTAACTCAATTAGATAAATCAAGAGTCACAGTAATTGGTGAATTATTGTATGTTCACATGCATATTACGTCTAAACTAGGGGTCCAATAGATTATTAACATCTAAGTGGTAGACACCCCTAATGCTTATGGAATACTGTTGAGTAGATATTGTAAAAGATCCTTAAATGGTTACATGTCAACTGACTATTCACACATATGGCTACCATAGAAAAGAATTTTTAATCAGATTAAGATAGAGAGGGAGCCTAAGATGAAGCATATGATCATCGATTAAAATGTAACCAATGAGAGGGTTAACATGGCTAACTCAGATTTGGGTGTTTACACTCTTGACAACCATAAAGTATGTAACTCCAAAACTTCTCATGCTATGCCTAGATTATGAAAGTTCTATTTTGATGGTGCTAGATGTAAATCAGGTTATGGAGGAGTGGTATTTATCAATTTCATTGGGAAATAATGCAATGCCTCTTACATAATTTAGTTCCTATACACCAATAATTTGGCTAAGTATGAAGCACTTATTCTTGGATTACAATTTACAATCAAACATGAGGTCAAAGAACTATTGGTTTTTGGTGATTCTAAACTAGTAGTTAATTAGGTCAAAAGTAAATATCTATGGAAATTATCTTATCTTAAGAAGTATAAGTTTAGATTATGGGACTTAATTGAATGTTTTGATGCTTTTAACATTATGTCATTCCCTAGGGAAGAAAACAAGGCTACTAATGAACTTGATTCAAATGCAACCAACCTTATGCCTAATCAAAGTTCCAAGTTACAAATCCTTACCATTGAATTAGTTCCATGTCCCTCAGTGTAAAATAATGTTAACCATCTACAAGTATTCAATGATGATTAATAGATCATATATTTCATGACTAACTCAGGGGTGTTTGAGTCTCACATTATTGATGAGGTCAATGAAAATGCCCTTGATGATGATAAAGTTAAAGACAAGCTTGATGACAAGGTCATCCAATTGAGTGACAATAAGATCCCCAAAGGAATGCTATCTTTAGAGAGAATATTTGATTCTAACAAACTATTTGAAGCTATTAGGATTCCCAAAGTAGATGGGAAGGACTAAAATGTAAATAACCTAGGTTATCATGGTCAAATTTAGCTGGTGAACATTGGTACAACCTACACAAGCATTGAAACCAAGAGAGCCAAAGATTTGTTGACCAAGTATAAAGATGTAATAGCATGGTCCTATGATGACTTAAATATCTTTGATCCCAGATTCATAACCCACACCATACCATTAAAAAAATCCTATAAACCTTTTAGGCAGAAATAAAAGCTGCTCAACCCTAGCCTAGAACCCATGATATACAAAGATGTCAAAAAGTTACTAGATGCTAAAATATTTTTTCCCATTAGACACTCTACCTAAGTAGCCAACTTGGTGCCAGCAAGAAACAAGATTGGTGAAATCATATTATGCATTGAATTTATAAATATGAATAGAACATATAAAAATGATAATTATCCCTACATTATTTTAACCAAGTAATCCAAATTTTTTTTGGTCTTGCTATGATGTTTTTTCTAGATGTATTTTTAGGGTATAATCAGGGGTTAGTAAACAAGGAAGATAGGATGAAGATTGCATTTAATACTAAGTGAGGCACTTTTGCCTACAAGATAATTCCCTTTAGATTAATCAATTTAGGTGTAAAATTTCAAAGAGAAATGGATCATGCATTCCAAGGCCTCATAGGTAAGTGCATTATTATATACATGGATGATCTGACTGTCTTTTCTAAAAATAGGGATGACCACATTATACACTTGCAACAAGTATTTGAGAGATGTAGAACGTATGAAATCTTCCTCAATCCCAAGAAAAGTATTTTTTATGTGACTGAGGGAAATCTAATAGGACATGTCATAACCAAGGAGGGGATCTCAATAGACTCAAATAGAGTAAATTCAATATCAAAGATAGAAACACCTAACTGTAGGAAAGAACTAAAATCTTTCTTTGGTAAAATCAACTTTGTTAAAAAGTTCCTTTTTTAGTTTTGTAGATATTGTGAATCCATTTAATGATATGTTGAATAAATATGTAAAAATCACATGGAATTAGGAGACCAAGAAAGCTTTCAAAGACATCAAAGAAGTAATTAGACAAGCTCCTATACTGATAAGTCCAGATTTCACCAAAGACTTTTACCTTTATTCCTTTGCCTCTAAACACATAATATCTATTATTATAACTCAAAAGATAGATAAATGTGATCACCCAATAGCATTTATGATCACTAACCTTAAAAATTCTAAGTTAAACTATTCTTTAATTGACAAACAAGTGTTTGTTTTAGTCAAGGGAGTGAATAAATTTAGACATTATATCCTTAGAAATAAAGTGCATGTAATTTGATCAGACCTTGCCATTAAAATAATGGATAGCTAATGTAAAATTATAGAAAGGAGAGGTAAGTGGATGTATTCCCTTCAAGAATATGATCTATAGATGAAGACTACCAAGTTGGTAAATGCCAAGGTTTGATTTAGTTAATTTTTAATACTAATCCCAAACTAAGTGTTATATAGGTTGATCAACAAAAATTTCAATCCAATGATTTGTATGATCCTATTATTCATTTTATAATAAATGGATATATTCCTATATGATTAAGTACAAAGAAAAAGATAACTTTAAGGCTCAAGGCATCCCATTTCCTAATCAAGGATGGAGTACTATATAAAAAGAAATTTGAAGGCATCTATCTAAGGTGTGTTTCTGAGGAAGAGGTAGCTAAAATCTTGATAACTTTCTATGAAAATATTGGAAGTGGACATCCTATGGAAGGAATACAACCCACAAGATCCTTAGGTCTAGTTATTATTGGCCTACTATCTTCAAAAATTCTCACAAGCATGTGAGATAATTTCATTCATGTCAAGTCTTCAACACTAAAGAGCCCAAGGCAGCCATACCATTAAAGTCAGTGATGATTGATAAACCCTTTATCCAATGGGGACTATATTTTATTATGGTCATCAACCCTAATTCCTCTAATGGTCATAAGTATATTTTGACTGATACTGACTACTACACAAAATGGATTAAAGTAGTGGAAACCAAGTAGTGTAGGATTGAATAAGTGATCAAATTCCTAGAAGAGAACATATGCATAAGGTTTGGGACACTGGTATCTCTTATTTATGATTATGGATCTACTTTTGTATCTATTGAGATGACTAAGTGGGTAGATGATAATAACATTGTCCTCAAGTTCTCATCAAACCATTATTCTCAAAGTAATGGAGTGCCAAAATCAGCAAATAAGAACTTGATGAAAGCCATAAAGAAGTCTACAATTGATAAACCAAGAACATGACACAAATTACTCAAGTATACCCTTTGGGAAGATATAACTAGAGTCAAACAAGATCTTAAGACATCACCATTCTTGATAATATATGGTAAATATCTTATATTCCCCATCACACTCAAGCTACCAACATATAATTTCATGCAAGAGTACATGGAGGAGGATCAAGAATTTGTAAATTCAAGGCTACTTCACATCATACATATGGAAGATGCAAGAGAGGAAACTTTTGCCAATTTTAGTAGACACCAGACCACAGTTAAGAGGTGGTTTGATAAGAATTTAAAGATAAAGGTGTTTAGACAAGGATACTTGGTCCTTATTTGGGATGAAGACTCAGAACCAAAAGGAAAACATGGGAAGTTCACACCTTTATGGAGTGGCCCATATCAGATTTATGAGATCTTGGGGGATAACACCTTCAAACTAAAAGACTTTCAAGGAGAAGATTTTACATTGCCAACCAATGGGAAATACCTAAAACATTATTTCTCTGTTGTCCCACTTGAAGTATTCATGGAATGAACTGTAAGACTAGTTAGAGTTAATGTAGGTAGGCTTAGTTTAGTTTATTTCTTGTTTCTTTCCTTCTTGTCCCTTGTTTATACTTAGAGCATGTTTATAATTTATTTCTTGTTTTCTTGGATTTATATTTGTTTGCTTTGTTTTTGGTGTGTTTCCTTTTCTTTTCTTTATTCCTTGCTTGAAATAAGTTTTTTTCAAGATAATCCTTAGCTCTAAATACATTTAGGTGCTAAAAAAGAACCTCATAATTTAGAAATGTAGGTATGACTCCTAGACATTAGTTGATCATGGATTGTTGAAATGTGAGGTTGATGTTATAGTTTGAAGAAACTAGTGATGACTAATAAGTAGGTTAATTATCCCTTGAGATTTTAAGCCTTATTTTGATATAATCTTGGTTATAAGAAGGATTGCACATATAGGGTGAAAGATTGAATTATTAATATAAAGTCATGTTTGCACTTAAAAAACATTAATTACCTAGGACAAAGTTTTCAACCAAGGGTGAGTGTCTAAAGAGCAAGAATATGACCAATTCCCAAAACCTAGCTAATCTAGTTCCAAACCTTTGTTAGAAAGAAAAATATATATCTAAAAGTACACAAATAAGAGCTTCATTGCAAAATTCAAAAGATTTATAAGCAAAGGTGAATCTGGTAATATCCACCAAGGTTATGGACACATGGCTGGTAATGGCTCAAGGCTTTGAGTGGAGCCAAAGGTATCTTTATCAGGGCTATGGATGTATGGCTAGAAATATACGAATGCCCAAGCCTTCCCTAAGTTAAATCATGATTCTTAATGAACATTTAAATATGTTGTAAGTCAATGTTGATGGTTAAGGTCATGAATCTAAAATTTGTTCTCTTAATCCTATGGTAATCAGTAAGTGGAATCAAAGTACACACATAAAATGGCTATGTTTTGATATTTGATCCTAATTATACGTGTTTAAGACTTATTTTAACCATGAATTTATCTTAATAATAGTCCATGATCAAGTGGAATAAGTAGCATTCTTATTATTCCAAACCAAAGTCTCTAAATTATAATATATTTTTATATTTTCCCCATAAGTCACCATTTTTTGAGGTCAACATACCCCCATTTTTTAAAAACGGGGACCCTTGTTTCAAATTGTGCAAATTTATTTTAAGAATTAAAAATTCACTTGATTAGAGTACCACTATCATGTTTGCACATTGTTTTGATTTGAAGATCATCCACACCTAGTTCTTATTTGGATCAATTGATATATTTTTAATTTATCATTATTTTACCCCTTATAATGTTGTTAGTGGTTATTTTTTGTGTTTTTGTATTGCAGGATCAATAAAATATCATTTGGAATGAACATGCTTAGGTTTTTGTGCTTCAATGTTGAATTGATCTTTTACTAGACTTTGGTCTATCATAACTAATTAAATCTATACTTGAACCATGTTAAAACCCTAATTCAAATTTCCCTAGCCAAATTCATTTTAAATAAAATTCAAATTTATGCAAGAACATTTTTCATGGGAATAATTAATTGTCTCATGGACTTAGACTAATTTTTATTCTAAGGTTTAGACATGTTTATCATCATGACCAAACCCTAGTCTAAAAATATTTATGCTTGGTCCTTTACGTCCCAAGGCCCCTTAGAATTTTATCTTCACATGAATAACTAATGTAGGGTCCATTTTATTATGTTCCAATCTTAACCTAAAATATTTATCCTAAATTTCTAATTGTAATTATTAATACAATAAAAAACCCCTAGGCTAAAACTTTATGCCATGTCTTTTATCATTCATGGGGTCCCCTTTATTATTTTTTAGAACTTGGCCTAAGACTTTTATCCTAAGGTTTTATCATGTTTATAAATATGAATAACCTTAGTATAAAATATTTAACCTAATTTCCCTATATTAGACAAGCTCTAACTTACTTTATTTTATTATTTGTAGGATCAACGGTCCATGTTTTCTCTCGTGGTTGACATCTAGCAATCCATATAAAGTAAATAAGTTAAAAGCCTTGATTTACAATGTGAATTTACTTAGGATATGGAGATTTAATGGCATGAGATTAAATTTAAAAATTCAAGCCCCAACCCCAAGTTAAAATTTAAGCATCTTTCAAAGATTGATAATATGTAACTAAGTGTACACTTTCTGATCGATGGTGCATGTCAAGTCAAAACTTCAATGAGCCTTGAAACAAATGGGAAGGTGACAAGTGTCAAAATTTTGGAAAAATAATAGTGAGTATCCAATTTCATTATACCCTTTGAATGGAGATCTAATGGAGCACATTTATCCAATCTAACAAGATCTAATAGTGTGTAATGAAGGTTAAAAAGTCAAGAGCCATTACAAAGATGACACATGGCATAACAACATGCCATGAATTAAATATCAAGAATATTCCAAAGATAAATGGTATGTGTCCTCATGTACACATTTTGATCAATTACATATAAAGTAAGGAACATGATCTAATCAATCAAGATTGATGGAATGCATTCATCTGGGTGAGGATGATCTGATGGTGTGAGATCAACATTGAAATTTAAACAAAAATAAAAATGAATTCATAAGTGATAAGTGTCACAACCATGATGAATGTTAAAAATAGCTAATGTTTTTTGATTTATTAGATCAATATCAATGAACCATGTTGATCCATGCAAATATATCCAATGGTGTAAGGAGAGGTAGAATTTTCAAAGGACATGTAACCAATAAAATATTGACACATGTCCAAAAGTGAGAAATAGTAATATTTTAAACATTAATGAGTAATATGCCATGAAGATGCCATAGAGATGTGAAGGTGATGCAATATAAGAAATACATGATAGATTTGAAGATTTTGTGGACATGGGAAGTGCAAAGGTATAAATAAGCAATCCAATTGAAATCTAAGGCACAAAACTTGTAATTTGAACTCATATCCACCATTAAAGTAGTATAAGACCTTAAAATAATCCCTATAAAATAAAAAAATCCTAATTCAAACCTATACTCATTTTAATCAAGCCAAGGAAAGTTGAATTGTCATTTGTACAAGAACAATTCAATCCAGAGACAAAGTGCAACCCACAATGAATAATTTAACAAAATTCCCAATCATGGTAGCTCAAAAAGGTCTCTAGGGAAGATATGGAACTCTATTTAACTTCAGATATAGAAGTGAGTATTTTTAAAGATAGATAATTTGATGCCACCACTCTAAACATAGGGTACAATAATTGGTCTAAGCTTTTTTAGACCATTTAACAACAACCCACCATTACCAAGGAGGAGGATAAGCACATGTATAAAAGAAGAATCTACTATGGTATAATCACCATCCAAATGATAGCTTTGCATTATGCAACAACAAAGCCTGAGGTTCACTGTATTGATATCATTACTCTCATTTTTAAGGATGGTAAAATAGATAAGGGCATGATTTTGTATGAGCATAGGCTTAGGAAGATTGATTTAATTTCTCACATAGATTTTGAAAATTATTAAAAAAAATCATAAACCCAAAGTAAACCTAATCATAGTCATCAACTAGGCCAAAGAAAATGAATTAAAGAGCACCCTTATCCTATGGCTATATTCTAGGAATCAAGTGTCTTCAGACTTTAATAGTAACACACCCATTGGTCAATTTAGATATAGAATAAGGATGATCATGAAAATGATGAATATGTTATGTGGGAACTCAACCAATAAATATGTAGATAAAATTTGCATCCCCTTAGTTTATTTCATGATTGAGAAATAAGTCACCCATCCTCTTTGTGAATAATCAACACCTGTTTGAGTAGATAATTTTTTGTAATAAATAAGTAGAGTATAACTCAATTACACATGATGTCATACCTTATGGATGCCCTTCTTTCTACAATAAAAATTCCCAACCTTAGGGAATGGTCACCTAATAGGACACAAAATGTCTCACGGTATTACTCCAAGTTACATATCTTTAATTAATTGGATCACATCTAATTCATATGTGATTATGTCTATCTTACCCTTAATTATTCCATCATAGGGTGCCCAATAATGAGGATTATACCACTAATAAATAATAATATTAAAGCCATGGGGGACATATGGTTATATATTGATTGTAAAAATCATCAGGATTGAAGGGACCCAATGCACCCCACTTAGGCTATTTATCTATGTGCTAATCAAACTAGTAAATCAAGAAGTGGCTTATAAAATATGTAATGGAATAGATGGTATTTTCAAGACCAAAAGGAAGGAGTTACTTCACACTCTCCCCATAACCATTGGTAGGATTGTCTTTGCACAATGGGACAATATTGAGGCTACTTCTAAACATAGGGCATCCTTCAATATGTAAGTTAATGAATTGAGGTGATGGGATCCCCATGGAAGAGTTAAGGAGAATTTTAAGGCCAAAGGAATAAATGTACCTTATGATCACTAGCCTGGTCCTTTTGAACCTATTTATATAAAATCAACTTCATTCTCTGAGGTCACCAGGAGATTGAAAGAACACAACCTCAAACCTTAATCTAGGATGCTAAGGGAATAAATAGGGGATGATTATAGATGGTATTTAGGAATAAGGCAATACTATTTTCCAAGTGGTATACCTTCTAGGCCTTCATCATCTCAATTAGTTAGTTCCCAAATAGAGACATAAGTTAAACATATGCTAGGATAGAGAAGGCTTGATGAGATTGCATCTTCTTCAGCTTAAGTAGAGGAATAAGGATCACCAGTGGAAGAGGTGCATATAGTAGCATTAGACCCTGGTGAGATAATTGAATATGCTTTAAGAATGCTATCACTAGCCTATGAATTAGATGATTAAGAAATAGAGGAACCAAAGGAGGAAAAGGGGAAAGAAATATTGGATCTAGTTCCTATGGATCCCTCCAAATGAAAAGTTGAGATGGCCATGGTTCTAGTAATACCAAGAAGCCTAAGTTGACTTTCACTCATCCTTTCAGTGAATTCAACCTCTTTAGTGAAGAAAATTTGATTCATGATCTAATCATTCCTGAATGGTTCATTTATGGTAAATTTTATAAAGTACCTATTGCACAACACCCTTAGATAATGATGAAGGCCATCAATATCCCAGTGCATGAGGAGGTCAAGGCATGGATCTTATCTCTAAAAAAGGAAGATGAAAGAAGGATGGCTACTCCAAGAGAGTCAAGTGGAACATAGATGGAGATCCATGAACCACAAGTAACTAAATCATCATTTGGTGTCAATTTTGACCCAAATAATATTAGTTTTCAAAGGCTCACATAAAATAAAGTCATGATAGGGGGTGAAGAGGTCACTATTTAGAAAGTGGAGCCATTCACTAGTTTAAATCTAATGGGAGGATTAAGGCCTAGGGAAAAATAGATATTTGAATAGAATGTGCTTGAATTAGCCCAAGAACAAGCACAAGTAGAACAATTTCAAGATTCCCTCAAAGCATGCAAAAAAAAAAAAATAGAAGAACAAGTTATCTTGTCAATCCCAAAGAACAAGTTCAAATAATTTGAGGACACTATGAATGATTTGTTCAGTTCCTTAAAATTAGCTAAGGTCAAGTAAGATACAATGAATAAACAAAATACCATGGCTACAAGCCAAGTTGGCCAATGGTATATTTCAATTTATCAAGTAAAGGATTTGATCAAAGCCTTGACCAAGAATCAATTCCCTAAGTTCAAAATGATTAGCCTAGCCCACTTGAATACGGCTATGGCTATGTTAGTGGATTATATTAAATTCCTAATCAATTGGTCCAAGAAAATGGAGGACATTTATAATTATTTTAAAAAATAATAAGATAATATGTTACACATCCTAATCAAATATCCCACCATACTCAGCCCATTAGGATTTGTCACTGATGAGGAGTTCAAACATAGAACTACTCAATTCATGTAGGAAGTGAGAAATCAAGGCCAATGGAAGACAGGGGAAGATAATAATAGGATCATGGGTTTGATCTTATCATTTATATAAAAAATAGAAGATGCCAAGAGCATAAAAAAAGCATTAGAAAGAGTTGAAAAGGATCTTAGAGGCCTAGAGGATCAAAAGATGGAGCTCTTTATGAGACCTATTGTCAACATCCAGCTTATTGGTGAGTAACATTATAGGATGAAGATATTTAAAGGGAAGTAAAATACTAAATCAATAGGGTCTCAAATTCAAGCCAGTTAACTCAAGAATATTCTATTGTATAAGACCATTATATAATATTTGAAAATAAAATATTCTTTTTGAAAAGGCATGTGCAACTTGTGAAGTACATTTCATATTGGTTAGACATTTTGGATTGTCTAAAATGTTCTAGAATGATTGTGAAATGACAACTATCCTTATTATTTGACATGACTAACCGACATACCTCATGAATTATCTATATAAAGAAGTATTGTCCATTGTAAAAGGGAGGGATTTTTTAGAGCCAAAAAATATTTTGTAAATTTTGAGAAAATTAATTTAAACAAGGAGTTCTACAAAATTTGTCCATATTTTTTTTTGTTAATTGTTATCATGGATTCTCTCTCATCTATCTGGTCTAAATCTTAGATTTTGAATGGTCCTTGTGAATTTTAGATGTGCATCTTTAAATGTAGAGTTGTTAATTTATGCTAACACTAGGTTAGCTAAAGATTAATAAGTTTATTTTGTTATCATTGCCTTTCATGTGAATGTGTTTATGTTATTACTTGTAGGGTAAATCTTTAAAGTGAATCAAGTCTTTATCTTTCCTTAGATGTTTGCCTAATGTGTAGTAGGATTTGAGATTATTTTGTTTCATGCAATATGTTTATTTCAAGTGAATATTTGGATGACATTTTAAATGTTTTCATAATATTTGGATTAAATATCATTAACATATTTATTATCTGCCTTACCCTTCCTTTTGTATCCTTTTTTTATCAATCCACCTTAGATCAGTTTCATTTTGAATATTCATTTTAGTTTAGCTTTAGACTTAGGTTTTGAGAATAATTCACTTTAAATAGCATAGGTTATCTTCAAAATAAAATATCAACTATTAGGCCATGGTGGCTTCTAACCACCAACTAATATAAATTTTTGAAATAGTCCACTTGTTCTACCTCTATTCTATCAAAGATAATAGGATTAGCACAACCTACAACTCATGCATTGGATTCTATATATTAAAAAATGAGTAGTGTTTCTTAAACACTAATAACCACCTATGATACACTTTTAGGCATCAACAAGTAGCCATGGAATTTAATATTTTATTATTGACCCTTGGTATATGTTTAAATTAGACATTGGTAATATGTTGTTTGAGAGTGTCGACCAGGGCCTTATATGGTACCAACTTATCATCCTTGGTTTAAAAATATTCTATAACCTAATTTATAATTAATTAATAAATCACCATAAGCCTTTAGATGATGTATGTTACATTATACTACCTATCAAAGCCCTATAATGAGCACTTCATATTTGGTCATGTTATTGGTACAAAGAAAGTTGATCTTGAATGATTCAGGGATTATATCCCCATGTGGTGTAATAAATAATAGGCTTACCCTAGATCTATATATAGTGAATGATCCATAAAAATAAATCTTCCAGTACTACTCCTCAAGAGGTGCTTCAATGATGGTCATAATGGATTCATATGGGAATTGGAATGTAAGCAGTTATATATCTACAAGGGGTGATTCAATAAGTTGATCTACAAGAACTTTCCCCTTGAAGGATTTTTGGTTAACATATTCTATCTCAAAATCATTAAGAAGCATGATCCATTTAAAAAAGCAACCTTTTAAATATATTTTATATAGTATATACTTAAGTGGATTTACTTTTGAAATAACCATGGTTTTGTTATTCAACATGTAATGTCATAGTTTCTCATCTGTGAAGACCATATCTAAACAAACTTTCTCAATAGGCATATAACTGTCCTCATATGTGACTAGTGTATGAATTAGATAGTACATGTCATTATCCTTTCCATTATCATCATGTTGAAATAGAAATTCCCCCAAGGCATTATTGGTAGTAGATAGGTATAGCAAAAATGACTTTCCTAGCATAGGAAGTAATAAAATAGGTGGATTTTCTAGATAATCCTTCAAACACTAAATTGTTTTTTGGAATTCATCATCCCAATTAAATTATACCCCTTTCTTTAGAAAGTTTGTGAAGGGATGGCACTTATTGGCCAACTAATATATGAAGTGTCTAATAGATTGGATCTTAACCTATAAACTACATAGCTACTTTAAATTGGTTGATGGTGGTATGTTTTTTATGGCTCATACTTTAGTTGGATCAACTTCAACTTCGATGCCACTATGAGACATAATAAAGCCAAAAAAAATTTCTAAAGTAACTCTAAAAACACATATATTGGGGTTGATCTTGACTTTGTATTCACATAGTCACTCAAATATCCTTCTCAATGTTGTTGGATGATCAGTTGTAGTCTTTTAATGACCTAGTATGTCATTGATGTAGTCTTCAACAATGTCATACATCATATCATGAAATATGATGGTCATGGCTCTTTAGTAGGTGGACCCAACATTTTTGAGACCAAATGGCTTAACCTAATAATATAATGTTCCCCATAGAGTGGTGAATGTTATTTTATGTTGATCTTCTAGTGTAATTTAGATATGATTATAGCCTGAGAATCCATCCATTAGTGAAAGCATTTCATAACCTAATATGGAGTTGATAATCATGTCAATGTTTGGTAGTGGAAATTCATCCTTGGTGAAAGCTTTGTTTATGTATCTAAAATTAGTGTCGATCCTAATTCCTTCTATTTTCTTGATAGTTGATACAACATTAGATATCCATTTTGAATATATGATCATCCTAATACATCTCACTTCTAAGAGTTTTTCCATCTCTTTCTTGACTAATACAAAAATGTAAGGATGTATCTTACACAATTTTTGTTTCATTAGTTTGGCATCAGGATGTACTACAAGGTGGTGTACAACCAAGGTAGGATCTAAACTAAACATGTTGGAATATGCCCATGTAAAAATATCAATAAATTGCCTCAATAGGGTTATAAATACTTCATGTTCTTCCTTAGTGAGACATGTGCCTAATTTGATCCATTTCAAGTCATATGGAGTTTTGATGTTAATCTTTGTCATGTCTTCCACTAGACGGGTTGAACCATCTTATAGAATGGTTGGTAAATATTAAAACTAGCCTGTAATGAAAAAGTCCTTTGTTAGGACTAGATCTTCAAGTTATCCTAGGCATGATGAATTAGAATTCACCAATGGTATAGATGGCCATGTAATAAATACTATTAAAAACTTTTGGATGATTCAATCAAAAGCTTATTTCTCTCTAAGACTAGACTCAAACCCATAGGATATTCCATCATTGGTGGTCTCTTGAGCTATGTTTTAGGAAGGTTAAACACCCCCATATAATGGTGCCTCAAATTGGTTTTCACCATTAGACTAGGCTTTCTCTTTACTATTTCCTTGATCCAAAATCACTTCAAAGAGGTTTTTACTTTGGGACCTCAATTTTTTATTTTTATTTTTTATCTAAAGGTGTTCACCTATTTTATAAAATAGGATTTAGGATATAACTTGATTTATAACCCTTATTTATGGTCTCCCAATAGAACATTATTCCTAAGGCCTAGAAAATAATATAAGGCCTCATCATTCTAAAATTCATCAACCAACATGGTTGATTTTTATTGGTCCCAGTTTATCAATTAAGGGTAGTATAATGGAAGAAAATTATGGTGAATAATAGGTCAAAGGGTAAAAATGGCATTAGTGTCAAATAAATTAGTATTGGTTAGGTCATCAAAATGGATATGATCAAACTCTACTTCACTATCAACATCATCATCACTAGTTGTTGGTGATGGAACTCAAATAAGATATGTGGGGTCACCCCCAGGTGGTTTAAATCTACTATCATATGTTCCTTTATACCAAGTGGCATAAATTGGATCAAGTAGACCTTGTTGATTTAGTCTAATTCCTCCTCCTTCATAATCATGCCTCTCCATGATTATATTTGAAATGGGATACTTGGCATTGATATAACAATCAACCAATTTATCATTATACAACCATGATTCATCACCTTCAAGTGGATCCTTTTCTTGGCCAATGGTGGGTATGAAACTAATAAGTGCTAGACTATGAAGATGTCCTTTGCCCTTTCTTTACCATTACATTCATGGTGGTTTGGTTTTTGGTCTCCCAAAGGACTTGGGGTTCTATGGAAGCTTGGTAATGTGTAATGTATCATGTGTCAAATATTCTCCTGGGCCATTAGATAAGATGGTATAATTATTATATATTTTAGGAAGAGGCATATAGGAAAGTGAATCAAGGATATTAGGGTCAATAAAGTTGGCCTCTAATGAATCAAGAAGTATTTATTTTCCCTTGTCTTTCTTCACAACCAAATTCAATCCAAAATGATAGTTATAACTTTGGTACTTCGCCTTTAAATGCTTGCAATGTTTATATATCTCCAAATATTCATGGATGGTGACCTCCATACCAAAATGGTGTGATTTGATACATTGGTGTAATGTTGGTGGAGTTACATGAATCTCATGTATCAAAGGTCTACCCAAAAGCATATTATATAATAATTCTAGGTCTAACACATGGCATACTATATCATGGGTCAAGGGCCCAATGATAATTGGTAAGCTAATGGTGCCCTATGATTCCTTTTCTACATTGTCATAAGCCTTGATGGCGATCACTTTAGCTACAAGTTGGTTTTCATGTACTAAAGAAGCTTGATGAGCTTTAGAGACATGATATTTAATCCCGACCCATTGTATATGAGGACATGCTTGACTTTGTGCCACATTATGACAACTTCAATGTATAATGGATTATTATGTAGAGGGCCAAGGGATGACATATAATTTTGTTTAAAGTTTAATTATTGGCCTAGATTAATATGTCTAACCAAAGATTAGAATTTGTCTAGAGATATGTCATTTGTAACTTGGGATTAGCTGAGGAACTATGTTAAGATGTTCTTGTGGATTGTAGACATATGTAATAAATACAAAATGGAGATTTATGTGGGCATCTTCTACAATTGTTACACAATGTCAAATGTCTCTTCTTATGTAGTGGTAAATGGCTTGTTATAAACCAAAATGGTTGGTTAGATGGGTAGAGTTTCAAATGGATGTGGGCATGGGATGGTAATATTTGATTGATGAGTTGTGATTGCACAATTGGATTGCATACAAGACCATTATTGATAAAAAATGATGATGGAGGGGGATTAGATAGGATAAGTCTCAATTTTTTGTATACTTGTGTGTGGTCATAGGCTAATCATGAGTTATCAATATAAGGTCCAAAATTAGTAATCCCTATTTGTTGGTATGCCTATATGTAATCCCAGGTCTAAGAAGGATCATTTACATGGGTTGGTTGATTGGGAATGATTATCAAAGGCCTTTTTTGTTGGTATTTAGTCTCAGATTGATGGAAATGGTGTTAATGAGACCTCCTTTAATATGGCCTACAACCTTGTTTAAGTCACATGCAACCACATGGTAGGTTTATTAGTTGTTGGCATCATTATAGCCTTCATTCCATCCATTCATTTGATGTTGTTGGTTTTGATGTTAATTTTTTTAGTTATGTTGGTTATGCCTTGGTTGTTGATACTATTGTTGTTATTATCTTGGTCATCGTTATTATTGTTATTGATTATTATGTTGATGAAAAGGGTATCATAAATACCAAGGTTTTGATTGGATGTGGAAGCTTCACGATCCAATTTTATCTCTCTATTTTCTAACATATTCTTGATCAAATGTTTAATTTTCATAGAATGACATAAATTATGGAAAATAACCTAATTATACTTGTATAATTTATTTTTCCTATACTAGTCTAGATAGTTAATGCCCTCAAGATAATGTTTCAAAATAAGCTAGTTAATCAGATTAGTGGTGGATATATTTTTAAAAAAAGACTCAATGGGTTCTACAAGGTCACTAAAAACATGATGAATAGGCACATTTATCCTTGGAGGAGGGTTTTTCAAAGGCATAGGTTATTGCATTTATTCTGATAGTCTAGGCTATTACACTTGTGTCATTTATTGAATGGGTTGTTGGTTAGGAGTAATTTGTATATGTAGTGTGGGCTGAGTAGGCAATGTTTACACTATTGGGCCATGTCATGACTCAATTACTCCATTTCCTACAACATTCTTGTTGTGATTGAATTTATTGGGTTTTTCATAATTATTGGTTTGGGCTAGTTGTGATTCTTAAGCTTAGACTTGGTTTTGATTTTGGCCATTATTTTGGTTTTGATTTTGGCTTGGATTGGATGATGTAATATTAATGATCCCTTTATTAATAATGGATATTTTTATTAAAAAACCTTTGTCAATTATCTCCTTAAAAGTGTGTGCACATTGCATCTCTAAATGATAAGATATCTCATTATGTAGATTTTTGGTAAACATAGCATTGCTTGTTAGGTAGACTGTGGTTGAATTAGCTTGCAATGGCTCTCCATTACTATAGATATATTGAGAATATTTCTTTGAACTTATATTTATATTGTGTGAAATCCACCAGTGAAATCTTAGGTTTGATATTATAGAAGTATTGTACAAATATATCTAAAAGATCATCAAAATGAGAAACAAAATTCTTAGGAAACTTTAGGAACCGATCCAATGTTTGTCCCACAAGGCTCCTTAGAAACAATAGTAAAAGGCATATTTCACTATAGGCCACTAGTTGGCATGAAACAAATAATTCCATCAAATGGGCCTTGGGGTCACCTTTTCCCTTGTAATTATTGAATTTGGGTGGTTCATACCCTAGAGGAAGATGTATTCCATGTTGAAAGGGTAAGAAAACACATCATCCAAGTTGAAATTTTTAGTCTATTTCCCAACTTGGATTAAGTTAATTGCATCATTCATTTATTGTATTTCTTAGGCTAGAAAACTAGTGGAAACCTTGGCTTGTGGTGGAGGCTGGATAGTCAAAATTTGATTAATTTAACTGGGGTATAGTGGAGGCATTTGTTGGGGAATGTTGTTTTGGTTTGAGAATGGACAAGGAATACTCATACACATATTAGGGTGTGATTATTGAAATTTCATGCACTAAAATCATATATTCTAGTTGGGATTGGGTGTATTGGCCTAGCTTTGGGTATATTTTGGTTGATATGGAGGGATATGGCTCTACTATGCCTGTTGAGGTTAAATAGTGACATGCTACTGACTAGTTAAACCTTACTAATTGAGGGGAACTTCTGATCTAAGGCCTTATCATTGAACTTGTGGCACATTTGGCATAAAAGACAATTATTGCCTAATTAGTACTTTTGGAACATTATAACTTCTTGGTTACATTAATCCCTAATGGGAAGTAGATGCATGTTAGAGATTTGACATTTATTATTGACTAATATTTTTACATTATTTATTAGACATCATTTCATTTTACATTGGCATGTTGGTCTACAATTGAAGAGGTATGTTTGTCACTACTTAGAGAAGTGGAACATTGGTTTCCCCTTATTGAGGTGGTAAAATGTTTTACCTTAATTACATAGGTAAGTTGGATGGTGCCTATTATTATGGAATGTTTATCATCACCTATTATGGTAGATTAAAATTCATCACATTTTATTGAGTCATGGTACTGGTCATACCTTGACTACTTAATCCTTGAGGTTGCATGCTCAAAGAAGCATTTGGTTCAGGATTAGAGGTAGTTTGTTGAGGTTGGGAGGTATAAGTTACTACTGCATACATTTAGAAACCACTCATGGTGTTGACTAAAGGTATATTTTGTTATTGAATAATAATTTATTTATTAACACCACTTTGGTTTAGATTGGATGTTACTTGCACATTATCCACTAAGTTTGGCTCATTATTTTGTGTAGAAGAAAAAGAAACTTCTTCAATAATTGGCATATTGAACATGTTTTTTTACCAAAGTGCTTAGTGTAAATGGGTTTATACCCTAATTTTATTGACCTATCAATTTGATTAAAACTCCTATTAAAAGAGTTAGGTCAATAAGATGAGCATTTGACTAGGTCATGTTGTTAAAGTTACACACTAATTTATAATATGTCTGGTATGTTGTCTACATTTCAATGAAATGATCCTCTAAGAGGCCCTTTCCTATGATAAGCATATGAGGGTCATAATATGACATCAACACAATGGTATGAGGGTTTTTATAAGAGGTTTATTCAATGTTCTAATTGTAAGGCATGTTGTAAGGTCCTCTTACTAGACTTGGCAAGTTTTCATGGGAAAATTCTATCAAAAAATCAGCCCCTACCACTATGGATCTAATTAACACTTCATCTATGTTCATAAAAAAATGATGATCAAACATGTATGGGTCATAATTCAATGGCATTGTAACATAGTAAGGTTGATTTTGGACTTGTTCAACAACTAAAGGTATGCTAGCTAAATACTATGTCATATATTCTTGGTCTTACTCTAAGTATGGAGGTGTGTTAAGTAAATAATGGGCCAAAAGATCTTGAATCTATTCTCCTAATTACATGTTGTAAGGTGGATAAGTATCCATCTCACAAACAACATCATCTCCATAAGGGTCTTAAACAAAGTCCTCTTGTGTGACAATATTTCCATACATTGGATTATACATGACACCACTATGTGTATAGTGAGACATGATTAAATCAATGGTGAATGTTTTGCAATAAAAGGGTTAGATTTTTACAAACTATAAAATATAATGTCTAAAAAGACAAAAGGTTCAAACTAGGTCTAACTTGGTCAAAAGAATGGAGTTGTATCTCCATAATGGTTTATGACAAAAATTTGGTATAAAATAGTATAATATCAAATGTATAACATTTAATGTCTCACATAAACAAGGTCAAGTGGATGAACTAAAAGGAAATACCAAACTCTAAGGAAAAAGTGTTCCAAATAGGTCTACTCTAGGAAAGGAAAAGTTACTAGGTCTTTTGGCAAAAAATGACATCAAAAGCTAAGCTCAAACAAGGCATGTGTTAGGAATCTTGACCAAACACAACATCAAAATCTAGACTAAAAACAAAGGGGAATTTAATCTAAAAAACTTAGAACACTTTGGCATAAATTAGGAACTTGATTTCTTACATGAAATTGGTCAAATTGGCATGAGGCACAAAACAAAAGGCACTTGGGTATAGACTATTTTCTCCTAAATGATGGTATAAATAAATAGTTTTCAAATTTGGGTAATGAATTAACCTAAGTTATGAAACCCAAAAGATAAATATTGGTATCTAAGCCCCAATTAGACAATGCCTAAATAAAAATCAATCAATGTTTGAATCCAAACTTGTCAAGGTTAATAAAAAACTCAACTTAGGAAAACATAATATTTTTTAAGAAAAAAACTTGGCAAAATTGAATGGCCTAACAACACTAAATAAAGACCACAAAGGAATAAAAGGTTTAGATTAAATGCAAAACTTGGACATAAGATAAGACAAGTCTATGAAATAATTTGAGTAACATAATGACATTATCACTCTCTAAAGATATGAACAATGGTTTGTTTCAAATACCCTAAGGCATAAACTTGAAATGATTTTGGCAGCATAACATTACCCATTTAAATCAATTGATACATATAATATTTTTGACATAAAATTCTAAGGTAAAATCATAGTGTCAAACAAACATCATAACGGCTCCTCAAATAACAAAGTAGTGTGGACAAAAAAATCATTTTGACATAGCATAAACAAACAAAGTTTTAGTCTCAAAGACCAAGCAATAAATAAATAAATGACAAAATACAATTAAGTAAATCATCTTATGACATAAACTAACAAGGTTGGTTAAATGGAGTTAAATAAAACTATACTTTTCAAATGTACAGATTGATCCCAAGTGTGATTAAAAATAGTGAAGCATCAAATCAATTGAGTTCATACCAATTAAATTACTATGCAAGGGTCTTTTTATTTGCATAGAAATTCCATCTATGTACTATGTTGAGGTCAACATACCTCAATTTCTAAAAAATGGGGACCCATGTGTCAAATTGTGCAAATTTGTGCCTTGAAATTAAAGATCCACTTGATCAGAGTATCATTAGCATGGTTGCATATTATTTTTATTTGAAGATCATCCACACCATGGTCTGGCTAACTTATTTACTTACGGTGTTGGTTTAATTTAATCTAAAGGGATAACATTGGATGTTTGTGTTTCAGGTTTTAAGATTAATGGATCCCATTTGGGGTTGAACATGCTTAAGGTTTTCTTATTTTAATGTTAAATTTATCTTTTACTAACCTTCATTTATAATTGATTAATTAAATTAATGTTTGAATTGATGAAAACCTAGCCTAATGTTTTACCTGGACCTTTTAATTCAAATTTAAAAATGGTGGGATCCTTCATTTAAATTTAAGTGAGAATAATTTAAATGTCATGGACTTAGTTTAATTTTAATCTTAAGGCTTAGACATGTTTTTCAACACAACCAAACCTTAGGCTAAAAATTCATGCTTGGTCTCTTTTTATATCTTATAATCCATGATCCCTTTTATCTTAGCATGGTCCAACTAAAAATGTAGGGTCACTTTTATTACTTAGCCTAAGGTCTTATCCCAAATTTCCATTTTATTTATTTATATAATGAACCCTTAGGTTAAGACCTTATGCTAAGTCATATTTTGTGGGGTCCTTTTTTATGTTCCTAGCTTGGACAAAGAACTTTATGCCAGGACCTCTATAATTAATGAGGTCACTTTAATATGTTTAGCCTATCTTTAAAAACTTAGGTTAAAATACTTACACTTGGTCCCTTTTATTATTTTTAGGGTCCTTTTTATATGTTTCAAACTTAGGTTAAAAACTTTAGACTAAAATATTTATATTTATTAATAAGAATAAAACCATGGTCCAAAGCCTTTATGTTGATTCCCTTTTTTCATGAGGTCACATATATAAGTTTAGAACCTAGCTTAATACTTTTATTCTAAGTCCTTTATATTTTCTCTCAAACTTAAATTTTGTTCTTCTATACAGGATCAATGTCACACATTTAAGCAGAGGAACAAGATTGAATGGAGTTAAATCAACATTGAAAAGTTAAGTAGTGGTCTCCAGCTTAAGGCCCAAGAAAGTTTAGATGATAGACAATATGTTTTCTAGTGTATAAATCTAGATCAATGCAGTGACACCAATGAAGACTTTTCAATGAAGCTCTAAACTCTTATGGGATTTCTAAGTGGCATAACATAGAAGCCTAATACAAAGAGAACAAAAACACCAATTAGTCAACATGTGGCCCATGTAGAGTGTATAACAAACCAAAAAATGAAAATTGGTAGGCTTGGTAGACAGTCCCCATAAAATGTTTAAAATTGATGGTCACGTGACCGTCAAAGATGCTCTTACAAACATCAAATAATGGCCACACAAATGTCAATTTTAACATAATAAAAGGTCTCTGAGATGTGTTTAAAATTGATGATCATGTGACCATCAAATATATTCCCATAGATGTCAAATGACATCCACATGGATGTCAATTTTAACACAGTTGCTTCGATCCAAATTTTAAAAGGTAATGGTTATATTTTAGGATAGTTATGAACAAAATGGCATAGGGATGCCATGTGAACACCACGTCATAGCCATGTGAATGTAATAGGCTAAATTAGAGACCTTGTGAGCCTGGTATTGTAAAGGTTTGGATCTAAGCTCATAATTTTTGAACTAACTACTACCATTGGAGTATTGTTGGAACCTACAAAAATTTCCTGATGTAGCATGAGGACCATAACCAAATCCTATGAACATTATAATTGACTTGAGGGAGATGAATTTTTATTTATGTAAGTATAGGTCAAGCTAAACTCCATCAGTGAGAATTTTAAAAGGATTTTCAATAATTATGGAGTAACTCTCCCATATGCTCAATCATCTTGAATATGGGACAATGCCAATTGAAAAGCAACATCAATGAACAATGAGAACCCTACAAGAATAACTTGGAACTTTAGTAGTATAAGGGTCCCAAATATTAATGAAATAGGAATATTCCTTTTATAATCATCTTTGTATAATATTTTTAAAATGGGATATTCTTTTGTATATACATGTGCAATTTATAAGAGCACATTGTCTATAAACTAGTCTATTAAAAATAAAAGGTAATTTGTTCTAGAATGCAACAAAAAGGGCACATATCCTATACACTTGTAAAAATGTAATAAGATGAGATTGACCAACATGATACCTTGTATCTTATAAAAGGAGAATTTTCCATTGTCAAAAGGAAGGAAGTTATTAGATCCAAATTACTTTGTAAACTAAGAGCAATTAATATAAGCAAGGAATTTTATAAATATTGTCTAATATTCGTTTATGTTCATTATAATCATAGCTTCTCTCTCACTTGGTGTTATGATTCCCAGATTTGAATGGTTCTTTTAAATTCTTGGTGTGTACATTTGATTGTATAGTTATTAACTTGTGCCAATGCTAGGTTGACTAAAATTCCTTGGGTTCATTTTATTTTCTTATTCTTCTTACATATGAGCTAATCTTGCTTGCATACATGGGTAAATATTTAAAGTGAACCAGGTTCTTATTTTCATTACTTGTACCTTCCTTAGAACTCTACCTAATGTGTGATTTGATTTGGGATTAAGATGTTTCTTGTTACACATTGGTTAAGTGTATGCTTAGATGAAATCTAAACTTTATCATGATGTTTGGAATGAAGATAATCAACATATCTTTTTGTCCTACCATTCCTTTTTCTCCTTTGTCAATCGGATCACCTTCGTTTAATGGTCATTATAAATATCCATATTAGATTAGTTCTTGTTCAAAATTAATTATTCTTAGCATAGTATATTATATATTTTATATAGATATATTATTTGGTCATGGTGGCTCCCAACCACCAAATTTTATAAATATTGTGAAACAGTCACTTGTTATGCCTCTATTCCACCAATAGATAATAGGATTATCATAACCCATAACTCATGCATTATATTCTTAGGAATTCAAAAATGAGAAGTGTTTCTTAAACACTTTGAGAACCTATGGTACATATTTAGGCATCAATAGGTGGAGATTCATTAGTGCTAGAAGAAGTGCCTTAGATATTTATGAATTTCTAAAATCTTTGCTAATTCTAGTGTGTTTTGATAAAAGATTGATGTATTATTTGCATATTTGTGATTATTTGAGCATATTTGTGTAAATATCATTGATATTTGTGGTCTTAGACCAATCTTTTTGATCCCTTTAGAAAAAGATCGATATTCTTTGAATATCCATGGACATTCATACAAAGGTAGTTCATGCTTTGTGTATTCCCCACATTTAAGGTTAGTAATAGAAATTTTGTACAAAGATTGACTAGTTATTTGAAAATTTGAGTTCATTCAAGCTTAGAGGTGTAAATATCCCTCTCATTCATCAGTTTAGACATATCTTTGAACTTATTTATTTAAATATAGTCATGATTTACATGTATTTATGTAAAATTGGCTTAACATGTAAACTTAATCATTGTTCTTTAAAAAGATCAGTTTGATGCATCATATTTTAAATAGGTTTCAAATTCACAAGATAAAATTGCCCAAGGTGAGGCTTAGGTGAGTGAAATTAACAAAGCCTCAAAGACTTCGCTAGTTCAAGGTACTCGTGTTCAAGGTATGGCTTGGTTAGGTGGTTCTTCAATCAATGTGCTAAGTATATTGCATGATATTCCTTGAAATACTAAAAGATATTTTCCTTATTTCAGTCCTAATAATGTTATCATTATGAAAGAACATATTAAGTCATTCAAGGTTGCTTTGAAATTATTAAATTTAGTTCATGAAGATGTAGCATATAGATTGTTCACATTTACTTTCAAAGATGTTATATATGAATGGTTCCTTAACCTTATAGAGGATTGCATTACTAGTTAGGATGCATTTTTCATTATCTTCATTGATTAATTTATAAAAATCATTAGTCCCTATGTCTTGTATCAAAAGTTCACCATAATTAAAAGGGATGTTAATGAAACCATCAGATCCTTTAACTCTCAGTTTTAAAAAATGTTTAGTAGAACCATAGCCCCTTATAGACCTAATGAGGCTTTAGTCTTATAAATTCATAAGGATGTTATAGATCCCATGACCTTCATGTTCCCTAAAAGGTCTCTTCCAGTCATAAACACATTGACCTGGGCCTATGTTGAATCTATGATCATTAATGACCAAATTCAACCCCAAGGTCAAGTGGCATACTCCATTCCTAATGTTAACTCAAATTAGCCTACCCATAATGTCATTCCTAGTATACCTAATTTAACACTAGTTTATAACCATTTTTGCTTGAGTCATACATATCTTAGCCAAAACCTAAATTTCTTGAATGGCACTGCAATTGGATTTCATCCACAAAATCATAGAACTCTAATGCCCACAACTAGTATTAATGCTCCAATTCATGATCTTGAGATACCAAAAAGTTCAAATGATTTAATATTATAAATGGTCCAAAACCTAAGTGCTAACTTTCTTTAGTTATAAAAATAAGTAAGAAATACAAAGGATCTAACAAAACTTATGATTCTCAAAGATTCATAGGCCTCTAAATGGGTTTCATAATTACAATAATAATGGATCATCTAAAAACATAAAAATGAGTTTTTATGATATTGATTTGGCTAATCATTACAATATTTCTAAAACCTCTAAAATTATGCCTAACCAAGACAACATTGTAGGGACATTTGAATTTGTAAGGACATCTCAAGGTTTCACGATAGAGGCCTTTGATTTTACATTCAAAGATGAAAGTGAACCTAAAGACACCCTGGACGAAGTAACATCTCTTTAAGATGAATAACCCCATGAACAAGATCAGGTACAAGCTGATATTTCTTCATAAGGTAGCTAGAAAGACAACCCATGTAGATTTATTTTTGAAATTTATAATACCCCTAAATAAGATTATAATTGGCATAGTCATACCTTGATTTATTAAATGGAATTAAAAATTTAGAGATGGTGGATGATGGGATATAACAACACATGGATGCTTCATCTAAGTATTTCACCAATGATCTAGAGTTCCCAGAAGATAATATTATTTTGGATATCCTAAACTAAGATAATCAAGATATTGATGGGATAGAATATATGCCTTTATTCACTAATGATTAAGATGAAGTCGGTGAAACATATCAAGAATTGTCATCTAAATTCATTAAGAGGTCAGGAGTATGGGACCACAATGTTTCTGATGATGCGGTTCTAGGTGAACATCATCCCATTGATCAAGATGAATAAGCCTTTTGGGATGACTTGGAATATTCTTATGCAAAGAATGGTAGTCCATGTCCACCTCAAAAAGAACCTAATGAAGATCAGTAACATTTCTTTCTGCCCCACCCTTCCTTTTGCTCCTTTTTTAACCAAATCACCTTATTTTAATGGTCATTTTAAATATACATCTTAGATTAGTTATTAGATTAATTCTTGATCATAATTAATTTTTCTTATTATAGTATACTACATATTTTATATAGGTATGCTATTTGGCCATGGTGGCTCCAAACCACCAAATTTTATAAATATTGTGAAATAGTCACTTGTTCTACATCTATTCCATCAATAGATAATAGGATTATCACAACCCATAACTCATGCATTGGATTCTTAGGATTTCTAAAATGATAAGTGTTTCTTAAACACTCTAGGCACCTGTGGCACACATTTAGGCATCAACATACTACTTAGTGGAATCCCCTAGTTAACTAGACCTAAATCAAGCCTTCACTATGTAAGGAGATGTTATCCACTCAATCCCTAGCTCTCATAATATAATTACCTTGATTTGTATACCCCACCATGGACTAGGTTTGAAATACTACTAGGAAAATAAGCCCTAGGTCAATGCTTCCCTAAATAATTTCATGAAGAAACTATTAACTCCCCTTCACAAGCCAAATTGCATGAAAATAAAACTAAGTGGAAAGAATTTAGAGGTTATTTTTAGATCACCCAAACCATGCAAGTTTTGGGGAGAGCCTAGATAACATTCTTTTCATGCTTTCGACTAGGCATAAATTGTAAGTGAAAAGGTGAATTTGATCACCCAAGTTCCCTATAGGGGATGAGGGAGAGCATATGTGCACTCTTCATTTTGTAAAAAAAACTCATAAGTATTAAACATTTTCAAGAAATTTTGATCTAAGTGAATATTTGTTTTAGGCACTAAATTGAGATGTTTGATTAAGTTCCTTCGCCCCCTTATCTTAAATTTGCAAAAATCATGGAAGAATTATCATAAAACAACTTAAACAAAAACACCTATGTTAATTTTAATCACTAAAAATGAAATTTTCAAGACTTAAAAAATTCATTTTAGCACCAAAATGAAGTGTTTAAGATTTGGCCATTCTAGGTTCCTTTTAAGCACTAAACTCAAATGTTCAAGATTTAGCAATTCTAGGTTCATTTTAAGCACTAAAATCAAATGTTCTAGACTTATAAATTATTTTTAGCACCAAAATGAAGTGTGCAAGAGTTATCTAAATTAATTTAAAACACCCAAAATTAAATGTTCATGAGTATAAACTTGCGAATTCATTTTTTATTAATGTCTGGGACCTACAAGGGTTAGAGAGTTTCCCCTTGCTTTGAAGCACTTTCAACAATGAGAAAAAAACTTTCAAAACATAGCTCTCAAGTTTATTATTTTAAAAACATAGAGACCAATATTAGTCACCAGTGACCGATGCCTATTACCAAGGAACCGATGCCAATTTTTAATAACTGATACCAGTTACTAAGGACTGAGATCAATTACCTATGAGCCTGAAGGCAAAACCAAGATGAAATAAAAAAAATGTTAGCTCAAAATTAGATAAAAACTCCTAAAAATATATAATGAAATGATTATACAAGGAATATAAAGGTCAATAAAACCAAGAAATAACCAAGAGGAATGATAAAAGATTTAAAATGTAAGATTTTAAAACTATGTTTTCTTTACAACCTGATCAATGATGATCACCCAAAATCAAGTTCAGTTAGGTAGAATTAATGATAGTTAGGCAAAACCAATTGTAGTTATGCCTGACCAATGTCAATCTCTCTGTAGATTTGAGTTAGCATAAAAATATATATATATATATATATATATATATATATATATATATATATATATATATATATATATATATATGGCAAAAACAAAGCTAAAATTATGATTTTGAAGTTATTCAAGCATTCATTTAAAACACCCAAAATGAAATGTTCATGAGTATAACATTGCAAATTCATTTTTTATTAATGTCTTGGACCTACAAGGGTTAGAGAGTTTCCCCTTGCTTTGAAGCACTTTCAACAATGAGAAAAAAAAATTCAAAACATAGCTCTTAGGTTTATTATTTTAAAAACATAGAGACATTGGTCACCAGTGACCAATGCCTATTACCAAGGAAATGATGCCAATTTTTAATAATTGATACCAGTTAATAAGGACCAAGATCAATTACCTATGAACTTAAAGGCAAAACCAACATGAAATAAAAAAAATGTTGGTTAGGTCAAAATTAGATAAAAACTCCTAAAAAAATATAATGAAATGATTATACAAGGAATATAAAGGTTAATAAAACCAAGAAATAACCAAGAGGAATGCTAAAAAGATTTAAAATGTAATATTTTAAAACTATGTTTTCTTTACAACCTGATCGATGATGATCACCCAAAATCAAGCTCAGTTAGGTAGAATTAATGATAGTTAGGCAAAACCAATGTCAATTATGCCTGACCAATGTCAATCTCTCTGTAGATTTGAGTTAGCATACAAATAAAAAAAATGGCAAAAATAAAGCTAAAATTATGATTTTGAAGATATTCAAGCATTCATTTAAAACACCCAAAATGAAATGTTCATGAGTATAAACTTGCAAATTCATTTTTTATTAATGTCTTAGACCTACAAGGGTTAGAGAGTTTCCCCTTGCTTTGAAGCACTTTCAACAATGAGAAAAAAAGATTCAAAACATAGCTCTCAGGTTTATTATTTTAAAAACATAGAGACCAATATTGGTCACCTATGACTGATGCCTATTACCAAAGAACTGATGCCAATTTTTAATAACTAATACCAGTTAATAAGGACCGAGATCAATTACCTATGAACTTGAAGACAAAAACAACATGAAATAAAAAAAATGTTAGCTCAAAATTAGATAAAAACTCCTAAAAATATATAATGAAATGATTATACAAGGAATATAAAGGTCAATAAAACCAAGAAATAACTAGGAGGAATACTAAAAAGATTTAAAATGTAATATTTTAAAACTATGTTTTCTTTACAACCTGATCGATGATGATCACCCAAAATCAAACTCAATTAGGTAGAATTAATGACAGTTAGGCAAAACCAATGCCAATTATGTCTAACCAATGTCAATCTCTCTGTAGATTTGAGTTAGCATAAAAATAAAAAAATATGGCAAAAACAAAGCTAAAATTATGATTTTGAAGATATTCAAGCATTCATTTGAATATTTATGAGTTTCATATTAGTCTCCTTGGTATGTGGGGTGTTTAAAGTCCCATCGAGCATGCCATTTATGATCATATGAATTTGATGTAGAGAGGAGGTTAGTATTATATTAGAACATAAAATACTGAAATGAATATAATAACATGCTAACATCTCTAGCCTAGATCATAGGGGGACCATAATAAATTTTAAAAAAAATGAAAAACATAACTAAAATGTAAAAAATAACAAGATCTTTACCTTCCTTGAATTCTCTAAATGATTTGTCATGTGGCTTGTTCAGATTGTGCTCAAAGAGTCTTTGACAATGGAGCTTGGATATCTCCTTCTCTCCTTGACACCATGGTTATGTCTTGTGGCTTTTTCTTGATTGATGTCTTGGCTTATAATTTTTGCATTATGACACTATTGCTTTCAATCTTGTTATAAAACCAACATTATAATTTTACTCTATCCAAGCTCCCCTAATGAAGATGCAAATTCTTGTATTTATAGGTTTAGAACTAACCCCAACTTAAGGTGACTTAAATTGTAATTTAAGCATGGACTAGGTTCAAACCTAACGTAACTAAGTTAATTAACCCTAATAGAGTTTAAAAGTGTTAAAACCTCATGATTTGCAATGAATAGGTATATGTGAGATATTTTGAGATATTTGTAAAGGTTTGACAACTCACAAAAGGTAATCATGAAAGGCTAGGATATTCTTGATTTTTAAATTTCCTTTTTTTAGAATTTCATTAATTGTACATAGATAATTCAACTAGGAATTTAATTATGTTTAACATTTTAATTAATTATGTCTAGGCTTTTATTATTCTTTAAGATTTGATTTGATTTCATGTGTGCACTTGCCCCATTTAATAGGTCTATAGGCCAAATTACATGTTATGATGCCACAAGATGATTAGAGATGAATCTTTTATTCTTATATTTTGATTATGATAAGATACCCCAATTAGGGATGTCTTAATGTGATTCAGAGCTTTGATGAATGATGCACAAGCAAATTTAGGATGTTCAATGATTCTTAGGCTTAATTTGTAATGGTTGGTATGAATCAGTATAAATTTTGATATGAAGCCATTAATGGCCAATTTTTAGGTGTCTATAATATTAACTAAATTTAATTAATTACCTTAACATGATAAGCTCAACCCCAAACAAAGGCCATGACCTTGAGAGGAATTATCCCACATTCACTAATAACTAGTGATAGTGATGTTCATAAATGCCACCACATAAGATAAGATTTTCCAATAGGGAAAGAGTCTCGAGGTTGAAAAGTCCAAATTATTATGTGATTAATTTAATTAAATAAATAATATTACTCCCCCTTACTAATAAATTATTCATGTTTGTGTTGCAATTATTATTTAACACTCATAACAATGTAGCTAGTGTGATATTAATTAAATTTAATGAATTACCTTAACACGGTAAGCTCCACCCTACACAAAGGCCATGACCTTGAAAGGATTTATCCCCATTTCACTAGTTAACTACTGATAGTGATGTTTATAAATGCACCACATAACATAAGCTTTGATAATAGGGAAAGAGTCTCAAGGGTGAAAAGCTCAAAATATTATTCAATTAATTTAATTAATTAAATAATATTATTCCCCCTTATTAAAAAATGCTTCATGGTTGTGTTATGGTTATTATTAAACACTCATAACAGTGCAGCCAATGTGATATTAATTAATTTTAATGAATTAACTTAACATGGTAATCTCCACCCCACATGAAGGCCATGATCTTGAGAGGATTTATCCCACATTCATTAGTTAACTAGTGATACTGATGTTCATAAACACCACCACATAACATAAGCTTTGTCGATAAGGAAATAGTATTGAGGGTGAAAATATTGAAATATTATGTCTAATTTAATTAATTAAATAATATTAATCCCACTTACTAACAAATGCTTCATGGTTTCCCCCATGGTTGCACCTCAATGGCAAGTCATTGCAATGATGACAACTAGGTCACAGGTTCAAACATTGATTAAACCATGATAATTTGGTGGGGAACTAGTGTAATCACAAGGGATTAGTCTATTGGACTCGCCTTGTGATAGCATGCCTAAGTGTGTGCTAGGTTGTTAGGTCCAACATAGTAATAATACTATGCCAAAAAAGTTGTATAACACCCTTGATTACCAAAAAAAAATGCTTCATGGTTGTGGTAGGGTTATATCAAACACTCAAAATAGTGAAACTACTGTGATATTAATTAAATTTAATGATTTAACTTAATATGATAATTTCCACCCCACATTAAGGCCATGACCTTGAGAGGATTTATCCCACATTCACTAGTTAACTAGTGATAGTGATGGTTATAAAAACCACCACATAACATAAGATTTTCCAATAGGGAAAGATTCTTGAGGGTGAAAATATTTAAATATTATGTAATTAATCTAATTAATTAAATAATATTACTCCCCCTTACTAAAAAATTCTTCATGGTTGTGTTACAATTATTATCAAACACTCATAACAATGTAGTTAGTGTGATATTTATTAGATTTAATGAAGTACTTTAACATGATAAGCTCCAACCCACATGAACGACACAACCTTGAGAGGATTTATCCCAAATTCACTAGTTAACTAGTGATTATGATGTTCATCATAACTTAATATTTGCCAATAGGGAAAGAGTCTCAAGGGTGAAAAGCCCCAAATATTATGTAATTAATTTAATTATGTAATATTACTCCCCCCTTACTAATAAATGCTTCATGGTTGTGTTACGATTATTATCAAACCCTCATCACAATGCATCCAATGTTATATTAATTAAATTTAGTGAATTACCTTAACATGGTAAGCTCCACCCCACACGAAGGCCACTACCTTAAGAGTATTTATCCCACATTCACTAGTTAATTATTGATAATAATGTTCATAAATGCCAACACATAACATAATATTTTATAATAGGGAAAGCATCTCGAGGGTGAAAATATTGAAATATTATGTAATTAATTTAATTAATTAAATAATATTACTTTCCCTTACTAAAAAATGCTTTATGGTTATGTTACAATTATTATTAAACACTCATAACAGTACAGTCATCATGATATTAATTAAATTTAATTAATTACATTAACATGATAAGGTCCACTCCACATGAAGGCCACAACATTGATAGCATTTATCACACATTCACTAGTTGACTAGTGATAGTGATGTTGATAAATGGCACCCTATAGCATAAGATTTGCTAATAAGGAAAGAGTCTCAAAGGTTTAAATCCTAAAATATTGTGTTTAATTTAATTAACTAAATAATATTATTCTACCTTACTAACAAATTCTTCATGGTTATGTTATGGTTATTATCAAACTCTCATAACACTATAGCCAATGTGATATTAATTAATTTCAATGAATTACCTTAACACAGTATGATCCACCCACATGAAGCCCACAACCTTGAGAGTATTTATCCCACATTCACTAGTTAAATAGTGATAGAGATGCTTAAACACCACCACATATCATAAGCTTTGTTTATAGGGAAAGAGTCTCGATGGTGAAAAGATTGAAAAATTATGCGATTAATTTAATTAATTAAATAATATTACTCACCCTTACTAACAAATCATTCATGGTTGTGTTATGGTTATTATCAAACACTCATAATAGTGTAGCTAGTGTGATATTAATTAATTTAATGAATTACCTTAACACGATAAGCTTCATCCCATACAAAGGTCATGACTTTGAGAGGGTTTATCCCACATTCACTAGTTAACTAGTGGTATTGATGTTCATAAATGCCACCACATAACATAAGATTTCCTAATCAAGAAAGAGTCTCAAGGGTCAAAGGACCAAAATATTATGCAATTAATTTAATTAATTAAATAATATTAATCCCCCTTATTAACAATTCTTCATGTTTATGTTACGATTACTTTAAAACACTCATAATAGTGTAGCCAATGTGATATTAATTAAATTTAATGAATTACCTTAACATAGTAAGATCCACCCAATAAGAAATTCGTGATGTTGAGAGGATTTATCCCACATTCACTAGTTAACAAATGATAGTGATGTACATAAATGCCACCACATAACATAAGATTTCCCAATAGGGAAAGAGTCTTGAGGGAAAAAATACCAAAATATTATGCAATTAATTAACTAATATTACTCCTTTTACTAACACATGCTTCATGGTTGTGTTATGGCTATTATTGAATTCTCATAATAGTGTAGCTAGTGTGATATTAATTAAATTTAAGGAAATACCCTAACACGTTAAGTTCCACCCCACACAAAGGCCATGACCTTGAGAGGATTTATATCATAATTTATAGTTTACTAGTGATAGTGATGTTCATAAATGCCACCACACAACATAATATTTACCAATAAGGAAATATTCTTGAGGGTGAAAAGCCCAAAATATTATGTGATTAATTTAATTAATTAATTAATATTACTCCCTCTTACTAACAAATACTTCATGGTTGTGTTACAATTATTATTGAAAACTCATAATAGTGCAACTAGTTTGATAATAATTAAATTTAATAAATTACCTTAACACGATAAGCTCCACCCAACACAAAGGCCATGACCTTATAAGGCTTTATCCCATATTCACTAGTTAACTAGTGATAGTGATGTTCATAAATGCCACTACACAACATGAGATTTGCCAATTAGGAATGAGTCTCAAGGGTGAAAAGCCCAAAATATTATGTAATTAATTTAAGTAATTAAATAATATTACTCACCCTTACTAACAAATGCTTCATGTTTGTGTTATAATCTTTATCAAACACTCATAAAAGTGCAACCAGTATGATACTAATTAAATTAAAAGAAATATCCTAACACGATAAGCTCCACCCCACATGAACACCATGACCTTGAGAGGGTTTATCCTACATTCACTAGTTAACTAGTGATAGTGATGTTCATAAATGCCACAACACAAAATAATATTTTCGAGTAGGGAAAGAGTTTTGAGGGTGAAAAGCCCAAAATATTATATAATTAATTAAATAATATCACTCCTCCTTTATAACAAATGTTTCATGGTTGTGTTATGGTTATTACCAAACACTCATAATAGTGTGCAGCCATTATGATATCAATTAAATTTAATTAACTACCCTAACACAGTAAGCTCCACCACATAAGAAGTCCATCACCTTAAGAGGATTTATCCCATATTCACTAGCAAACTAGTGATAGTGATGTTCATAAATTACAATACTCAACATAAGCTTTGCTAATAGGGAAAGAGTGTTGATGGTGAAAATCTTAAAATATTATGTAATTAATTTAACTAATTAAATGATATTACTCCTCCTTACTAACAAATCTTTCCTGGTTGTGTTATGATTATTATCAAACACTCATAAAACTTCAACCAGTGTGTTATTATTTAACTTAAAGGAAATACCCTAACACAATAAGCTCCACCCCAAATGAAAGTCATGACCTTGATAGTATTTATACCACATTAATTAGTTAACTAGTGATAGTGATGTTCATAAATTCCAACACTTAACATAATCTTTGCCAATAAAGAAAGAGTATTGAGGGTGAAAATCTTGAAATATTATGTGATTAACTTAAATAATTAAATATTATTACTCCCACTTACTAATAAATGCTTCATGGTTATGTTATGGTTACTATCAAACACTCATAATGGTGCAAATAGTATGATATTAATTAAATTTTAAGAAATACCCTAACATGGTAAACTCCAACACACATGAAGGCCATGACCTTGAGAGGATTTATCCCACATTCACTAGTTAACTAGTGATAGTGATGTTCATAAATGCCACCATAAAACATAAGCTTTGCTAATAGGGAAAGATTCTCGAGGGTGAAAATCCTAAAATATTATACAATTAATTTAATTAATTACAAAATATTACTCCCCCTTACTAACAAAAGATTCATGGTTGTATTATGGTTATTATCGAACACTCATAATGGTACAACCAGTCTGATATTAATTAAATTTAAGGAAATATCCTAACATAGTAAGCTCCACTCCACACAAATAACACAACCTTGAGAGGACTTATCCCACATTCACTAGTTAACTAGTGATAGTGATGGTCATAAATGCCACAACACAATAAAATTTTGATAATATGGAAAGACTCTTGAGGGCAAAAAACCTCAAATATTATATAATTAATTTAATTAATTAAATAATATTACTCACCCTTACTAACATATGATTCATGGTTGTGTTATGATTATTATTGAACACTCATAATGTTGCATCTAGTGTGATATTAATTAAATTTAAGGAAATACCTTAACATGGTAAGCTCCACCCCACTTGAAGGCCTTGAAATTGAGAGGATTTATCCCACATTCACTAGTTAACTAGTGATAGTGATGTTCATAAATGCCACAACACTAATATTTTTACAATAGGGAAAGACTCTCGAGGGTAAAAATCATAAAATATTATGTGATTAATTTAATTAATTAAATATTATTAATCTCCCTTAATAACAAATGATTCATGGTTGTGATACATTTATTATTGGAAACTCATAATGGTGTATCCAGTGTGATATTAATTAAATTTAAGGAAATACCCTAACATGTAAGCTCCACTCCACATGAAGGAAACAACCTTGAGAAGATTTATCCCACATTCACTAGTTAACTAGTGATAGTGATGTTCATAAAATCCAGAACAAAATGTAAGCTTTGTAAATCAAGAAAGAGTTTCAAGGGTAAAAAACTCAAAATATTATGCAATTAATTTTATTAATTAAATAATATTACTCCCCCTTACTAAAACATGCTTCATGGTTGTGTTAAATTTATTAGCAAACATTCATAATGGTGCAGCCAATGTGATATGAATTAAATTGAAGGAAATACCCTAACATGGTAAGATCCACCCCACACAAAGGGCATGACCTTGAGATGATTTATCCCACATTAACTAGTTAACTACTAATAGTGATGTTCATAAAATCCCTCAAACAATATAAGCTTTGGCAATAGGGAAATCATCTCGAGGATGAAAAGCCTAAAATATTACATAATTAATTTAATTAATTAAATAAGATTATTACCCCTTACTAACAAATCCTTCATGTTTTTGAAATGTTTATTATCAAACCATCATAATGATGCAACCAATATGATATTTATTAAATTTAAGGAAATACCCTAACATGGTAACCTCCACCCCACATAAATGCCAAGACCTTCAGAGGATTGTTCCATTATTCACTAGTTAAATAGTGATAGTGATGTTCATAAAAGCCACTACACAACATAATCTTTACCAATAGGGAAAGAGTATTTAGGGTTAAAATCTTGAAATATTATGTGATTAATTTAACTAATTAAATAATATTAATCCCCCTTACTAACAAATTCTTGATTGTTATTTTTTTATTATTATCGCACACTCATAATGGTGCAACCAATATGATATTAATTAAATATAAATAAATTCCCTAACATGGTAAGCTCCACCTCACATGAGGGCCATGACCTTGAGAGTATTGATCCCACATTAACTAGTTAACTAGTGATAGTGATGTTCATAAATGCCACCACACAACCTAATCTTTGCCAATTCGAAAAGAGTCTCAAGGCTGAAAAGCTTGAAATATTATGTGATTAATCTAATTAATTAAATAATATTACTCCCCCTTACTAATAAATTCTTCATGGTTATGTTACTATTATTATCAAACACTGATAATAGTGTAATGAGTGTAATATTAATTAAATTTAAAGAAATAACCTAACACTGTAAGCTCCACCCCACATGAAGGCCACAACCATGAGAATATTTATCTTGCATTCACTAGATTACTAGTGATAGTGATGTTCATAAATTCCACCACACAACATAAGATTTGCTAATAGGGAAAGAGTGTCAAGGGTGAAAATCCTAAAATATTATGTGATTAATTTAATTAATTAAATAATATTATTCCACCTTACTAACAAATGCTTCATAGTTGTGTTATGATTATTAACAAACACTCTTAATGGTGAATCTAGTGTGATCTTTATTAAAATTAAGGAAATACCCTAACACAGTAAGTTCTAGGCCACATGAAGGTTATGACCTTGAGAGGATTTATCCTACATTCACTAGTTAACTAGTGATAGTGATGTTTAGACATGCTACCACACAAAATAATATTTATCAATAGAGAAAGAGTCTTGAAGGTAAAAATCCTAAAATATTATGTGATTAATTTAATTAATTAAATAGTCTTACTCCCCCTTACTAATAAATACTTCATGGTTGTTTTATGGTTATTATTGAATACTCATAAGGGTGTATCCAATTTGATATTAATAAAATTTAATTAAATACCCTAACATAATAACCTCTACCCCACATATAGGCCATGACCTTGAGAGGATTTATCCCACATTCACTAGTTAACTAGTGATAGTGATGTTCATAAATGCCACCACAAAACATGAGCTTTGCCAAAAAGGAAAAAGTATTGAGGGTAAAAATCCCAAAATATTATGCAATTAATTTAATTAATTAAATAATGTTACTCCCCTTACTAATAGATGCTTCGTGGTTGTGTTATTGTTATTATCGAACACTCATAATGGTGCAACCAGTGTGATATTAATTAAATTTAAGGAAATAATCTAACACATTAAGCTCTACTCTAGATGAAGGCCATGACTTATAGAGTGTTAATTCCATATTCACTAGTTAACTAGTGATATTGATGTTCATAAATGCCACCACACAACACAAGCTTTGTCAATAGGGAAAGAGTTTTGAGGGTAAAAATCTTGAAATATTATGTGATTAATTTAATTAATTGAATAATATTACTCTACCTTACTAATAAATACTTCATGGTTATGTTACAGTTATTATCAAACACTCATAATGGTGCAAAAAGTGTGGTATTAATCAAATTTAAGGAAATACCCTAACATGATAAGTTCCACCCTAGATGAAGGCCAATAACTTAAAATATTTTATCCCGCATTCACTAATTAAAAAGTGATAGTCATGTTCATAAACACCACCACACAACATAAGCTTTGCCAATATGGAAAAAGTATTGAGGGTGAAAAGCCCAAAATATTATGTAATTAATTTAATTAATTATATAATATTACTCCCCCTTACTAACAATGCCTCATGATTATTTTACGGTTATTATTGAACACTCATAATGGTGTAGCCAATGTAAAATTAAATAAATTTAAATAAATACCCTAACACAGTAAGTTCCACCCCACACGAAGGCCACAACCTTGAGTGGATTTATCCCACATTGACTAGTTAACTAGTGATAGTGAGGTTCATAAATGCCACCACACAACATAAACTTTACCAATCGATAAAGAGTTTTGAGGATGAAAAGATTGACATTTTATGTAATTAATTTAATTAATTAAATAATATTCCCACCCTTACTAACAAATGCTTCATGGGTGTGTTATGGTTATTATTGAACACTCATAATGATGCAACCAATGTGATATTAATTAAATTTAAGGAAACACCCTAACATGATAATCTCTACCCCACATGAAGGCTATGACCTTGGAGGATTTATCCCACATTAACTAGTTAACTATTCATAGTTATGTTTATAAACATCACTACACAACATAATCTTTCTCAATAGGGAAAGAGTCTTGAGGGTGAAAATGCTGAAATATTATGTGATTAATTTAATCAATTAAATAATATTACTCCACCTTACTAAAAAATGCTTCATGGTTTTGTTACATTTATTATCTAATAATCATAATGGTATAGCTAGTGTGATATTAATTAGATTTAATCAAATAACATAACATGGTAAGATTCACCCCACAAGAAGGCCATGACCTCTAGAAGATTTATCCCACATTCACTATTTTACTAGTTATAGTGGTGTTCATGAATGCTACCACACAACATAAATTTTGACAATAGGGAAAGAGTCTCAAGGGTGAAAATCCTAAAATATTATGAAATTAATTTAATTAATTAAATAATATTACACCTACTAACTGATGCTTCATGGTTATGTTACAGTTATTATTAAACACTCATAACATTGTAAACAATGTGATATTAATTAAATTTAAAGAAATACCCTAACACACTAAGTTCTACCCCATAGGAAGGCCATGACCTTGATAGTATTTATCCTAAATTTACCATTTAACTAGTGATAGTGATGTTCATAAACTCCACCACACAACATTATCTTTGATAATAGGGAAAAAATCTTGAGGGTGAAAAGCCCAAAATATTATGTAATTAATTTCATTAATTAAATAATATTACTTCCCCTTACTAACAAATGATTCATAGTTGTGTTACGATTATTTTTTAACACTCATAATAGTGCAAATAGTGTGGTATTAATTAAATTAATTGAATTACTTTAACAGAGTAAGCTCTACCCCATAAAAAAGCCACAACCTTGAGAGGAGTTATCCCACATTAACTAGTTAATAAGTGATAGTGATGTTCATAAACACCACCACATAACATAATCTTTCCCAATAGGGAAAGAGTCTCAAAGGTAAAAATAATAAAATATTATGCTATTTATTTAATTAATTAAATAATATTACTCTCCCTTGCAAATAAATACTTCATGTTCATGTTAAAATTATTATCGAACACTCATAATGGTGTGGATAGTGTGATATTAATTAAATTTAAGGAAATAACCTAACATGTTAGGCTTTACCCCACATGAAGGCCATGCCCTTGAGAGGATTTATCCCACATTCACTAGTTAACTAGTGATAGTGATGTTCATAAATTCCACCACACAACATAATATTTTTTAATAGGGAAAGAGTCTTGAGGGTAAAAAGCCTAAAATATTATGTAATTAATTTAATTAATTAAATAATATTACTCTCCCTTACTAACAGATGCTTCATGGTTGTGTTATGATTATTATCAACACTCATAAGGGTGTAACCAATGTGATATTAATTAAATTTAAATAAATAAACTAACAAGGTAAGCTCCACCCCACAAAAAGACCATGCCCTCGAGAGGATTTATCCCACATTCACTAGTTAACTAGTGATAGTAATGTTCAAAAATGCCACCACACAACATAAACTTTGCTAATAAGGAAAGAGTCTCAAGGATGAAAATAACAAAATATTATGTGATTAATTTAATTAATTAAATAATATTACTCCTAATTACTAACAAATGTTTCATGGTTGTGTTATGATTATTATCAAACAATCATAATGGTGCAATTAGTGTGATAACAATTAAATTTAAGAAAATACCCTAACATAATAAGCTCTACCCCATACGAAGGCCATTACCTTGAGAGGTATTATCCCACATTCACTAGTTGAATAGTGATATTAATGTTTATAAATGCCATCACACAACATAAGATTTGACAAAATGGAAAGAGTCTCAAGGATGAAAAACCCAAAATATTATGCAATTAATTTAATTAATTATAGAATATTAATCCTTACTAAAAATGCTTCATGGTTGTGTTAAAATTATTATCAAATGTTGATAATGATACTGATATTGTGATATTAATTATATTTAAGGAAATACCCTAACATGTTAAGCTCCCCCTAAATGAAGGCTATGACCTTGAGAGGATTTATCCCACATTCACTAGATAACTACTGATAGTGATGTTCATAAATGCCACCACATAACATAAGATTTAACAATAGGTAAAGAGTCTTGAGGGTGAAAATCCTAAAATAATATGTGATTGAATTAATTAATTAATTAATTAATATTATTCCCCCTTACTAGTAAATGGTTCATGGTTGTGTTATGGTTATTATCAAATGCTCATAACTATGCAGCCAGTGTGATATTAATTAAATGTAAAGAAATGCTCTAACATGATAATATCCACCCAACAACATGAATACCATGAACTTGAGAGGATTTATCCAAATTTCACTAGTTAAATGGTGATAGTGATGTTAATAAATTCCACCACATAACATAAGCTTTGCCAATAGGGAAAGAGTCTTGAGGGTGAAAAATTGGAAATATTATGTGATTAATTTAATTAATTAAATAATATTACTTACCTTACTAAAAAATGCTTCATGGTTGTGTTATAGTTGTTAACAAACATTCAAATTGGTGAAATCAATGTGATATTAATTAAATTTAGAGAAATAACCCACATCAAGTCCACAACCTTGAGAGAATTTATCCCATATTTAGTAGTTAACTAGTGATAGTGATGTTTATAAATGCCACCACACAACATAAGCTTTGCCAATAGGGAAAGAGTCTCGAGGGTGAAAATCATGAAATATTATGTCAATAACTTAACTAATTAAATAATATTACTCTCCCTTACTATAAAATGCTTCATGGTTATTTTAAATTATTATCTAGTATTCATAACAATAAATCCAGTGTCATATTAATTAAATTTAAGGAAATACCCTATCACGGTAAGCTCCACCCCACCCAAAGACCTCGACCTTGAGAGGATTTATCCCATATTCATTAGTTGACTAGTGAGATTGATGTTCATAAATGCCACCACAAAACATAATATTTTCTAATAGGTAAAAATTATTGAGGGTGAAAGGCCCAAAATATTATGTGATTATTTTAATTAATTAAAAAATATTAGGCCCCCTTACTAAAAAATGCTTCATGGTTGTGTTACAGTTATTATAAAACATTCATAAGGGTGTAGCTAGTGTGATATTAATTAAATTTAAGGAAATGCCCTAAAACATTAAGTTTCACCCTATACGAAGGCCATGACCTTGAGATGATTTATACCACATTTAGTAGTTAACAAGTGATAATTATGTTCATAAACACCACCATAAAACATAATCTTTTCCAATAGGGAAAGAGTATCAAAGGTGAAAATCCTAAAATATTATGTGATTAATTAAATAAATTGAATAATATTAGTCTCACTTACTAATAAATGCTTCATGGTTTTCTTAAGGTCATTATCGAACACTCATAATGGTGTAATAAGTGTGATATTAATTAAATTTAAGGAAATACCCTAAAATAGTAAGCTCCACCCCACATGAAGGCCATGATCTTGAGACTATTTATCCCATATTCAATAGTTAACTAGTGATAGTGATGTTCATAAACACCCCCACACAACATAAGCTTTTCTAATAGGGAAATTGTCTTGAGGGTGAAAATCCCAAAATATTATGTGATTAGTTTAATTAATTAAATATTATTCCTCCCCTTTACTAACAAATGTTTCATGGTTATGTTAAGATTATTATAAAACACTCATAATAGTACACCCAGTGTGATATTAATTAAATTTAATGAAATAACCTAACATGGTGTTGGGACCAACATACCCCAGACATTTTTTAAAATTAGGGACCCTTAAGAGACCTGTGTATACAAGTTTGAATTATCTAAACATTGAAGTCCCTTGTGAAATAATTTGAAGATCATCCACTCATTGTTAAACATTTGTGTATCTTGAAAACCTCTTGTTCAATTAATGACTAGGCTAATAGTAGTTGCTTAATTTATTGTAGGTTCCTTGGAAGGCCTAGGGTTTGGTGTTCACAAACCCTAGGTGGTCCTCAGTTTAAATTCAAATATTAGTAGGAAATAAGTCAGTGAGGATGATTGAATAAATTGGTTAATAAAGGGTTTATCATGTTTTTTAAACATGACATGAGCCTATAGTTATTCCTTTCCCCTTTTCTTTTACCTTGGGTCATAGCTAACATACTTTATATGGTCCTTTTTGAAGTTACCTAACTTAGACTAGGTTATTAATATTAAGGCCCTGATATTTAATTTTGACCTTAGTCTTAATGATCTATCCTAAGTATTTATGTCCTTGAGCCTAATAGTTATTCCTCATATCCCTTACAAGATACAAAAGTGATCACTTTCTTACTATATTTTAATGAATGAAGTGTATTAACTAAATATCTCCTGCTTAAGTAGTGTGCATCATGAAAGGATCAGTGATAACCATTTACTTGTTGGATTTGATCCAATGGCACGAGGTGTAAGAAGAAAATTAAAAAGGTACATAAAGCCCTGAGGGATAGATGTGTGGTGAATTTCCAATCAAAAATAAGGAAATTAAGGGGGCCCACTTAATAAAGATTTTTAATTAATGACTAGATTCAACCTGAAGATCAATGGCGATTGCTCGCTCATTAGATTTGATCCAACAATACGAGAGGACCTCTACTAAACAAAAGGGACTCATAAAGATCAATGATAATGGATCATTCACAAGATTTATTCTAATGATGGGAAGTGTTTGATGACTTTTCAAGGCACCATGAGCTTGTCATATGGCCAAAGTATGACCCAAAAGGTAACTTACAAAGATACACAACCAGGAGGAATCTATGATAATGCCGAGTCTCATGACCATGAACCTAAAGATCAATAGACCAATAGGAGCACATGAAATTATATTTGGATCAATGGATCATGTTAAAAAAATATGTTGATCTAATAGAGTGAAATAAAGGATGCTTTTAAAAGCCAATGGCTAGTATCTAAAGGGCAATTATGAAAAACAATGTGAAAGTCTAAAACATTGCCACATAGGCTCCATGTAAGCATAAAAGGTCAAAATCAAAGATATTTTAAGATAAAAAACATAAAGGAATGAATAAAAGGGTCCCTATAAAATCTAAGGAACATATGAATTTAAGTCTTGAATAAATCTTCCATTAAATCTCAAAGCCCTAAACCCTCTATAAAGAAGATCCAAGTTTATTCAATCAACTTTACCTGATTGAGATAACATAAGTAAGCTTTTAAAAACAAGTTCCTTAGTGAAGTCCTTGGAAATATTGAGGAGATAATGTTGTATCATCAATGGCAATAGGTAGAAAATAATTGAAGATGGAAGTTGAGCTCTATCTAGACCTCCAAAAGTGAAGGAAGGGTTTTCAAGGATACCAAGCTAGACTTGGTGGCCCTAAACATCCATGGGGTCAGGAAATAGTTAGAATTATTTTTCTTAATTATATCCCATCTCTAAAGAGGAGAGGATAAATTCTACTACACATAATAGATACAATGATATAGTTGCAATTCAAATGGCAGGCCTCCACCATGTAATAACAAAACTAAAGGCAATACATTGTATCGATGTCTTTGCTCCTATTTCCATGGATTCTAGAATAGATGGGGAGTTTATTATTTGAGAGTCAAGCACCAAAATGGTTTCATGTATTTCCCCAATGGAATTTTAAACCTATTACAATCTTCCCTTTCCCCATCTCAAGCTCCCATATATGAGATATTGGACTAATACCTAAGACCTTGATACGGTTCTCGCACCCTAGTTAATCCAAATATCCCATGTTTTCAAGACCCATAATGGAAAATTTACCTATTTTCTAATTTATATAGGGAATTAGGATAGCTATGACCTTGATAAGTAAATCCCTTAGTGCCCCTTCCACTACTTATGTGAACAAAGTCTGGGTATCTTATGTCCACTTCGTGCTAGCAAAAAAAATGACCCCTCATGTGGGAGACTTGATAAGCTTTTTCCTAGCCAAGAAATTCATAACCATTAAAATAAGGACCTCTAAGTAGTTTTATATGTCTTATATATTGTATTCCCTCCTAGCCTTTATGACCTTTCTTGGAATAAGAAAATGGTCCCCTAATGGTAGGACCGCAATCTCCCACCACTAAACTAAATTACATATATTTAAGTATAGGAATTGTTGGGTGAATTTTTGTCATCAACTAACTGATGACAAAATGGGTATATCAACCACAACACAGGGAGATTTACGCCACAAAAATTGTGGGTTTACCAGAACTGGATGAGGTAAATCTCTCCTCTCATCAAGGAGAGGTTCCCTATGAATATTTATAAGCCATATTTATATATAATTAAGTAGAAAATAATACTTGGGGTGGTATAACAGAATCCACCTCTCTTTTTTCAGAGGTGATGTACAAGGAACAAGAGAGAGAAATCTTGGTCATTGGCCAACAACATTCCTCTTCTTTAAGGAATGGTATCTAGCGTAGAGCAAAAAATCACCTAAAGTAACAAAGTTCACAAGGAAACCCATGTAAGCATAAAGTATTTTGTTGTCTCCTTCACTGATCTGGAATAAGCGTAACCGTAGAGTGAAACAAATCACAAAGTCTTCACCTAAAACTGCAAAAGATAAAAGGATCACAAAGATAAAAGTAGCATAAAATATCTCTTCTACCTTTTAGAAATGCCCTCAGATAATATCAACACACCCACTTTGCTTGTTAAATCAAACAAATAAGAGATTATCAGGAAAGAGGACATAAGAACTATTTCATAAATAACACAGATAACTTCAACACAAAGACTAAAATAAACTTGCTTCTCATTCATTTAACAAAATATGATTTACAAATTAAGCACAAAGTCTCAAGAAGTGTTTCAATTTCAGCAGAGTTTTTGCTCTTAATTATCAGAGATGGATTTACAAAAGAGGTCTCCACTATATATAGGAAGAAACTTTCAAAATTAGAAAATATTAAAATGTAAAAATATCTTAGTCAAAGATGACTCATCTTTGATTTTTGAGATATTTTTCCATATTTTTTACATGTAATTACATGTTACAAAAATGCATGCACTTTTACATGACAAAAGTGCATGAGAAAGGAAGAAGAGAGAGGGGAAAATGTTTCACCTCTTGCCGCAAGACTTCTTCAGATGAGCATCGTACATAGTAATAGATGCCTAAATTCCTATGATGTCTAGCACAATGGTGTTCTTGAAGATGACCCTGGCTCTGATTATAGCATCCTTCAATGTTGTGATTGCCCTAGCATGATTAGCTAACCTGGATCTCAGATTATCTAGAGTTAACTGAGTATCTAAAATATTGTCCACAGAAGTCATTGAGAAGGCTTTCTCTTAAAAATCTCTCTGAATCATACCCTTGAATTCTTGGATCATCTCTTCAGTTGAGAGAAATTGATTGTCCCTGGTGGTGAGGTTGCAAGGCAGTTCTTCTAGTCTATTCAGTAGCCTGTATCACTTTTCTCACTAGTATCCTTAGAAGACTCGAGATCTTAGATGAGCTCCGTGAGTATCTGAACCCTATATATCAGTGATTCCTTAATCTCAACATAAGAATATTTTCTAGAAATGACACTGATGGATATCAAGGTACTTTTCTTCAGATCTTTCATCTCCCTCCACTTGCTAAGATATCTCTCTGTACTATCAATGTCTTGAGAAATAAGTGAGACAAGGTCCTCCAAATCCATCCTCACTTTTTTCATCTTGTCCATCTTCTCAGCAACCTCTATAAGGAAAATTTTTGAGTGTGCATCTTTTCAATGTAATCCTCTAGTACTTTCCCTTTCATATAGGTTTTCTCTGCCTTTTGAATGATAGGGTCATCTATGGAAAAGGCCTCTAGGGTTGCCACTTTAGGAGGAAGGGTGAATTTCCTGACTACTACAGTTAACTGCTCTACCTTGGCCTTATATTAGTCCTTCATCTCCTTTTCTCTATTGAATTTTTAGACCATGATGTCCATCGCAGACTGTAGATCACTTTTCACACCTTTGTGAGTAACTTTTCCAAGTTCAACATGAGAGATGGAATAGTTGCTCATGTCAAAACCCTTAAGGGTTGCATCCTATGGTGGTTTAGATATTTCCAAAAATTTATGCCCCTTTTCCTCAACCAATTTTGAGAGGATCCTTGGTCTGTTAGGGGCCTTGGCTTTCACTAACACTATCTTGCTAAAATCGAAGTCATCTGGAGAGATGGCTAGCTTCTTTCTTTTAGGTGTGAAAGCTAACATCCAAGGAGGGAGAGAAGAAGTACCTATTGTGGAAATAGTTCCTGTAACTGGTGTTACCGTGGTAACTTCTACATTGCTAGTGGTAATAGTGGTCACAATTGGAGTAACTGCTGAAATCGTATTGACCGTTGATTGATCAAGGTTGGAAATTTCTCTTAAATTGAAGGAAGGAGATGTCAGACTAGGAATAGACCCATAAGAATGAAGAGTATCTCTAGAAGCACCTTGAGGATCACCAAACATGAATTTGGAAGGAGAGGTGGCTCCAAAATAAGGAACACTGATAGGAGAAGAAGGTGGTAAAAGAGAGACGTCTGTAAGTGGCCGTGCCCCTTCCTCGAAAGGTAGAGGCTCAATCCTTTGCTACTCTAAGGGCCTATCATCTATTTACATTTGCTAAGTTGTCTGCTCTTAGGAGCTTTGTTCTCTAACTCCCTTAGCCATCGATTCTGGCTCTTCAGTAACTTTTGACTTCTTGAAAATGAAGATGATTCTAGGCTTGTGAGGCCTAGATGGAGAAGGAACATCATCTTTGTTCTTAATCTTATTTTTTGCCTTCTTTCTCATTTCTACTTGGAACTTAGCCTCTGATCCTATAATAAACTCTTTCAGTGTGATCCCTTTGGCTACTAACCAATCATTGGTGTTAGCCAATATTGGTTTGAATCTCTTCCTCAAAGAAGTTAATTCTTTTTTAGACCACTGAAATGGAGGAAGAGGGGAGTCAGCAACCTTCTCAGCCAGGTACCTATTATTGATAATGTTCTTGTCATCAACTAGATTGGGGGGAATCTCTAAAAGCCCCAAATATTTGATCTGCTCCAGGGTCAGTCTGTTGTAGTCCATTTTCTTGATTTCTTCAGCTGTCCACAAGTCTACCCAAATATCTTCGATCATAGGCTCATGAAACTGAGTCTTTCTTCTAATCATGTCTTTGGCACTCCTATAGTCAAAGTTCTCCCTCCTCTTGAATTGTTTCATAGTAACCAGTTGCATCTCTATCTCCATGACCTTGGCTTTAGCTACAGTTAGAATCGAGTATCTACTAATTTTGATTGGAAACCTGAAACCTGGTTTTTTTAGCTCCATCTGCCTAGTGTACACAACACCCATTTGTCTACATAGCTCCATTAAGACTAACTTATCAGAAGGAAACTTGGGGAGCATATATGGATAGCCTTAGAAAAATCCAACTTGAAGATATTAGAAAGAGGGAAATTGTAGGAACATATAGCCATAGTCATTGATGGTCATCCAGGCCTCATCAAATACTCTCTTTTGTTCAATTTGAGAGTCAAAGAGACACAAAAATATCATGAAAAAGGCATCATTTACCCTCCTAAAATGTCAGATTGATCCTTACAGTGTTATCTAGGGGTAATATGAGTAGACTGGGGTGGCCTTTCTGTTCCCTTCAGTTGTCAAACCTGGAAAGGTTTGCATGGAGGCAACTCTGTACACTAGGTACAAAGTCATTTAGAACTTTGGAAGAGCGTTGCTAATTTTCTCACCCCAAAAGATGACCTATTTACCTTGAAGGATGATTCTAATGAAAGGGTACATCCACTCGTGGAACTATGAGGAAGATGGGAGGCCTCGCACTCTACTGAGAAGGGTGATCAAGTCACCAACTTCTTCAATGAAATCACACCTGGAGAAGTTTTATAGCCATTTGGATAGATTGGTTCTAGGGGTCTTTAGCCACCTGTTATTCATTACTTTCTTTTCCCTCTTAGGGTCCTTGTCATACTCCTTATGTGCTTCTATAAAGTCAATTCTCAGCACTTCAGTAGTAGGAGGACACATGAAGACTTTATCAATGAATTCAGGGTTTAGCTAAATTATTATGTTGTCACTGGCATCTGAGACTGCTCTCATCTCTTTATTGTAGAACTAGGTGCACTGGAGGATGAACTCTGTATGATGTGCTACTACTAAAAAAGTAGCAACAAGATAAATACTTCTTTTGATGATTCTCTTCATTTTAAAACTTGGGTTCATTGCCTTGGTTCTAGTCATGAACTCAGCCATATCCACATGGCCAATCTCTGTATCTCTAATGTCATCAACATTAGAGGTGACTGAAGTGATTGAAAAGATGCCTTGGTACCGGTACTTCATTGCTTTTAACTTTTTCAAAGAAGTTTCAGACATCAAAATTGGCCTCAGTTGAGCAAATGCTATCGAGCAAGAATCTTTAAAAAGTACTATAGTCATGATCGTGTAATTAGGGAATAGTGGGAAAATTGGGGAATTCACACATTAAGTGATCATGACTAAGGAAGGGCACTTAACGGGACTAGGTCAAAAAATGAGGAAAAAGGGGAGGAAAGGGGAAAAAAATGGAAAAGGTGGAAAATTTCTCTAGAGTTGAAGAAATTTGGAGGAAAAATGCATGGGCAATGAAAATAGCCACCCTTACAAAAAGGGGAGAGAAAAAGAAGGCATGCGCGGCAAATTTCACCACCTGTGTAGGGTCAGCTTGCATCGGTGGCAAAATTTGCTGCCCTTGCATGCCAAGGGAGAACAACAGAGTGCGGGTAGTGAATTTTTCCACCTGTGCATGTTTAGATGGAAGGTGTATGGGTGGTGAAATTCACTGCCCATGCACTTTCACTCTGCATCAGTAGTCAAATTCACTGCCAATACAGGGAAGGAAGGAGATGAGTGTGGGTGGCAAAATTCACCGCCCATGCAGGGTTAGTCAAAAAGACATGGGTGGCAGATTTTGTTGCCCATGTAGGTTAAAGTAATGAATCTGTGGGCAAGTGGGGGCGGTGAAAATCACCGCCCCAGCATGAAAAGGAAGTTTGGAAGCCCGACAGGGAGAGAGAGAAGAAAAGAAAACTACATGTAAAATTGAAAGTGAACTTAAAGAGAAGGGAGAAATAAAGGTCAAAAACATGACCTACCTAGAGAACCATGCGCACTACAAGCCCAAATCCACAAAAACATACTTTGACCCATTCGCTGGATCATCCAGAGGTAGAGGGTAGGAGGAGGAGAGGAGGAATGAATCAAAATGAGGTTAAAACTAGATTAAATGGGGTGAAAATCAACTCCAACAACCTAGTGTTGGTGGCAATAAATGCCATGCATAGAAACTAAGATAGTGCACGAGTGGCAAAAATTGCCACCCTTGCACTGAGAAATCGAGAAGTGACATGTAGGGGTAGCAAAAATTGTCGTTCCTACATGTGAGATGGGAAAATGTAGGGGTGGCAAAATTTTCCACCCATGCAGGTTAAAATTTAGGGGTGGCAAAAATTGCCGCTCTTGCAGGTGAAATGTAGGGGAAAATGCACTGGTGATGAATTTTGCCACCCATGCACAGGAATGGAAGAAAAACACTAACTCTGAAAAAATCCAAAATTTGGTCCTCTAAATGCATCGAGATCGTAACGACTTCCATGTTTTGGGGAAAATGTGACAAAAAGATATTACAAATTTTGAATGGTATCAGTTGAGCCAAAATGAGAGTGAGAAAAACCCATCTCGAAAAAGGACTTAGAGAGACAAAGGATGAAATGGACAAGTTTCATAGGGGGTTGTTCTAAAAAATGAGCTAAGTTGATTTTGGAAACAACAGTTGGCTCCTATTGGGGAACTTCCATTAATCAAAACAATCAATGGAAGTAGAAACCAGTCTCTAAGTGCCTTCATCCAAACCATTGGGCTACGGAGTCGGGCTAAAAACAAAGAGAGAAATAGACAAAATGTAAAAATTGCACATATATACAAATGAACCCATTTAATCTTCAAGGATTAAATAGCTTCAGATGTTTCCCACTATGGGGTAGTGCAAATTCTGTCCCATCTTGGTATTCCAGTAAGAAGCTAGCCTCACTATAGAGCTTTTGAATGGTGAATGGGCCTCTCCATAAGGAGTCAAATTTACCATGTACTCCCTTTGATTCTCACCTCTTATCCCACAACAAGATTTGATCTCTGACTTGAAATTCATGAACCTTAGCTTTTTTATCAAAAAGTTTCTTCACCTAGTTTTGATGTGCTGTAATCCGATCTACTACCATGGTTCACTGCTCATTTAGTTCAGTCAGACACATGATTCTTTTGTCGATCAAACTTTCAAAGGTTGAGTCTTTGATTGCTTTGGCTAACTTGAGTGCTGGAAATTCTAGAGTGATGGGTATCTCCGCATTTAAGCCATAAATAAGTTAGAAAGGTGACATACCTATGGCCTTCTTGGGAGTAATCCTATCTACCCATAAAGCATCAAATAATTCCTTGTGCTAAGTCCTCTGATTGTTGTCTACCAATTTTCTGATAATAGTGACCAGGTTCTTATTACTTGATTATGCTTGGCCATTTCCCTGAGGGAAATAATCTGAAGTGTGGGATAGGGTAATCCCATAGTAAAAATAGAATTGAGTAATTTCATGCAAAGAAAAATAGGCTGCATTATCTGTTACAATTTTAAGTGGGACCCCAAACTGGGAGATAATATTTTCCTTGAGAAAATTGCATACCACTTTAGACGTAGCGTGCTTGGTTGGGATGGCTTCCACCCACTTGGTAAAGTAATCAGTCACCGTAAGGACATAATCATGTCTGGCACTCGAAGATGGGTTGACTGTACCAATGAAGTCAATACCCCACTACTGAAAAGGCTCCTCAATTACTACTGGCTTGAGAGGCAATGCAGCGAGTTTAGGCTTCCCAATGAACTATTAACACAATTCTCATCTATGCACCCATTTGTAGGCATCCTGGAATAACGTGGGCCAATAGTATCTTGCTCAAAAAATATTGTGCACTATCATTGGTGTAGAAAAATTCCCTCCATAGGGCAAATTGTGGAAATAATCCAAGAGTTTATCTTATTGCACCTTATCAACACAACGAAGAAATGCCCCATCCAGGTTCCTTTTGTACAGATCATTATCCCATAGAACATAACTAACAACCTTTAACTTAACATTCCATTTCTCCTTATAGGAGAGATGAGCGGGACACTCATCGTACGTCAAAAAATGAGTGATGTTAGAATACCACTCATCAGTGGTGGAAACAAAGAGGACCGTAGGCATGTCTTCGATCTCTATTTCTTCACTTTTTGCTTCATTTGGAATGTTGTTGGCAATCAACTGACAAAGGCCCTTTCCTCACATGAGTTTGGTAGGTTTAATGTCCAGATCAAACTCCTAAATCTTGGTGATCTAATTACCTCTCTTCATACCAAACTCATGTTGAGTCAAAATGGACTTTACTGTTGTATCAGGTATGAGAACTTCGATGTGCGAGTTCAGGATATAAAACCTGAAATGCTTGACTACTTTGACCACTGCGTATGCATGTTTGTCCATGTTGGAATATTTTATCTCATGAACCTTAAGTGGACAACTCATGAAGGAAATAGGAGATTCCATGCCTTCTTGGTTTTGTTGAACTAAAATGGCTGAGAGTGTATGTTCAAAGGCATAACTGTATATTTTAAAGCTTTTGGTCTAGTCTGGACAAACTAGAATTGGTGTGTGAGCAATCACTTTCTTGATGTATTTAAATGCTGATTTGCCCTCAATAGTCCACCTGAAGGTAGCATTGTCTTTCATCATGTTGACGATGTGGTGAATCTTCTCAACGAACTCAGGAATGAATCTCCAAAGAAAATTCACCTTTTCAAAGAAATAGTGAACCACAGTTTTGCTGGTAGGAAGAGTAAGTTCTTAGATGGACTTAACTCTTACTGAGTCCATTTTAATACCTTTTTGGGACACAATGTGTCTGAGAAGTTTTCCTTCAGTCACCCCAAAGATATATTTCTTTGGATTTAGACGACAACATTCCAGTATTCCTTACAAATGGTGGACATGGTCAGAACGATGCTTTGAAAATACTATCAAGTCATCCAAGTACACTACAATGAACTTACCCATATCATCCTTCAAAGGGAGGTCCATCACCCTTTGAAATGTGGCACCTAAATTTATCAGACTGAAAGGCATTCTTCGATAGGTGAATGTGCCCCAAGGTGTGGTGAAGGCCATCTTATGCTGATCTACTTTTTTGACTTCGACCTGATTGTACCCCGAGAAACTGTCCATCATTGATAACATTTTTAAACCTATTACCATTTGCAGAACCTAATCCATGATAGGGTGAGGGTAGTTATCTTTTAAAGATAACTAATTCAAATTCTTTAAATCCACATATATTCAAATTTTACCATTCTTCTTTTTGACAGGCACTATGTTGGCAATCCATGTGGAGTGATAGATTGGGAAAATTATCTGGGCCTCAAGCATTTTTTTTATCTTAGCTAAAATGGTACCTAAGATTTTTGGGTTATATTGCCTGGACTCTTGTTTGTAAGGCACAGAGTTTGCCTTAAGAGGAATGTCGTGGTGAATGTCATTAGGCCTAAGTGATTTTAGGTCATCATAGGAATAAGCTAAGACATATATATATTGTTGAAGTAGATTAGCAAGCTTAAATCTCTCCTCAGGAGTGCAGCATTTCCCAATGTTTACCATTTTAGGATCTCCCTTGGTTCCTAGGTTTACCTAGTCAAAATTTCAAGAGGAGTTTGAATCTGTTCATTGTTGTTTAATAAACCTATCATGGTTATTAAAAAATTTCTCTAGGGAAACCAGGCCTTTGAGGATCTTATTCCCCTTAAGCTACAAGAAATCCTTACCTATATTTGTGTTTGATTCAGAAGTTGCTTCACATTCCTAGAGTTCACTACCTTCAAAATGCAATTATTTGAAGCTATCCTTTTGCTCTAAGAAGACAATGATTTGATCATCACTGTTAAATACTTGTCAATGGCTGACATTATCAGGTACATTTGGTTAAAAGACCAGTTCAATAGTGTACTTGTCTCCTTTAAAATTTGGGTGAGGAACCAAGAGAGTAACAGAGACAGCCAATGCGTCTGCCCAATCATTGAATTCTCGTGGAATGGCAGAGATGCTGAAAGCATCAAAATTTTTGATTTGATCCCAGACAAGATTGTGATAGTGGCACAATCTTTCATTCTTGGTTTGATAGAGGTTTCTTACCTAGAAAACTACCAATTCAGCATCCCCTTTAGCATGGAGTAGCTTAATGCCATTTTCTCTAGCAACCTATAATCTGAGTAACAGGGATTCATACTCATTTGTGTTATTGGTGTTATTAAACTGCAACTTGTAAAACAAAGGAAAAATATCTCCTTAAGGAGATATCAACACAACCCTAGCTCCTGAACCAGTAGAAGAGTAGTTGCCATCAAATTCTAAGGTCCATACCTCATTAGACACCACTTTTTCTTTGAAAACTTCTTCGTTTGGGGGAAGAGGTTCTTCCATGTGTTCATTTTGCTTTGTCGATTCTCCCATTGTGTCAGCTGAACACAATTCCAAGTTGTCACCTATAGGAGTTTCATTATATGCCTCATGGATCTTGTCCATAGATAGGAAGTAGTTTCCCATGCCTAAAGACTCAAATAAAATTTGAGCTTCCGGTGTTGACGATCAGGTGACTACATACCTTGCCTCTTTTTCAGGAAGCAACTTCTTCATAACACCTTGAATTGGGATCCTCGCTTCCGACAAGTCTATGCTTAGCTCGCCTCCAACATATTTGCAAAAATTATGCCCAAGCAAGATGTCGTAAGAGGCTGGAACATCAGTCACTAGAACCATCATTTTTATCCTCTTTTCTGAAAAAGCTGAGAAGGCAAATTGGGCATCTTTTATCTGACCAAGAAGTGGAACTTGCTTTTTTTCCATAGAAAAACACCTCCCAAAAGTTTTGGTCAAAGTTAGTCCAAGGGAATCTGCCACCTTGGCAGGCATGACATTATCTGAGGCTCTAGATTCTATTATACAATTACTCAGTTTGTAACCATTTATAAGTAGGGAAACATAAAAAGATTCTATTTTCTCAGGAGCAACAGGAAGAGTCATGACGAGATTATTCTGAGTAGATTTATCTTTGGGGGGATCATGAATGGCCTTTGAAGAATCTTGTCCTACAGGGACGGCTTTATTTTTCACATATTCTACCAACCTATCAAATTATTCTGGGTTAGCTCTCAAATATTCAATCTCTATCATTTGGATTTTAGTCTTCTTGGCGTGATCAATTATATCAAATAATTGAAAAGAATTTGAAACAGAGGAAGAGAGTCCATCATCTAAGTCTTTAGTAGGTGTGGTACTGGTCTGAGCAAAAAAAGTGGAAGGTATGGAGTGGTTGGAGGTACTTACTCTCTTGTGAGTTATCTGATCTTTTGGTTGAGGAGGCAATGGAGTTCCTTGTTTAGTAATGAAAATTTCCAGCTGAGATTTTTCTTCTACTTTTCTTTTATCAGCCTATGGAGTTGACTGGTTTTGAGATCTAGTGAAAATAGCATAAGATCCATCCAACCCTTCTCCTTTACTTCTAGCTTCATCCTGGTAATCCAGGAAACCAATATTAGAGTCGCTAGCTAATTCTTCTTCCTACTCATTGAAGATATTAGCATTATCTTGTTGGTCCAACTGAGGTTGGAGCAAATAGTCATGTTCAGCCTCTAAGTAATCGACTACTAAATTGGTAGGTGATACTTTAATGGCTAATTTCCTTGGAGGGGGAGGTAGACGATTTGGTTGCCCTTGTTTTTGGGCAACATTACCCTGATATTGTTGATTCTATAATGTTCTCTTGGGTATATCTTGATAAGTGGGAGCAGACATACTTTGGGGTATTTGTCTCTTCAAAGCTATTAGTTCATTTGTCAATTTTTGCACCATAGGATCTGTAGTTCCTATAGAAGAGCTTTCAATAGATAAAGGGAATCTATTTTTACTAGGGTCTTTTTTGATCTTACCTTCTAGGATAAGATCATCCTCAATCTCAGTAGCCAAATTTTGAGCCAATGCTAGATCCATAGGGCCAACACACCTCAACAGAAAACTTACTTCGAGAAGTTGTGAGTTAATAAAAAAGCACTTAAAATTCTCTAGCGTGGGCTAAGTAACAATTGGAATCTGGTTCCTTGTTGAATTTGGCTATGAAATCCCTCATGGGTTCTTAGGATTCTTTTTTCATCTGTGTTAGCTGAGCTAACAAGGCGTGTGCATCTTCAGCAGGTTTAAATCTAGCTTCAAATATGGACTTTAGGGTATTCTCGTTAGTTATAGTTTGAGGTTAAAGGTGGTAGAACCAATCCAGGATAGTGCCTTGCAAATTTTATACAAAAAGTCTCACTGCTACATCCTCGAATTCCACACTGATTATGCTGCATGCTATGGAGAAAGCGGCAATATGCTCGTTGGGATGAACCTTCCCGTCACCAAAAAACTTGGGGAATTTTTTTCTAGAACTATGAGTAAGTTCATGCAAGAGTGGGGTCAAATGAAGAGGACCAAAGGAATTGCCCATGGACCTTGAGCCATTATGATAGGATGATTAAATGGTGGGACAACAAACCTTGGTGGGGTATTTATAGGCAGGGCACTATTAATAGCAAGAAAAGAAGCTCTACCTTGTGTTGGTGACCTGATAAGGTCAGGAGGAAGACTCCTAAATCATTGGAGGAAAGGTGGTGGAGGAAATAGATTGAAATTTCTCTACTGCGCCAACTCAAACATAGGGTCAAAAACACCCTTAGATCTCTAGCTTCTTGTGTAGCGTGGAGTTGCCAAATTTTAAAATAAAAATGGAAAAGAGTAGGATCTGCTTTAGTTTGAAGTTTGGGACTTAAAAATGTGTGCTCTTCCCCAATGGAGTCGCCAAAAACTGTTGGGTGAATATTTTTTCATCAACTAACTGATGACAAAATGGGTATATCAACCACAACACAGGGAGATTTACGTGATGAAAAGTGTGGGTTTACTAGATCTAGACAAGGCAAATCTCTCTTCTCATTAAGGGGAGGTTCCCTATGAATATTTATATGCTATATGTATATATAATTAAGAAGAAAATAATACTTGGGATGGTATAACAGCATCCACCTCTCTTTTTTTAAAGGTGATGTACAAGGAACAAGAGAGAGAGAATTCCTAGTTGTTGGCCAACAACATTCCTCTTCTTTTAGGAATGGTATCTAGTGTAGAGCAAAAAATCACCTGAAGTAACAAAGTTCACAAGGAAACCCACGTAAGTACAAAGTCTTCTGTTGTCTCCTTCACCGATTTGGAACAAGCGTAATCGTAAAGTGAAATGAAGTACAAAGCCTTCGCCTGAAACTATAAAAGATAAAAGGATCACAAAAATAAAAGTAGCTCAAAGTCTCTCTTCTGCCTTTTAGAAACACCCTCAGATAATATCAACACACCCACTTTGATTGTTAAATCAAACAAATAAGAAATTATCAGGAAAGAGGACATAAAAACTGTTTCCTAAATAACACAGATAACTTCAACACAAAGTCTGAAATATACTTTCTTCTCATTCATTTAACAAAATATGATTTACAAATTGAGCACAAAGTCTCAAGAAGTGTCTCAATTTTAGCAGAGTTTTTGCTCTCAATTATCAGAGATGGATTTACAAAAGAGGTCTCCACTATATATAGGGAGAAACTTTCAAAATTAGAAAATATTAAAATATAAAAATATCTTAGTCAAAGATGACTCATCTTTGACTTTTGAGATACTTTTATAGATTTTTTACATGTAATTACATGTTACAAAAATTCATGCACTTTTACATGACAAAAGTGCATGAGAAAAGAAGAAGAGAGAGGGGAAAATGTTTCATCTCTTGCCACCAAACTTCTTTAGATGATAATTATACATAGTAATAGATGCCTAAATTTCTATGATGTCTAGTGCAATGGTGTTCTTGAAGATGACCCTGGCTCTGATTATAGCATCCTTCAATGTTTTGATTGCCTTAGCATGATTAGTTAACTTGGATCTCAAATTATCTAGAGTTAACTGAGTATCTAAAATATTGTCCATAAAATTCATTGAGAAGGCTTTCTCTTCAAAATCTCTCTAAATCATACCCTTAAATTCTTGGATCATCTCTTCGACTGAGAGAAATTGATTGTCTGTTGTGGTGAGGTTGCAAGGTAGTTCTTCTAGTCTATTCAGTAGTCTTGTATCACTTTTTTCACTAGCATCCTTAGAAGACTCGAGATCTTCGATGAGCTCCTTGAGTACCTGAACCCTATATATTAGCGATTCATTAATCTCAACATAGGAATATTTGCTAGAAATGACACCTATGGATATCAAGGTGCTTTTTTTAGATCTTTCATCTCCCTCCACTTGCTAAGATATCTTTTTGTACTATCAATGTCCTAAGAAATAAGTGAGACAAGGTCCTCCAAATTCGTCCTCACTTTATTCATCTTGTCTATCTTCTCGGCAACCTCTATAAGTAAGGAAATTCCTTGAGTGTGCATCTTTTCAATGTAATCCTCTAGTACTTTCCCTTTCATATAGGTTTTCTCTGCCTTTTGAATGATAGGGTCATCTATGGAAAAGGCCTCTAGGGTTACCACTTCAGGGGGAAGGGTGAATTTCCTGACTACTGCAGTTAACTGCTCTGCCTTGGCCTTATAGTAGTCCTTCATCTCCTTTTCTCTATCAAATTTCTAGACCATGATGTCCATCACAGACTATAGATCACTTTTCACACCTTCGTGAGTAACTTTTCCAAGTTCAACATGAGAAATGGAATAGTTGCTCATGTCAAAACCCTCAAGGGTTACATCTTGCGGTGGTTTAGCTATTTCCAAAAATTTATGCCCCTTTTTCTCAACCAATTTTGAGAGGATCCTTGGTCTCTTAGGGGCCTTGGCTTTCACTGGCACTATCTTGCTAAAATCTAAGTCATCTAGAGAGATGGCTAGCTTCTTTATTTTAGGTGTGAAAACTAACATCCAAGGAGGGAGAGAATAAGTACCTATTATGGCAATAGTTCCTGTAGCTGGTGTTACTATGGTAACTTTTGCATTACTAGTGGTAACAGTGGTCGCACTTGGAGTAACTGCTGAAACTGTATCGGTTGTTGATTGATCAAGGGTGGAACTTTCTCCTAAATTGAAGGAAGGAGATGCCAGACTAGGAATAGACCCAGAGGAATGAAGATTATCTCCAAAAGCACCTTGAGGATCACCAAACATGAATTTGGAAGGAGAGGCGGCTCCAAAAGAAGGAACACTGATAGGAGAAAAAGGTGGTGAAGGAGAGATGTCTATAAGTGGTCATGCCCCTTCTTGGGAAGGTAGAGGCTCAGTCCTTTGCTACTCTGAGGGCCTATCATCTATCTCCATTTGTTGAGCTACTTGCTCTTGGGAGCTTTGTTCTCCAACTCCCTTAGCCATCGATTCTGGCTCTTCAGCAACTTTTGACTTCTTAGAAACAAAGATGATACTAGGCTTGTGAGGCCTAGATGGAGAAGGAACATCACTTTTGTTCTTAGTCATGATTTCTACCTTCTTTCTCTTTTCTACTTGGAACTTAGCTTCTGATCCTATAATAAACTCTTTCAGTGTGATCCTTTTGGCTACTAACCAATCATTGGTGTTAGCCAATATTGGTTCAAATCTCTTCCTCAAAGAAGTTAATTCTTTTTTAGACCACTAAAATGGAGGAAGAGGGGAGTCAACAACCTTCTCAGCTAGGTACCTACTGTTGATAACATTCTTGTCATTGATTAAATTGGGGGGAATCTCTATGAGCCCCAAATATTTGATCTGCTCTAGGGTCAGTCTGTTGTAGTCCATTTTCTTGATTTCTTCAGCTATCTGTAGGTCTACCTAGATGTCTTCGATCATAGGCTCATGAAATTGAGTCTTTCTTTTGATCATGTCTTTGACACTCCTATAGTCAAAGTTATCACTCCTCTTAAACTATTTCATAGTAACCAGTTGCATCTCTATCTCCATGACCTTGGCTTTAGCTGTAGTTAGAATTGAGTATCTGCCAATTTCGATTGGAAACCTGAAACCTAGCTTTTTTAGCTCCATCTGCCTAGTGTACACAACACCCATTTGTCTACACAGCTCCATTAGGACTTACTTATTAGAAGGAAACCTAGGGAGAATATAGGGATAGCCTTGGAAAAATCCAACCTGAAGATAGTAGAAAGAGGGAAATTGTAGGAACATATAGCCATAGTCATTGACGGTCATCCAGGCCTCATCAGATACTCTCTTTTGTTTGAGCTGAGGGTTGAAGAGACACAAAAATATTGTGAAGGTGTCATTTACCCTCCTAGAATGGTGGATTGATCCTTACAGTGTTAGTTGGGGGTAATATGAGTAGACTAGGGTGGTCTTTTTATTCCCTTCAGTTGTCAAACCTAGAAAGGTTCGAATGGAGGTAGCTATGTACACTAGGTATGAAGTCATATAAAACTTTGAAGTAGTTTTTACCTTGGTCATCTGCTCATGAAGATCATTGCTAATTTGCTCACCCTAGAAGATGATCTATTTACCTTGAAGGATGATTTTGATGAAAGGGTACATCCACTCATGGAACTGTGAGGAAGATGGGAGACCTCACACTCTACTGAGAAGGGTGATCAAGTCACCAACTTCTTCAATGAAATCACTCTTAGAGCAGTTCTGTATCCATCTAGATAGATTGGTTTTGGGGGTCTTCAACCACTTTTTATTCATTACTTTCTTTGCCCTCTTAGGGTCCTTGTCATACTCCTTCTGTGCTTCTATAAAGTCAATTCTTAGCACTTCAGTAGCAAGAGGGCACATGAAGACTTTGTCAATGAATTTGGGGTCTAGCTGAATTATTATTTTACCACTGGCATAGATTGCTCTCGTCTCTTTGTTGTAGAATTAGGTGCACTAAAGGATGAACTCCATATGATGTATTGCTACTAGGAAAGTGACAACTAGATGAATATTGCTTTCAACGATTCTCTTTATTTTGGAACTCAGGTTCATTTCCTTGGTTCTGGTCATAAACTCAGCCATATCCACTTGGCCAATCTCTATATCTCTAATGTCATCAACATTAGAGGTGACCAAAGTGATCGAAAAGATGCCTTGATAATGGTACTTCATTACTTTTGAATTTTTTAGAGAAGTTTCAGACATTGGAATTGGCCTCGATTGAGCGAGTGTTGTGTATCAAGAATCTTCAAAAAGTACTGTAGTCATGATCGTGTAATTAAGGAATAGTGGGCAAATCGGGGAATTTGCACATTAAGTGATCATGACCAAGGAAGGGCACTTAATGGGGCTAGGTTAGAAAATGAGGAAAAAAGGGAGGAAAGGGAAAAAAATAGAAAAGGTGGAAATTCCTTTGAAGTTGGAAAAATTTGGAGGAAAAATGCACGGGTAGCGAAAATCACCACCCTTGTAAAAAGGGGAGAGAAAAAGAAGGCACAGGCAACAAATTTCACTGTCTATGCAAGTTTGGCTTGCATGGGTGGCAAAATTTGCCACCCCTACATGCCAAGGGAGAACAACAGAGCATGGACGGTGAATTTTTCCACCTGTGCATGTTTAGATGGAAGGTGTATGGGCAGTGAAAATTTTTGCCTATGCACCTTCACCCTGCATTGGTGGTAAAATTTTCCACCGATACAAGGAAGGAAGGAGATGAGCGTGGGTGGTAAAATTTGCTGCCCATGTAGGGTTAGTCAGAAAGACATGGGTGGCAGATTTTGCTGCCCATGTAGGTTAAAGCAACGAATCTATGGGCAAGTGCGGGCAGCAAAAATCACTGCCCCAGCATGAAAATGAAGTTTGGAAGGCCGACGGGGAGGGAGAGAAGAAAATAAAACTACATGTAAAACTGAAAGCAAACTTAAAGATAAGGGAGAAATAAAGGTCAAAAACATGACCTACCTAGAGAACCACATGCACTGTGAGCCCAAATCCACAAAAGTGCACTTTGACCCATTCACTGGATCCTCCAGAGGCAGGGGGTAGGAGGAGGAGAGGAGGAATGAAGTAAAATGAGGTTAAAACTAGATTAAATAGGGTGAAAATCAACCCCAACAACCTGGCATTGGTGGTAATAAATGATGTGCACAGAAACTGAGATAGTGCACAGGTGGAAAAAATCACCGCCATTGCACTGAGAAATTGAGAAGTGACATGTAGGGGTGGCAAAAATTGCCACTCCTGCATGTGAGATGGGAAAATGTAGGGGCATAAAAATTTTCCACCCATGCAGGTTAAAATTTAGGGGCAGCAAAAATTGCTGCTCCTACAGGTGAAATGTAGGGGAAAATGCACTGGCGACGAATTTCACTGCCCATGCACGGGAATGGAAGAAAAACACTAACTTTGAAAAAAGCCAAATTTGGTCCTCTAAATGCATTGAGACCATAATGACTTCCATGTTTTTGTGAAAACATGACGAAAAGATATTACAAATTTTGAATGGTATCAGTTGAGCCAAAATGAGAGCAAGAAAAACCCATCTCGAAAAAGGACTTAGAGAGACAAAAGATGAAACGGACAAGTTTCGTAGGGGGTTGTTCCCAAAAATGAGCTAAGCTGATTTTGGAAACAACAGGAACCACATGCAATTTATTTGTGATGGTGTTTTCCTATCCATTTATGAGACAATCACAAGCATCCCTATTCCAAGATTACATCCTCTCATCAAGAAACAAGTGGAAACCATGGGGGATGTGTGGTACCACCTAGATTTCATTGTGATAAGGATAGAGGGAATCCTAACTAAGCCCTACAGATTACCAATTCATGTCCCCAACAAGCTAGCAGAGTAAGAGATTTCCTCCCATACTATTCTAGGTGTAAACAAGACATGTAAATAAAATAAAAAAGCTCAAGTCCATCCCTTCCCATTTGACATTTGCAAAATCATAATCAGATATTGGAAGTAGATAGAGGTCATGGTGGTTCATAAGAATTCCTTTGATTTTCAATTGGATGACCTCAAAATGTGGGACCCTAAAAATAGGTAATTAACCACATCCAGGATAGGAAGGTCCCAAAGATTAAATATGGACATTAGCTAGGTGTAAGTGATGACATCTACATTAGAGCCAAGAATTTTAAAGAAATATTTTCTAGAATTGGAGGTCACAACATCCAATTGGAATGCAGGTTGGTTAAGGATAACAAGCCCTTAGGAAAAATATGGAAACTACACCCTTTACATTATCACTTATTGCTTGGTCCATTTGGGACTGCTCATAAAAACCCACCAATTAAGGCACAATCATATGAACCTTAACAAGTAAAACTAATAGGACAAGCCTAGGTTGATCATCCTAGGAACATCAAGGGAAAATACAAAGCTATGATTGAGGAACCAAAGATAGAGGAGAGACCTAAAGAAGGCCTTGCACCTTCAAAACTCCATAAAAACCTTCTTCCCCAGTAGAATTCATTGGTATGGTTACCCTTGAAGAAGGGAAACCATTAGAAGGTGCCCTTATTGACATAGCAGTTGTTAATGGTTCTGATAGGGGGAAGGATCCCTTTAGAGAAGTAGGTAAAGAATTGATCCAACTAGATGGAGAGAAGAGGAAGGTATAATTGGACTTAGTGCCTATGGCTCTAGGAAAAAGGCCTAGGTTAACTGTCACTCATCCCACTAATGAAGTCAATATTTTTAGTGATGAAAATCCAATTCATGGACCATTCATCCTTGACTAGTTTGTCTATGGAAAGCTAAAAAATATCCCATCCCTCTCCCCTTCCTAGTAATTTACAGGGATTAGCTTGATTGATGATGACAACATCAATCCATGGATCAAAGATATAGTGAAAAAATAGGAAGAGAGAAGAATGCAAATTTAACGCATTTAGGAGAAATAGAGAATTTACACCTCGAGAGCTTCTAGGAGTATAACTATGGAGATTCATGAGCCTCTAAAATTCAAATAAATAGAGGTTATGGTGTAATTTAACTTAGACACATTATTCTTGGAGAGAACCATAATGAGGGTAGCCATGGTAGACTAGTAAGAGTTCACATTTTAGAAGGTGGAACCATTCATAGGGATAACCCCTATTAGAGGATAGAAATTTGGTGAAGCTCCCATTCATGAGGAGGATGTGGTAAGTTTAACTAAATCTCAATCTCAATAGGATAGATCTGGTATCCAAGTATTAGTACAAAGAATTAAGAACTTGAAGGAGGAAAAGGAGAACATGCAAACTCAAGTTGTTCTATTAGTCCTAGATTCCATGATTAATATGCTATATGGGTCATTTTATGACATGTTTAAGGCATTGAAGTCCATTAATTCAAGGTAGAATGCCCTAAAAGATCAAGCTACCTTATCTATGAAACTAGTTACCCAATGGTAGGCCTCTAAAGATAAAATTACCCAGCTTCTTGATATCCATATTAAGAATAAAATACCAAACTTCAAAGCTATCATTAAAGGACATTTAAGTGTTAATTTGGGAATTATTGGAGATAAAATTTAGGATTTGAATACTTGGCATGTAAAATTTGAGGATCTAATATAATAAGAAAAGGAGCTCATCAGAAGAGTTAAAAATCTCCTCGGTACCATGCTCAAGGATCCTACACAAACTACCACATTGGGTATTATAACTGATGAAGAATTCCATCATAGAGCCACCTTGGTGACTCAAAAACTCAAAATCAAAGGTAAAGGACAATAAATAAAGGACAAAAAGAGAGTGTTAAACATTATCTTTAATGTGAGAGAGAGAATCAATGAAGCTAGGAGCAACAAGGAATCCTTGGCCAAGAATGATAAATATTTTGATGAATTGGTAGACCAAAAAGAAGGGTGCATCACTAGGCCTACCATATATTTAAGCCTAGTGGATGAAAAACATACAAAATCCATTATCATCTTGCATAAATTAAGGGACCCACCTCAAAAATCTTAATTATGGCTTACCAACAAGGCAACCCATTCATTTTCTAAAGGCACGCACTAGTTTGTTAGCGTGATTACCTCTAGGTCATTAGGATTGTAAAAGATACTTGTATTATAGTTGTAACAAAGACAACTATCTTTTTTACACCTTAGTTATAAAATTGATCAGTATACTACTTGGCTTCTTATAAAATGGCATGTATTACCATTTTTAAAAGGGATATACTTTGAGATATTTGTACCACTTGTAAGCAACTAATACAAAAGGATCAAGGAATTTTTTAAGAATTGTCTAGTTTTGATGTGGTTAAATTACTAATTTTCTCAATTGCTTGTCTGAGTTTAAATATATATAGTTTCTAGAAATATTAAGTTAGATCATTAATTATAGGGTTGTTAACTTGTTCAATGCTAGGTTAGATGAATGAGATTGAATTTACTTCATTTTATTTGCTTTGCATCAAAGATGTGCATTAGTTATCTAGATGTGGTGTAGAAATTTAAAAGTAAATCCAATTTTTACTTGTATCATCATTTTGTTTCTAGAATCAACCCTGGTTTGTAGTGGAATATGAGCTTTGGCTACCTTTTACTATATACTGGTTAGGATCATGCTTGGTAATTCTTGAAACTTTGTCAATAAGTTCACAATTAAATATCAACAATCACCATTTCTTTCTTACTCTACCTTTCCTTTTGCTCTTTTTTTAACAAATCAAATTATCTTAAATACATTGTTCATAACCATTTTATTCTATTTAGTAGTCCATATCTGGGCCAATTATCCAAACTTTACAAGAAAATACCAAGATACCCCCCTACCATCAAAATTTATAAATATTGTGAAACAACTCATGTTGCTTTGACATTATATCACCATATGACATTATATCACCATATGCATCTCAATTGACAAATACCTAAAACTCATGCTTTGAATCTTTGGATTCTAAAATGAGAAATGTTATTTAAACACTTGAAAGAACTTGTGGTTCATTTATAAGCATCAAAAAGGAAAGCTCTACTGGTGCTAAAAGGAGGGCCAGATCCATATTTTATGTGGTAAAGTTGACTTGGAATTGGAAAAGTCATGTATCTTTTCCTTGTATGAAGCATTTGTGGCTACTATAGGTCAAGAATTGATGTTCTTTAAATAGGAATGCATTAAGATAGGACATATTCATAAAATTAAGTACATCTTTAATAAGATCTAACCAAATATTGATGTTCTTTGTAAAGCTTAGCCTATATCTAGACTCAAACCCCCTTCCTCATGGAAATTTAATGGGGTATATTTCATCTTAAATAGGATCTTCAAACCTCATGTTAGAGCTACCTAGGATCAAGATAAGATCACATTCAGAAACTATAGAACCTTTACTTGAACTTTATGAACACATGAGAGCAAAATGAGATAAAGGTAGATTCAAAAAATCTAAATCCTCCCAACATCACCTATGAAAGGTATGTTTTCCTTTAAACCTCATACAATAAATGCTTTGTTAGGTGATTCTTATATCAATATGCCTAGAGTGGTCCATGACCTCCCGCATAATCTATAGAAATATTTTCCTGCATTTAGTCATATGGGCATAGTAACTACTAAATAACATATAAATTATTTCAAGGTTGCCTTAAAATTACTTAATGTAGTGCATGAATATGTAGCATGGAGGTTTTTCCATTTCATTTTTAAAGATGCCACCTATGAATTGTTTTTTAACTTTCCTAATAACTGCATTATTAGTTGGGAATATTTTAATAATGTGTTCATAGATAAGTTTGGAAAAATCATCAATCCTTGCATTATTTATCATCAATTTATAGCTATTAGAAGATATGTCAATGAACCTATTAGGTCTTTTATTTCAAAGTTTCAAAATATGTTCAATAGAACCATAGATCCATACAAGCTAGATGAGATTCTAGCTTTAGAGATCTAGAAGGATGCAGTGGACCCCATAACCTCAGTGTTCTTAAAGATATCCATACGAGCCATAACCTCACTGGCAAGGGCTTATTTATAAGTATTAACTATTAATGATCAAATCCAATCCCAAGGATAAATGTCTTATTCGATGCCAAATGTTAACCCCTATATATTAGTGATGAATTTGTTTCCTAATAATAATTTAAACATGACTATTGTGAACCAACTTCTAAACCTCACTCAATTTCCCTTGAATCATATGGAACCTATTCAAAACTTAGGATTCATGAGCCAACCCACCAATAATGGATATAGAAAAAGAGATTAGATGGCATTAATACCAACTACCAATGTTAGTAATAATCAAGTAAACAATTCTAAGACCTCTAAAAATGAAAATGAATCTATCCTAAAAATTGTCTAGAAACTAAGAACTTATTTCCTCCAATTACAAAAACAAGTGGGTAATATTACTAAAATTTTAGGAAGGAACTTTTCATTTCAAATAAATAACAAGCTAGGCAATAGGTTCCAGAATGATAGTTTACATAATAATAAAAACCATGACCCTTCCACAAAAAAGAAAACCATGGATATCAACCTCATGGACATTGCATTACCTGACTATTTTAGGGTGAATTACATAGCTAAGCATGGGGAGATTAATTGCATTAAATTTTTCAAAGCATTTGAAGCATTCCAAGAGGAATTGGACATGTTTGAGGTAGTTCCCAATAAAGATAACAATGCACATACTTCTATCCCAAAGCCTTCTGAATAGGATTTCATGGTAGAGACCTTTGATTTCCCCTTTTGATAAGAAAATGAACTAGATGATATCCTTTAATAAATCTATACATTTTAAAAGTTCCTAAAAAATACTTACCCACTAAGAAATAGAGAATATAGGCAACCCTTGACTACCTCAACCACCCCAAATAACTTTGGAACTCCTCTAGATCCTTCTTCAAGTAATAACCCTAAGCCCCCTCAAGGGAGCATTCCCAAGCATAACCTTGAAGTCCCTAGTCATCCCAAAACTAGTTACAACATAGTTGAGGACATGAATAAGATAAATTCTAATATCACCTTGCATGAGTTAACATATATCACACAACAAAGGGATTTTTTGCTAAAGTCCTTAAAGTCTAGAAAACCTCCCAAGATAGATCATGCTAATGTAAGAGTGCATAATACCAAAGTTGAATCTCCCCCATTCTTTCTCATAGTTAGAATATTTGGTAAAAATTTTCACAATTACTTATTAGACTCAGATGCTTCCACCAATATCATGTTTGTTAAAATATGTAAATAATTTAGCTTAACTCCCATAAATTCTAATAGGATTGTCACCTAATTAGACAATTAAAGGGTTAAAGTTGCTAGAGAACTTTTAAATGTTCACATGCAAATAGCCTTTGAACCCAGGGTACAACAATTCATTGATATTCAGGTAATAGACATGCCTAATGCCTATGGGATTTTATTAAGTAGAGAATGGACCATAGATTTAAATGGGTACATGTCTACTAATTGTTACCACTTATGGTTACCATGGAAGGGAGTCCCAAACCAAATTAGAGTTGAGAGGGAACCAAAGATGAAACATATGATAATAGAATACAATGTTATTAATGAAAAATTTAACATAGTCAACTCAGACTTGGGAGTTTTTACCTTATAAGTTAATAAATATAATGATTCTAAGGACATGGAAACTCCCCCTAGGCTATGTAAATTACACTTTGATGGTGTTAAGTGTAAATATGGATCAGGTGTTGGTATTGTCTTAACTAATCCAACCAATAAAATTTATCATGCCTCTTACATATTCTAATTCCCCTACACCAATAACCTTGTAGAATATGAATCTCTCATCCTTAGTTTACAATTTTTTATCTAGAATAAAGATAGAGAACTACTAGTTTTTAGAGATTTAGAGCTAGTAGTCAACCAGGTCAAAGTAGGTATCAATGAAAACTCTCATACCTTAGGAAGTATAAGTTTAGAGTCTAGGACCTGATTAATTCTTTTGACACCTTTAGCATCACTTCCATTCCCTAAGATGAAAACCAAGCTACTGATGAATTGGCATCAACTACAATGAACCTCATACCTAGTCTAAACTCTCATAATTTTAGTACTAAATTGGTTCCATGTCCATTAGTGCCTAATAATGTTAACCATTTTTAAGTATTTAATGATGATCATTAGATATTGGATTTCTTAACCAATTCTAGGTCATTTGAGGCCCATATCATCAATGAAGCTGATAAGAATGCAACTAGAGGGAACAAGTTTGATAGCAAAGTCATCCAATGAAATGACAACAAAATCCCTACAGGAATGATTACTCTAGAGAGATTGTTTAATCAAGACAAACTAGTTGAGGTTTCTAAAGTTCCCAAGGTAAGTGGAAAAATATTACAATACTATAGATCTCAGTTCCCAAGGGAAATCCAAATCGGTAAACATTGGAAAGGCTTGTACAAATTTTGAGAATAATAAGGCCAAAGAACTCCTTACCAAATATAAGGATGTTATAGCTTGGTCCAATGATGACATAAATATATTTGATCTAAGGATCATTACCCATACCATACCCCTTAAATAAATGTGTAAACCTTTCAGATAGAAACAAAGATCAGTAAACCCCATGCTAGAACCTATGATATTTAAAGAAGTCAAAAGGATACTAGATGCAAGGATATTTTTTCCCATTAGACATTCAACTTGGGTGGCCAATTTAGTGACAGCTGAGAATAAGAATGGTAAGATTAGACTATGTATTGACTTTATAAATTTTTAAAAAGCATCAAATAAGGAAAATTATCCCCTCCCTTCCCTTGATCAATTAATTCAAATGGTTTAAAGTTCAACTATGATGTCCTTCCTTGATGGTTTATTAGGCTATAACCAAGTACTAATTGATAGAGAAGATAGGATGAAGACAACATTCACAACAAAGTGGGGGATCTTTGCTTACAAAAGGATGCCCTTTGAGCTAATCAACATAGGATCCACCTTTTAGAGATCCATGGATCATGAATTCCAAGGCTTGATTGGTAAGTGCATCATTATTTACATGGATGATCTAACAATTTTTTCTAAAAATTGGGAAGATCACTTCATGCACTTACAAAAGGTTTTTGAAAGATGTAGAAGGTATGGTATTTCTTTGAACCCTAAGAAAAGCATATTTTGTGTAACCAAGGGTAAATTGTTAGGGTATGTTATAACTAAATATGGTATCTCCATAAACCCTAAAAGAATAAATGCAATATCCAAGATTGAACTCCCTAACAATAGGAAAGAATTGAAGTCATGCTTTGGTAAGATAAATTTTGTAAGAAAGTTTATTTTTGGTTTTGTAGAAATTATCAAGCCACTAAATTACATGATTAAGAAATATGTTAAGGTGATTTGGAAGGAATAATCCAGAAGGGCATTCAATGACATCAAGGAAGCTATTGGCCAATCCCGAGTGCTTATAAGTCTTAATTTCTCCAAGGATTTCTACCTATACTCTTTTGTATATGGTCATACTATGGCTATTGTATTGACTTAAAATTTTTATGAGTGTGATCACCTAATAGATTTCATGAGTACAAATTTCAAGAATGTTGAGTTGAACTATTCTATGATTGATAAGTAGGCATATGCGTTAGTGAAGGTAGTTTAAAAATTTATACACTACATCCTTAGAAATAAGGTGCATGCCATCCTACCTGAACCTACTACTAAACTTACATTGAGTTAGAATGAGCTAAGAGAATGCAGAGGTAAGTGGATGTTAGTTATATAGGAATATGACTTAGAGATGAAAATAGGAAATATGGTAAGGTGCCAAGGTTTGATCCAAATGATTTCCAATGCTAGCCCTAGGCTAAGTATCATGTAAGTAGACCAAAAAAAATTTAAAACCAATGAATGGTATGATTCAATCATACATTTATTGATCAATGGTGTTTTTCATTCAAGATTATCTAATGAATAAAAGAGGGCATTAAGTCTTAAGGCAACCCACTACTTGATCAAGGATGGAATACTATATAGAAATAAATTTGAAGGAATCTACCTAAGGTGTGTCTCAAAAGAAGAAGCTATCCAAATTATGGCCACCTTCCATGAAATATAGGTAGTGGACATCCCTCTAGAAGGACTACTACACATAAAATATGAAGGGTAGGTTACTATTGGCCCACTATCTTTAAATATACCCACAAGCATGTAAGAGAATGTCACTCTTGCAAAAAAAATTAGCACCAAAGAGTCAAAAGAAGCCATGCCTCTACAACCAATCATGATTGACAAACCATTCACTTAATGGGGTATAGAACTCATTGGAGTGATTAACCCCAACTCATTTGAGGGCCACAAGTTTGTCTTAACTAACATAGATTATTACACTAGGTGGATAGAATTAGTAGCGACTAAGTAATGTAGAATGAAAGAAGTAATTGGCTTCCTAAAAGAAAGTATATGTACTATATTTGGGACCATAATTTCTCTAGTGTGTGATAATGGATTTGCATTCATTTTAATTGAGATGACTGAATGGGCCTACAATAATGGGATCACCCTTAAGTTTGATTCTAATCAGTATCCTTAGGGAAATGATGTTTCAGAGTCCATAAATAATAACTTGATGAAGGCAATCAAGAAGTCTACTAAAGACAAGCTATACCTTGGCACAAGTTGCTCAAGTTTGCACTTTGGGCTGATAGAATAAGAATCATTCAAGCTTTAAGAGATTCACCATTCATGTTGTTACAAGGGCTAGAGACCATCTTCCCCATCACCCTCAAATTGCTCACATATAGGTTCATGCAAGAATACATGGAGTATAGTCAATAACTCATAGCTTTCAACATATTAGACCTCATCTAGATTGAAGATGATAGGGAAACTACTTTTGTTGATTTTAACAAACACCAAGACATAGTAAAAATATGGTTTGATAAAAGGTCTAAGATCAAGGTGTTCAGGCAGGGAGTCTTACTCCTACTTTGGGAAAAAGCATCTGAACCCAAAGGAAAGCATGGAAAATTCACACCCTTATGGATTGGCCCATACTAGATTAGTGAAACATTGGGAAACAACACCTTCAAGCTCAAAGATTTACAAGGGGTAGAGTTTAAGTTTCCTACTAATGGGTAATACATCAAGCATTACTTCTTTTCCACCCCTCCTAGGTTCTTTATGGAGTAAGGTGTAAGGGGATTATATTATAAGTAGGTAGGCTAGTTAGTTTACTTTATCCATCTTTTTCCTTCTTTCCCCTTGTTTATACATAAGTTTGTTCATATTTGTTAAATTCCTTTGTTTTGCTTGCTCTTGATTTCTATTATGTGTTGCTTGTTCTGTGGTTTTCCCTTGACCTCAAGGTATTTTTAAGTCATCCCTAAAGCTTAGATATTGTGAAATTTTCTCAAAATAGGCCCTGATCCTAAAAGAAGGTGTACAGCCCACACAAAGGTAACCCTGGTCCTAGAAATTAATGTTATGATACAAATTTGATAATTAGAGTATAGACAGATAAAGGGGAAATCATTTCATAAGATTTTAGTCATGACCTTAGATCCACACTAGTTTTAAGAAGATTTGTGCCTAGGATTTAAGACCTAAATTATCAAAATCATGCTAGTAGCTAGCACTTAATCAACATCTTTACATAGGGCAAGGGTTGTAGCCATGAGTGATCCTTCCAAAATAAAATATTTGACTGAATCCTAAACCTGGATATCTTGGTTCCCAACCTTATTAAAAACATAAATATCTACAAAATACAAAAATATGATAAAACCAAGGCAAAATTGAAGCTTTCATAAAAAGTGATTCAGGCTACCTCTAGTGGGCCTATAGATGCCTAGCTAATACTGGAGCAAGGCCATGAGTGGAGCCAAATGTATCTTTGTTAGGGCTATAGTTTCCTGGCTGGTAGCTAAACAATACCCAAGCTTTCCCTAAGCCAAACCATAATTCTAAAACAAATGTTTAGTACACCTAGATCAACATAGATGATTAAAGGAAGAAATCTAAGGAATACTTCTTCAGCCCTATGGTAAATAATAAGTGGAATAAAATCACACACATAGCTTAGGTATGTCTTGATGTTTAACCTTAAATCTGCTAGTGCAAGGTTTGCTTCAACCACAATTTGATCTAGATGGTAATTTCTTAGGTCAAATGGAATGGTGACCTCAATGTTTATTTGAACTTAGAGTTTATAAGTTCTAACATATTGTTATGTTTCCCCTATAAGTTTCCATTTGTTGTGACCAACATACCCCACTCATTTTTTAAAATTTGGGACCCTTAAGAGACCTATGTATCCAAGTTTGAATTATGTAAACATTGAGGTCCCTTGTGAAATAATTTGAAGATCATCCACTCATTGTTAAATATTTGTGTATCTTGAAAACCTCTTATTCAATTAATGACTAGGTTAATGGAGTTTCTTAAGTTGTTGCAGGTTCCTTGGAAGGCCTAGGGTTTGGTGTTCATAAACCTTAGGTGATCCTTAATTTAAATTCAAATATTGGAAGGAACCAAGTCGATGGGGATGATTGAATAAATTGGTTAATAAAGGGTTTATCATGTTTTTAAAACATGACCCAAGCCTATATTTATTACTTTCCCATTTTATTTTACCTTAGGTCATAACTAACATTCTTTATGTGGTCCCTTTTCAAGTCACCTAACTGAGACTAGGTTATTAATATTAAGGCCTTGATATTTAATTTTGACCTTAGTATTAATGATCTATCCTAATTATTTGTGTCCTTGGGCCTAATAGTTATTCCTCATATCCCTTGTAGGATCCAATGGTGATCTCTCACTCACCAAATTTGATCAGATAGAGCATATTAACCAAATATCTCTTGCTTAAGTGTGTGCATCATGAAAAGATCAATGACAACTACTCACTCACTGGATTTAATCTAATGGTATGAGGTGTAAGAAGAAAATTCAAAAGATAGATAAAGCCTTGAGGGATGGATGCATGGAAACTTTCCAATCAAAATAAGGAAATTAAGGGGGCCCAATTAATAAAGGTATTCAATTAATGACCAAGTTCAACCTGAAGATCAATGGTTATTTCTCACTCATTGTATTTGATCTGACGGTGCAAGAGGACCTCTACTGAACAAAAGGGCCTTACAAATATCAATAGTGATTTCTCACTCATGGGATTCAATCTAATAGCATGAAGATCTTGATGAATTTTCAAGGCTCCACAATCTTGACACATGGCTGACGTATGACCTAAAAGGTAACTGATGAAGATACATAGCATTGGAGGAATCTATGAGAATGCCAAGTGTCATGACCATGAACCTGAAGATCAATGGACCAATGGGAGTATAAGAACCTGGATTTGGATCAAAATATAATTTTAAACCAAAGATCTTCATCCAATAAAGTGAAATAAAGGAGGCTTTTAAAATCCAACAACTAGTATCTGAAGGGCAATTATGAAAATTTCCATGAAAATCTAGAATGCTACCACATGGGCTTCATGTAAGCATAAAAGTTCAAAATAAAATATCTTCTAAGCTAAAAACATAAAATGATGAAGAAAAGGGTCCCCATAAAATCTAAGGCATGTATGAATTTAAGTCCTGAATAAATCTACCACTAAATCTCAAATCCCTAAACCCTATATAAATAAGATCCAAGTTGACTCAATCTACTTCAGTTGACCAAGATAACATAACTGAGATTTTGAGAAATAAGTGTCTTAGTGAAATCCTTGGAAGTCTTGAGGAGATATTTCTATATCATTAATGGTGGTAGGTAAACAATAATTGAAGATTGAAGCTAAGCTCTATTTGACCTCCAATAGAGAAAGAAGGGTTTTCAAAGATATTGAGCTAGACTTGGTGACCCTAAACACCTTATGGAGAATTTTTTACATGGGGTCAAGAAGTAGTTAGAATTATTCTTATTTATGGAATAATTATAACCAATCTCTTAAGAGGAGAAGATAAATTACACTACACATAAAATATACAATGATGTAGTTTAATTTTAGATGGCAGGCCTCCACCATGCAATAGAAAAACTAGAGTTAATGCATTGTATCAATGTCCTTGCTCCTATTTTCATGGATTGTAGAATATATGGGGAGTAGATTATTTGAGAGGGAAGAACCAAAAGGGTTATGTGTATCACCCCCATTGCCTTTTAAACCTACTACAAGCTTCCCTTTCCCCATCTTGAGCTCCCATTCATGAGAGATTGGACTAACACCTAGGACCTTGATACGGTCCTCACATCCTAGTTAATCTAAGGATCCCATGTTTTCAAGACCCTTGATGTAAAAATCCCTATTGTCCAATTTAGATAGGGTGTTAGGATAGCCATGACCTTACTAAATAAATCCCTTGGTGCCCCTTCCACCACTTATGTGATCAAAGTCTAAGTATCTTATTTCCACTTCATGTTAGGAGAAAAATTGACCCCTCCTATGTGAGACCTGATAAGATTTTTTCCTAGACAAGCAATTCACAACCATTAAAATAAGGACCTTCAAGTAGTTTTATATGATTACCTATCTCTTGGATTCCCTCCTAGCCTCTGTGACCTTTCTTGGCATAAGAAATTGGTCCCTTAATGGTAAGACCACAATCTCCCACTATTGCTCTCAATTGCATATGTTCAAGTACAAGAAACATTTGCAATTTATTTATGATGGTGTTTTCCCAACCATTTATGAGGCAATCACAGGATCCCTATGCCAAGATTACATCCTCTCATTAAGAAACAAGTGGAAATCATGGGGGATGTGTGGTACTACCTAGATTATACTATGATAAGGATAGAGGGAATCCTAACTCAGTGCTACATATTATCAATTCATGTCCCCAACAAGATGGTAGAGTAGGATATTTCCTCCTAGAATGTTCAAATGCAGATAGGACATATAAAGAAAAGGAAAAAGCTCAAGTCCATCCCTTCCCATTAGACATTAGCAAAATCATAATAAAAAATTTCAAGTAGCTAGAGGTTATGGTGGTTCATAATAATTCCTTTGATTTTCAATTAGATGACCTCAAAATGTGGGACCCCAAAAATAGGGTAATCAACCACATCTAGGATAGGAAGGTCCCAAAGATTGAATATGGACATTAGTTACGTGTAGGTGATGACATCTACATCAATGCCAAGAATTTTGAAGAAATAATTCCAAAATTGGAAGTCACAACATCTAATTATAATGTAGGTTGGTCAGGTACAACAAGCCCTCAAGAGAAAGATGGCAACTACACCCTTTACATATCACTTGTTGACTAGTCCATCTAGAACTGCTCATCAAAAGCCACCTACTAAAGGACAATCATTTGAACCTCAACAAGTGGAACTATTAGGACAAGCCTAGGTTGAATAGCTTGGGAACATCAAGGGAAAATGCAAAGCTATGATTGAGGAACTAAAGATATAGAAGAGACCTAGAGAATGCTCTACACCTTCATCACTCCAATAAAAACCTTTTTCCTAGTAGAATTCATTGGCATGGTTTCCCTTTGAAGAAGGGGAAAAATTGGAAGGTGCCCTTATTGACATAGAAATTGCATATGGTTATGATAGGGAGGAGAATCCCATTGGTGAATTAGGTAAATAATTGATCCCACTAGATGGAGAGAAGAGGAAGCTAGAGTTGGCCTTGGTGCCTGTGGCTCCAATAAAAAGGCCTAGGTTGACCATCACTCATCCCACTAGTAATGTCAATATTTTTAGTGATGAAAATCCAATTCATGGAACATTTATCCTTGACTAATTTTTCTATAGAAAGCTACAAAATATCCCATCACCCTCCCCTTCCTATGAATTGACATGGATTGGCTTGATTGATGTTGGCAATATCAAGCCATGGATCAAATATATAGTGAAAAAATAGCAAGAGAGAAGAATGAAAATTCAACACATTTAAGAGAAATAGAGAATTGGGACCTCAGGATCTTCTAAAAGTACAAGTGTGAAGGTGCTTGAGCCTCCAAAATTCAATGAACCAAAGGTTAAGGTGCCATTTAACCCAAACACAGTAGCCTTTGAGAGGACCACAATGAGGGTAGCCATGGTTGGCCAAGAAGAGCTCACATTTTAGAAGGTGGAGCCATTCACAAGGTTAACCCCTATTGGAGGATATAAACTTGGCAAATATCCCATCCATGAGGAAGATGTGGTGAGTTTAATTGAATCTCAATCTCAATAGGCTAGAGCCGGTCTCCAAGGATCACTATAAAGAATTAAGAACCTAAAGGAAGAAAAGGAGAAGTTACAAAATCAATTTTTTCTCTCAGTCTCAGACTCCATGACCGATATGATGGATGGGTCATTTTATGACATATTCAAGGCATTGAAGTCCATGAAGTCAAGGTATAATTCCCTTCAATATCAAGCTACCTTATCTATGAAACTAGCTACCTAGTCATAGGCCTCTGAAGATAAAATTACCCAGCTTCTTGATATCCATATTAAGAAGCAAATACCAAAATTTAAAGATATCAATAAAGGACATTTAAGTACCAATTTGGGGATTATTAGATACAAACTTTAGGCTTTGAATACCTAGCATGTCAAAGTTGAGGAGCTCATAGAAGAAGAAAAGGAGCTCATCAACAAAGTTGAAAATCTCCTAAGTGCCATGCTTGAGGATATTATACAAACTACCACCTTGGGGATTATAAATGATGAATAATTATATCACAAAGCTACCTTGGTGACTTAGGAAATCAAAAGCAAAGGTTAATGACAACAATAGAGTGTTGAATGTGATCTTCAATGCCGATAAAAGAATCAATGAATCTAAGAGCATCAAGGAAGCCTTAGCTAGGAATGATAAATATTTTGATGAACTGACAGACCAAGAAAAAGGGTGCATCACTAGGCCTACAATATATTTAAGCCTAATAGAAGAATAACATAAAAAATCCATGAGCATCTTGCATCAGTGAAAGGACCCACCTCAAGCATCTTAATTATGGCTTGCCAATAATGCAAGCCATTCATTTTGTAAAGGCACATGCTATTTTGTTAGCATGATTACCTCTATATTAGTAGGATTGTAAAAGATACTTGTATTATAGTTGTAACAAAGACAACTATCTTTTGTATACCTGTAGTTGTAAAATTGAGTGGTATACTACCTAGCTTCCTATAAAAGGGCATGTATTACCATTTGTAAAAGGGAGAGACTTTGAGATATTTGTACCACTTGTAAGCAATTAATACAAAAGGATCAAAGAATTCTATAGGAATTATCTAGTTTTGATGTGTTTGAATTGATAATTTTCTCAATTGCTTGTTTGAGTTTGAATATGAATAGTTTTTAGAAATACTAAGTTTGATCATTAATTATAGGTTTGTTAACTTGTGCAATGCTAGGTTAGTTGAATGAGATTGAATTTACTTCATTTTATTTTATATGCATCAAATATGTGCATTAGCTATCCAGATGTGGTGTAGAACTTTAAAAGTAAATCCAATTTTTACTTGTATCATCATTTTATTTACAATATCAAGCCTGGTTTGTAGTGAAACATGAGCTTAGGCTAATTTTTACTATATAATTGTTAGGATCATGCTTGATAATTCTTGAAACTTTGTTCATAAGTTCACAATCAAATATCAACAATCACCATTTCTTTCTTACTCTAACTTTTCTTTTTATCTTTTTTTTAACAAATCATATTATCTTAAATACATTGTTCATAAGCATTTTAGTCTAGTTAGTAGTCTAGATTTGGGATAGTTTATCCAAACTTTACAAGAAATATACCAATATGGACCCCTATGATCAAAATTTATAAATATTGTGGAATAGCTCATGTTGCTTTGTCACTACTTCACCACAGGCATCTCAATTGCCAAATATTTTCAACTCATGTTTTGAATCTTCAAATTCTAAAATAAGAATTGTTCTTTAAACACTCAAAAGAACTTGTGGTTCATTTATAAGCATCAACACATGGTAAAATCCACCCCACACAAATGCCATGACCTTGAGAGGACTTACCCAAATTTACTTGTTAACTAGTAATAGTGATGTTCATAAATGCCACCACACAACATAAGACTTGTAAATAGGGAAATAGTCTTTGGGTAAAAAACCTAAAATATTATGTGATTAATTTTATTAATTAAATTATATTACTCCCCCTTAATAGAAAATGTTTCATGTTTATGTTACGATTATTATCGAACACTCATAATGATGTAGCTAGTGTGATATTAATTAAATTTAATGAAACACCCTAACATGATAAGTTCAACCCCATATGAATCCCTTTCTATTGAGAGGATTTATCCGACATTCACTAAGTAACTAGTGATAGTGATGTTTATAAACACCACCACATAACATAAACTTTTTCAATAGGAAAATAGACTCAAGGGAGAAAATCCCGAAATATTATATGATTAATTTAATTATTTAAATAATATTACTCTCCCTTATTAAAAAAATGTTTCATTGTTGTGTTACAGTAATTGTCAAACACTCATAATGATCCAACTAGTCTAATAATAATTAATTTAAGGAAATAACCTGACATGATAAGGTCCACCCCACACAAAGGCCATAACCTTGAGAGGATTTATCCCACATTCACTAGTTAATTAGTGGTAATGATGTTCATAAATACCACCACACAACATAAGCTTTGCCAATAAGGAAAGTGTCTCAAAGGTGAAAATCTTGAAATATTATGCAATTATTTTAATTAATTAAATAATATTACTCCCCCTTAATAACAAATACTTCATGGTTATGTTAGGGTTATTATAAAACATTCATAATGGTGCAATTAGTGTGATATTATTTAAATTTAAGGAAATAATTTAACTATAAGCTCCACCCCACATGAAGGCCACAACCTTGAGAGGATTTATCCCACATTCACTAGTTAACTAGTGATAATGATGGTTATAAATGCCACCACACAACATAAGGTTTGGCAATAAAGAAAGAGTGTCAATGGTGAAAAGCCTAAAATGTTATGTGATTAATTTAATTTATTAAATAATATTACTCCACCTTACTAACAAATGCTTCATAGTTATGTAACAATTATTAATGAATACTCATAAAAATACAACTAGTGTGATATTAATTAAGTTTAGTGAAATACCCAAACACAGTAATATCCACCCCTCATGAAGGCCAAAACTTTGAGAGGATTTATCCCACATTCACTAGATAACTAGTGATAGTGATGGTCATAAATGCCACCACATAACATAAGCTTTGACAATAAGGAAAGAGTGTCGAGGGTAAAAACCAAAAATATTATTTGATTAATTTAATTAATTAAATAATATTACTCCCTTTTACTAACAAATGCTTAATGATTGTGTTATAATTATTATCAAATAATCATAATGGTGTAGCGAATATGATATTAACTAAATTTAAGGAAATACCCTAACACGATAAGCTCCACCCCACATGAAGGCCATGACCTTGAGAGGATTTATCCCACATTCACTAGTTAACTAGTGATAGTGATGTTCATAAATGCCACCACATAACATAAGCTTTGCTAATAGGTAAAAAGTCTCTAGGGTGAAAATCCCAAAATATTATGCGATTAATTTAATTAATTAAATAATATTACTCCCCCTTACTAACAAATTCTTCATGGTTTTGTTATAATTATTATCAAACACTTATAATGGTGTAGCCAATGTGATATTAATTAAATTTAAGGAAATAAGATAACATGGTAAGATCTACCCCACACAAAGGTCATGACCTTGAGATGATTTATTCCACATTCACTAGTTAACTAGTGATAGTGATGTTAATAAATTCCACCAAAAAATATAAGCTTTTCCAATAGGGAAAGAATCTCAAGGGTGAAAAATCCAAAATATTATGAAATTATTTTAATTAATTAAATAATATTGCTCCCCCTTAATAAAAAATGATTCATGTTTATGTTACAATTACCACTCCACATGAAGGCCATGACCTTGAGAGGAATTATCTCACATTGAGTAGTAAACTAGTGATAGTGATGTTCAAAAATTCCACCACACAACAAAAGCTTTACCAATAGGGAAAGAGTCTCAAGAGTGAAAATCCCAAAATACTATGTGATTAATTAGATTAATTAATTAATGTTACTCCCCCGTACTAAAAAATACTTCATGGTTACATTATGGTTATTATATGACATTCATAATAGTGTATCCAATGTGATATTAATTAAATTTAAGGAAATACCCTAACATGGTAAACTCCACCCCACACAAAGGCCCTGACCTTGAGAGGATTTATCCCAAATTCACTAGTTAACTAGTGATAGTGATTTTCATAAATGTCATCACACAACATAAGATTTGACAATAGGGAAAGAGTCTTGAGGGTGAAAATTCCTAAATATTATGTGATTAATTTAATTAATTAAATAATATTACTCCCCTTTACTAGCAAATGCTTCATGGTTGTGTTACAACTATTATAGAAAACTCATAATGATGAAGTTAATTTGATATTGATTAAATTTAAATAAATACTCTAACATGAGTAATCTTCATCCCACACAAAGGGCACAACCTAAATTGGATTTATCCCATATTAACTAGTTAACTAGTGATAGTGATGTTCATAAACACCACCACACAACATAATATTTTCCAATAGGGAAAGAGTATTGAGGGTGAAATTCCCAAAATATTATCTGATTATATTTAATTAATTAAATAATATTACTCCACAAATGCTTCATGGTTGTGTTACAGTTACTATTAAACATTTATAATGGTACAGCTATTGTGATATTAATTAAATTTAATGATGTCATCTAGGTCCTTCTCATACATTATATGTATGGGATGTTATCTTAGGGATAGAAGGTTATAGGACCTATGATTCTATTAATCATATGGATATATGATAGGTTCTCTATGTATCGATCAGCTGGGTTTCCCCATGTAGTCATTGATAGGTTACCTTACGTAATTTGATGGAGGTAGGACCATGTAGCATTAGTTATTCCCCATGTTTCAACATTATATACCATCACATGAGGGCCTATAGTGTGTCATCCATATACTCACATAGTTTCCATATGGCCTAGTTGGGATACCATTACTATAAATTTAACATGTGTGTGATTCATGGGCCACTATAATTTATGGGTGGAGACTCATCTAGTGGCTTAGATACCTAGATGGTTTGGAATTCATTATACAATGGATCTTATAGTAGTGAATACTTATTGGGCATGACACGCTAGATAGATGAGAGGGAGAAGAGTTGGATGGGTACTTGTGGAGATATTGGTTATCAAGCCTCGATAACATGGGATAGTCAAGCACAACAATAGGAGGTAGTAGAGCCAAGAGGAGATGACATGGATATGGATTCAAGGGAGGAGGGACCATAATAGGAAGCATAGTATAGGTGATATTCACTACCATGAGATCATTAGAGATAGAAACACCATCAACATGAAGAGATGCAAGTGTTAGCTATCATGTAGGGGGTTTTGATAGAGGCTATAAGACATAGTTATTCCATAAAGAGGCCACTGAGGATAAGAACATGACAAGATTAGGTTGTGTATCCTTGATTTGAATTGGTGTAGAGGTAGGTGATGAAATAAGTTTTTAGTGGGTAAGTAGATGGTGATACCATGGTTGGTGATACTGGCACTCTTAAAAAAAATTAAATTTATTTTAAGTTTTATATTTAGAATATTAGTTGCATCATTGATTATGATAGATAAATGATTTGAGATATATATGTGACCTAATTCCTATCTATTTTTTGGTATTGTAGATCTTATAATAAAGTAGTTCATATGGGGAACCTTGTCTATGGCTACACATCATGAAATTTTGGATGGGGTGATGTCATCATATGACCCTACCATGTCGCATGATCCTAAGGTTACATCTACCCTATCCCAAGTAGGATGGTTTAGACTAGTGGGATAGGCTACGAGACATCTAAAGGTGTGTATTAATGGGTTACATCCACTGATAGGGGTTAGAGCTAGAGAGTCTCTAGCCTAGAAGGTATTATCATAGGAGTGAGCCACACATATGTTGACTACCACGTAGCTCAAATGGGTATAGGCCTAGATGGCCCATCTATAGGGATAAGTTTCTAATTTAATATTTCATACTACCTCCTTACAATGTACTATTTATATGGGTTAATCATAGGTGTCCATGAGCAGTGTGGTTAGGCCACATGACAAACAGGATAAAGCATAGCCTTAGAGTTGTAGCTATTTTATTTTGTACTTCATATTGTATAAAATAGATTATATATATATATATATATATATATATATATATATATATATATATATGTCGATGTGTTGATTGATCTCATGAGTTATACCTGGATTTAGATGTGGATGCATGGATATATTTATGTTTTAACACATGTATTTATCTTTTGTTGTATATGTTATGGGAAATATGTTATGTGTGTTTTCTTTCTATAATTATGTGATACACATGCATGGCTAAAAATAAAAAATCCCAAAATTATTTGGAAAACTATAATTAATCAAAACAAATGTAATACACACTATATCATGATGGTAAATGTATTAAAATAAAATATAAATAAATATAAAAAACCAAATATGGTAAAAAGATTAAAATATATATTCAAACCATGTAAAATATTTTAACCAAATTAAAACAAATAAAAATCACATTATATCACATTAGAAAGTATGAAAACTTGTAATAAAATGTAAGACACACAAAAAACCAATGCATAAAAACAAAACAATTAAGTCAATCAATCATACTAAATCAAGATATTAAGTATAAAAAGAAAGACAAAATGCAATGAAAAATTAAATTAATCACACTAATTCAGTATGAGAAGTATGATAAAATTAATAAAAGGGTTGCAGACATACATGCAATTGGAAGATAGGAAGATAAAAGTGAAAGACTTATGAAGTAAGCATACAACATACTCAATCAAGATGAGAAGTATGCCAATGATGTGTAACTCATAATCAAACACTAATTATCACAAATTTGATGCATGTAATTTCATTATGACTTGGTTATAGTATAAACTAGGTATTGTAATATTTTATGAGGAGGGACTAGTCCTATCCATGATCTTACACTAACACTCACAAAGGGGACACCAATGAGATGGAAAGAATTATGAGAATGATTTTAAAAGATCTTTTTAATGTGATAATTTGTGAAGAGGTCATGGTCCTATCCACGATCTTACATTTCAAATCATAAATGGGAGCACCAAAGAGGTGAATGGTAATAAGGAAATGCTTTATTATGGTAATTTATGAGGATAGCCTAGTCATATCCATGGTATTACACTACAACTCACAAAGGGAAACAATAGGGGAAATTATTAGTTAACAAAACAATATTTCTCAAGGAGAAATATTAAGAATGTTGTAATGAATGATGGAATTTAAAAATCATGACATAGGCATCTATGAGAAGACTTTAGGAAACATGAGGCATACTAGGTATAAAAACGAGACAGTAAGAGTCTAGAGACCATAAAAATACAAAGGATACTTTCTCATAATAAGCACAAATTTGTATAGGAAAATAAGTGAAATACTAATATAGAATCATGTTGGTTATATGAATAGTAAAATTAAAATGGACCTACCTTCCCACAGAATATTTCCTAATCCTCACGACCTCTTATAGAGCCATTGGTCTACTATGAATATTGGGTACTTGTGTGAGAAAGTAGGTAGCACTAAAATATTTTTTTATTATCCTCTCCTAATATAATATCCTACCATACCCAGATGGACCTTGACTCTATCATGAGAAAAATTATGGAGTTTAAGCTTTGATTAGAAATAGGGGATGTGCTAAAAATCATATCTTTTAGTGTGATTTGATTTTTGAAATTGTATGTTCCATTTTTTATCATTTCCTTTTGTTTAAATGATTTTGATTTTAATTTTTTTATGGGTTTTATGATTCCTCCTCCATATGGATTTGGAATAACCAAAATTAGTGATATAAGTGATACACATTAATGAGCTTTAGACTTTGGTTAAATAGAGCTAAGTATCCAAAGATATGTTTGACTAAAAACTTAAGCTTACCTATGAACTAATATGTAATCTCAATTTTCAACCATATGTATGATTAGTATGTGAAAGGAATATAAATAAATAAATGGAGATCCAAAGTAGATCTGTAAATAGAAGTAAAATGAGATGTTTTGTTTATTAATTGATCATATGGTAAAGAAATATTACTAAGGGAAGCAAGGTTTGTATAACCAAGTCACAATAATAATTTGTTTTTATTGAGATAAGGTAGCAAACAATCATCGTAAAAGAAAAAAACTATGAAATAAATTAACTCATAAACATAAGCATGAAATCATGAAAATAATTATAAGAATCCATAAGAAAGAGTAAATTAAATGAAACCATATAAAACACATAAATCATAATATAAATATCCACATAAAATAGATGGGTGAAACCAAATTTGACACATAGTCAAGTTTATAAGATATATAAAAATGGATCATAAATCCAATCCAAAATCATAATGAAGAAAATTTTGAAATAAAACCATGTTGTGTTCAAAAATATTGATAAATTACCCATAAATATTATCCATGACATCTAAAAAATGTCTATGAATTTGGATCCTAATGGCATCCAGAGTCTTGTCAATCCTCATGGAAATATGTGCAAAGACTTCTCTCTAAATCTCCTCAATAGAAAATATAGGTGTAGCTTAAGGATCATGCTCATGAGGGATATCATACATATATAATCAATGAGAGGAATAGGTGCCTAAATAAGAATGGTATTTGTAGGATGAAAAGGAAGCACCATCGGTAGAGAACAAGGAGCCATTGGTGGAGAAGGAGGTGACATGCCTTATTACATAAGCAACATGTGAAAGGAGTAATAATTAATGTGGGTGTCAATTTAGGTTGATCACGAAGGTGGTACTATAGAATATGACACTGATTTATATGATGTGTATTGTACTAGTGCCCAAGATAGTATACCTCCACATATTTAAGGATATACTTAGGAAATAACTTATGAGGAGGTATAGACTTATATTTAGGCTGAGCAATAGTGGGACACAATGTGTCAATATACTACCAAATTTTTTTTTAATGAGTGGAAGATTGATTATCTATCCCACAAAATCAATAAATATGCTTTCTAGTTAACCTTAGGGGTATAATAATAGAAGAGGTAAAAGGAAAAGCTAGGGATGGATGATATAACTAAAGGAATCTAGTCTAATGACCAAAAACTTTATGAACATCACAATAAGGTTTATCAACCCATTTGGCATGCATGGGATCAAGCTATGACAAAGGAATAAGGCCATTACTAATGGAAGCTAGGGATGTAACAGAAACTAGACTAGGCTTATTTGAAGATAAAGTAGGAGTATAAATAGGATGAGGGTCATCTAAACGTAAATTAAGAGTATAAACTATACTAGGCTCATTGGAAGTTGAGGATGATCACAATGAAGGATTAAGCATAGTATCTTGCATCTCTAGTGGAATAAAACTAGAAGGATCCCACTATCTCACAAATTGGTAAGGATTAGACATGGCATGATCCATGAGCATGCTTCTAAGAGGCTCTACTAAAACTATAGGTGTACCATTTAATATTTCAATCTCTATCCTAAAAAAAATAAGAATAATACTATAATTAGGAACTAGAAATGAAGGAATGCTAAAAAATGAATGAAAAAATTGAAATATTTAAGTGTGATATCAAAGAATCCTTGCATTTCTAGCTTGGATAAGTCTACCTAAAAATGGGTCACCTAAATCATAACCATCATCATAGTTAGGTGTATAAAATTTGATGGTACATGTAGGAATAACCTTATCATCAGAAGTCACATGATAGATATAATGTCTAGTCTTAGTTAAGACTATAGGTATATCATTGATAAGAGGTTGATGAAATCAAGTTTGTAAAGAGGGAGGAAGTTGGGAGATGATATGAGGGGATAGATTGAAAATTTTTATCTTGAGGCTAATATCATTTAGTTCATCATCATAAAAATTGGGGAGGTTAGGTGGAATGTTCCTAATGAGTTTGGGGTGACCATTATAACCTTAGGTAAAATTGATAGGATAATTGAAGAGTTGAGAATCCCTAAATAGGATACTAGGTAAAGCTTTAAGGGTATGAATTTTAAAAACATGACGTTCTTGGAATTATTCAAAATTCTAAGGGTTTATGTCACCTTAAATCTAATAAATTGCATGATTGTGGGGGAATTTGATGCATTGGCTTGAGGATGAGGTGATAGCCCTCATACTATGAGTCAAAGGTCTACCAAGTAATATATTATAATAGAGGGTAAAGTTAAAGATCATAAATTACATGCATATTGTAAAGGAGGGATAGTAATGGGAATCCACATGCAACCTAGAGAAGGCATTATCATTCTCCATATCCTTGACATTTGCTACATGTATATTTGATATTACATTCATAATATCCAAGTATTTTAATGAAATCAAGGGATTCAAGGCAATTACCTAAACCCTCATCAATTAAAGTGTGCTTAACTTGGATATCACCAAATTAGATGCTAATGAATAGAAGAGGATCATACATACAAATTAGAATGTCATTTGGAATCATGGAAGTGATAGGAAACTTAAGGGAAAGAGAAGTTTCTATTGTTTCATCAACGTGCATAGACATATCTTTACATTGTTGAAGGATACTATCTTCAGATCCATAAATTATTAGCATCAACATGTATGGATGAGGGGTGTTCATTTCAATAAAAAATTACATTAGATAGTTTTGATGATGGGGGGGAAGTTAACATTAATTCAATGAAAGGTATTTGAGATTGGAGATGAGATAATTATGCAATGGGGTCCCATTCATCATAACCCATGGGAGGATTTCTAGATATAGGCACATAATGTTGTAGGAGGTCCTATAAAGGAGGGTTGGTAGTGTAATTAAACTTATGTTAGTAAGGTGTATTTATTTTGGGTTGGGTACAAATAGGTTTATCTAATTTAGGTGGTGGGATGGTTGATTGAGGTATTTATTGTGGTTGGGTTAAATAAATATTATTGGAAGGTTGGGGAACATTGTATTAGTATGTATATGTTGGGGGAAGTGTAGATATAGTGTGAGAGATATGATCAAGTTGAGTTTTTGAGAGTGGTTCTTGGAAGGTGATAAGTTCCTCTTTCCCTAACTCTATTAGATGAGATGGGGAAGTGTATTGAATGATGCAAAACATTTGAGAGGTTTGGTGCATGGGTGTTGGATTGGTATCGATAAAATAAACTAATCTTCATATGTTAGTTATATTTAACACTTTTTTTCATTATTAATGAGGTATATAGTACTTTCAACATTATTTTTATAAGGAGTAGGCTTGTTGGTTCTATCTTGATGATTGGATGAGCATTAGCTTGATTTAAATATTGATTTGTGTTTTACATTTAATGGGCTTTAAATGTTATGTTATATGCTTGTTGATGATTATGAATGAGTTATTCATGATCAAAGGCTAGGCCAAGAATAAAATCCATATCTAAATTATGTAATTATCTATACTTCTCATGAGAATGGTCCCAAATTACATGAAACCAACATAGTTTATATGAATCATACCATGATTTAATTATATGAGTGGGGTTAATATCTTGTGATAAGGTCTTGGAAGAAACCTTTGAATCTAAACTAAGGATAATGTTTTATGGGTATTAGTGTTTTTTTTAATCTAGAGGATTAGGAGTGATATTTAGAGGGGGAGTATGCTCCATAGTGTTGTTGGGAGTGATTAATTGAATGTTTTGAATAATATCATAAGTATCGGTAACACCATCATTAGTTTCATGATGTTTTTTAATTTTTAATGAGATTATGATTTCCATTTATAGGTTGAGATTCTTGAAATTGGTGCATGATAAAGTCTTATTTCTTAGCTTGGTCAAGGGCTTCTTCCAAATTTCTTGGAGAGAGATTTCTAACCTGATATTTTAACTTGGGGTAGAGAGCATTAGTGAATAGGTGGAAAAGGTTGTCATCTTCCATATTATGCTCATATTTTCTAGATAAGTTATTCCATAATTTGATGAAGGCTTCTACCATTTTCATTCCAAGTTGTTTTCAATTTATAAAGTGAGTTAAGTTATTCTCAAGAAGATTAGTAGTTTAAAATTTTTGTACTAGTGAGTTAACCAAGTCTTCAAGGTTAATGATAGAATGGGTTTTTACTTGATTTTACCAATCTAAAGCATCTCTTGAGACTATTTTAGATAATAATTTTGTAGCAAAAAAGGTATTAATTTTGACTAAATATTTATAAAGGTTACCAAATGTCTTTAAGTGTAATGTGGGATCAATGGACCCATTATAGGTGATGGTAGGTGTGATACCTCCTATATAAATATTAGTACTTTGAAGTACAATAGGTTCATATTGTAGATGTTTGATTATTTTAATAATAAGGGGTTGTTGAGTAATAAGGTTTCCATGAGAATCCCTAAGGGGGTTGGGGGATATTTAGATTTTGTACTCCACATGAAAATTTTTAAGGTTAGTTTTGAATGTTAATGAGATGCTTTTGCATCTTTATCATTTGATTTACATTACTAGTTTTAAAATTATGCATTTGATTAAGTGTTTAAATAAAAATTGGTTGTTTTGGGTAGTATTTTGACTAGTGTACACAACATGTGATGTATTTGTATTGGTATTAATTGCTTGAGTTGAACTATGAGTAGTGGCATCCACCTCACTAGTGGCATGAGAAAAATTTGTATAAAAATAATAAATAGCATCATGATTAGCATTAGTAGAAAAAGATGCACTAGTGTCATGATTATCATTAGAAGAAAAAGAAACACTAGTAGCATGATTAGCATTGGTAGAAAAATATGCACTAGTGGCATGATTAAGAAGAATGGTCTTCAAAAAAGGCCCCTTATAAGTTGAACCTACCATGTTAGTGGAGATATTTAACATGGAGGTTGAAGAAGTCAGAAGAAGATGTCATGGTGTATGAAGGAGACATAAGAGAATGAAAAGTTTGATAAGCAAAGAAAGTTTTTCCCCCAAATATGTGAGATAAAGTAGGGAGGGTGAAATAAGTTCTTCTAATTGAGGACCTATCCTAAGATTATAAATGGTTGAAGGGTAATTTGGTTGATGTTGAGGAAATTCATTGATGAACAAGATCATTTTAGTTTTGTATTCTAAATCACACTCAGCTTCTAAGGATAACAAAGGATTATGAACTAGAGATGAATGGGGAGGAATCCCATAATTGGTAGTGTACGTGGCAACATGAACATTGCTTTCATCCAAGGTGAGAGCCATAAGATATGTCTTGGGAAACCTATTAGTATTGGTAAGATTCATCATGTTTGTCTAATTTAACTCTGCATTATCCTCAAATAGGAAATTCATGATGAAAGAAAGAGGCTAAGAAGTTGATGGAAAGAAAAATCAGTCGATAAGATATAAACTAGATAGATCAAAAATGTTTGATAATATAGGAAACATAGTAGATGGTGTAGATTAGTTCATTATTGTATGCTCAATTATTATTGTTACTCTTTTATTGAGAGGTTAATTTATGTGTGACTATTATGTGTGTCCCTTCACCTTTCTTGATGAACATATTTTATGTCCATTTTTTGTTATATTTTATATGTCCTATGTTTCACCCTTAGTCTTATTTTCTTAATTTTTTTATGTCTCTTGTATGTGGACCTTAGTCTTATGTGTGACACTAACACTTGAATTTATTGAGCTTGTTGACATTCAGGGATTCCATGATCTATATCATGTGATATCACTACATAGTCTTATTAAGTTACAATTAAACTTCATGACTCATGGATATATCTATGTACACATGACACTTACATGACTTTATTTCCTTATGTTATGTACATCCATTATTGATGTACACATTACTATGATGGCATGTTATCCACATGGTCAAATGATGTTATTATTTTTTATCTGTATACATGAGATGACAAATTTAAGTCTTATCTTGAGGTGACATAATTAAAATATGCATCCCTCATCTCAAAATGGGATAATTACAATTGTATTGTCATAGAGATATACGCCTCAATGAGTATAAAATTAGATTAGAGTATAGATTTTATAGATTTTAAAGTTTTAAATGGTTCGTATATCATATTTGTTTAGAGATTTTAGAGATTTGAATGGTTCATATATCATATTAGTTTAGATACATGAAATATATTGGCACATTGGTATAGGTTATAGGGAATATTCCATGCATGTGCACTCACTTTACCGATACTTTAGAAAATATTCATATAAACTTGGGTGTATATAGATTGGCATATGCACAATAGTTTATAGGAATGAAATTAAAAGTTTTCACATACATATACATTTGAGATATAGGTTCTCAAATTCAGCATATAGATTCATAGAACTATATATCAGCTGACATAAATTTAGATAAAATTATATTGGTTCATGCACATACATAAAAACACAACTACAATTTATTGATGTAGATCTTGTGCATACCCCCAAATTTAATGAAGCAGCCTCTAACATTTTAGGATCTCAATAAAGGTAAACTTCACTTAAGGGTAGGAGTTATAAGTATGGGTTAAAAAACTTGGTCATGGAATAGTAGGCTAAGCATGTAGGTTGTTAATCACGTGTGCTTGTAATGAATTAAAACATAATAAATAAATTAGAACCTAGTTGGGTTGGATGGGTGGATGGATCTTATTCTAAAGTGGGTAGATATCAATAAAGGAAACTTAAAAATAAGGGAAGGGTAGATCATAAAATAAGGATCTATGGTCTCAATATATCACTTCATAGGTTGGTTTCTTTGATGGACAAGTGTTTCTAGAATTAATTCTTTCTACTTGTAGTTATTGCACATTTACAAACAAACATAGTTTGGTAGTCTAGGAATAAATGGTATAGGAAAGTTAAGGATCTTATCTAAATATTACTACTTTTGGAGTAGATATTGGATACCCTTACACATGATATTACAAATCAGACCAGAAAGTTAATTAGGGTAGCTATGGATCACACCTAGAAAACTATATCAAAGGGAAACACTCATGCATGCTTGAAAATTAAGGCAATCACCAATTGCTTGAAATTAATAATACTTTCTAACTATTCAATATATTTTGCACATCAATAATCAGTAGATATCAATGATAACAAAAGGAATTATCCATATTTATTTCACACATTGAATTACTAAATTTAAATAAAGGAAAAAAAACTTAATTACATAGAAATGGAAGGAAAATATATCCACACATTTGCATGACAATCGAAATGACTTATTCATGTATTGATAAATTTATGACCCTTTTAAATGAGGGATTACATGTAAAAAAAGACTTGGGGAGACATTGCTTCATCTTCCAATTTCTTTCAAAAATAAAAATTACATATAATAATTAGAACCTTAGTTATAATTTTAATGCCAAAACTACATGTACAATTACAATTAATTACAACTGTGTCAAAAATAAGTTTGTATGAATAAATTCATGCAACATGTGCATGTTTGAAAATTTCCAAGGCTAACTATTACATGTATAAATCAAGTGTAAGTAGACTATAATTACATTGATTAATCCTATATGAAATATTACATAAAAAGTTATCCTTCAATAACTAAGGATTATTTACACTCGATGATTGCATGACTATACTTTTTTTAAGAGGCACTGAAGTGGTTGGTGACACTGAGCTAGTAGCTATAGTTGAGCTAGTAGCTAGAGCCTTAGCTTTCTTCTTGGCCTCTAATTCCTAATAGTACTTAAAATTAACATCATGTTGATATCTTATGATGTCCATATTAAAAAGTGGGGGTCTATGTAACCTTATTGTCTACTCTATTAGGTGTGCATTCTTAGATTTAGTGCTCTTGAATTTGATCTAAAATATCTCAACTTGTGTAACCTTCTTACATGAAAAAATCAATCTAGCCTTAATCTCCTCTAGTACTAATCCTTCAAGATTCTATTTGAATTTGGTTGAGGCTTTTTGGATAACCTCATCAAAATGAACTCTACTTATTAGTTTACCTATATATTCCTTACCTATGAAAGTTTCAATTCCTCCAATATTTTTAAAATAAGGTTTTCACGCTATATATACTTAGCCATTGTTTCTTATGCACCTATCACCCATTCCCTCACTTATTTTGTTTGAATGACAACAAAGTTGAGTTAATTTGAATCCTATAATGGTGTCATTAAACTCAAGTGGCTATATGCATTAATTATTGTGTATATAACAAGGAATTTTAATTTATTCTCATCTTCATTTAAGGAATTAATTAATTTATCCACTTCAATGATTTGAGGGGCTGATTCAACCCTTATTGAAGTAATGGCCTAAAAAATTTCGTATAGTCTAAAATTTAAACTTTGTACATTGATTTATATTTATAAAAAAACATGGATAGTTTACTACTATTTCCTTATCAACCCCAACTCTTGTTTTAGCTTTCTTATTTCTTGTTATATCCCTTCATGGAACTCAAAAAAAGAATCCTTTTATATTTAAATATAGGATCTAAAATCATCATTATAAGGATACTACCCAAATTATGTAGAGGCATTAGGGATAAGTCCTCTCTATCATCATTATATGGTTCATTATCCAACTAGTCACAATGATTTTCTTGATTTGGTCTTTGATATTCCTCTTTAGTTCAATCTTTCTCTTTGACTCTTGGGCTCTATATTATATTTAACATATTTAAATATTTATAATAATATTATAATAACTTATCCATGGATATAAACTCCCTAATATATCTAAAAAAACATACTTTATCTTATACAAGTCATTCCTTTCATAAAGTCCTTCATATGCTTTCACTAGCTTTTACTAAGTACTACCCTTTAGGTTTCAAGCACTAAATATTGGTTTAGGATTTAAGAGTTAAATATAAATAATTTAAGGTTCATAAATGATTAAAACATACCTAAATAAATCTCTTACATGTTTCTAAATAGACTCCACCCTTCAATTCTGCACTCAAGGTTCACCATGCTCTCATAAGGCTTGTAGCCTTCTTTTAAGCAATTTCTCTTTTTTGAGTCAAAAAAATAAATATTCTCAATATTTAATTAAATTTTTAGGATTATTTTATCCCCATTGATATATTTTCAAATATTCATGACTTAAATCTTCTTTTAGCTAGCACTTCCTTAGTAAATCAACCCTCTTTTAGGCCTATTTAGCCCTATTTCCACTCCACAATCCTCAAATATATACTTTTACATACATTATCAATACCAAAACACTTAAATAAATATTTTAACATAAATAAAGTATGATTTAAAAAATTTAGATAATTATTAGGGTTAAAACTCTTAGAAATGACAAAACCCTAATCCTCGGGTTTCACTAGCCCTACACAGGCTGTGGGCATTCAAAATTAAATATCTTGAGTTATATAGAGTTTTAAAAGACAAAATCAACACAAAAATTTCTTATTTTACATCATATATATTTTAAAATAGGTTTTAATCTCTATTCAATCCATTAAGGGCTTGAATACTTCAAAACTTAGTCATAAATGCTCTCTCTTTACTAATTATGCAAGGTTTCCATGGCCGAAACTCTTTCAAATGATTTAAAGGTTTCACCTAGAATATTATAAAGGTTAATAAAACCTTTAAAATTATTATAATAAAATTAAAAAATCTATATTCATAATTTATTTGTTCATTTCACTTCTCTTATTCTTTGATTGTGTACACAGGGGTAACATCTTATGCCAAAACTGGGGTTTGTGCATTCCAAAGTTTCAAGAACACCTTATCAATACTTTTAAAGAATTTCCACACCTCATTACTCTTTTTAAAAACCTAAAAAAACATTATAACCAAAAATATACACAATTTATATTAGAAATACCTTCCTTTACTATTGTGATTGTGTATACAATAATGCCAACTATAGTCTTGTGGTACAACAAGGTTTTTTTCTCCTTTTCCAAGACTCTAATAAAAAATGAAGGATTATAAATAAAAAATTAATATTAAAGGTTAATGACCAATACTTTACCTTGTATCCACCACCTCCAAATATAAATAAACTCTCTTCTTACATAACTGTCAACTTCCATTTAAACTCCTGTCTACAATAAACACATTACAAACCTATATATGGGGTTATGAATTATTCAAGATAATGCATGATCAGTAATAAACAATGTCAAACAAAATATAGAACATAAAACTCATAACAGATTCTTTATTCATATGTTTCATCCTTAATTTACATGATAAGCCCATAGATAGGCTTTGATAACTTTTTCGTTGTTTCCTTTATTGGAGCTTCGCTCTCACCTATCATACTCTTCCCTACTCTCTCCTCTATTCTCCATATATCTCCACAATGACTTATTTTCTCCATTTTAATGTAGGACTATTTGGGTTGGTTACACCAACCTCCTTACATAACTACCTCCTTACATACCAACCTAGCATATGGGTGAAGGTGGCTATACAAAACATAATTTACACTTTATTAATTTGACATATTTAACTTATAATGACCCCTAAAACCAAATTTATTCACCTAACACCCAAAAACATACAAAATTACCCTCTTAATTTCTTTTATAATCTTTGAATTCTTGTTTTGGAAGGAAATCTCCTAAAGACCACATAGCACAATTTCATGACCCTAAATGAACTCCAAGGACCTAAATGGACCTAAAAAGGTACCTTAATCTCATGGAAACCATACTTTGACCTAATTTTTGTTAGGATTGTGGAGCTAAAAGCTTCACTGATGCAAACACGGAGGAGGTTGTAGAGAGTTACTGAGTGTCAGAGACACCGGCATCGGTCAGGCCAACCGACGTCGGCAGGATAGGGTAGGAAGGCAATCGACGTCGGTCAGAGATCAGCCGGCGTCGACGACCCCCAGGCGGATAGGGACTGGCGTCGGTCACCTGTGTGGTTCGAATGCGAGCTATTACGGGCAGTTAGCTAACGAACCAAGTGTTTGCATGATCAGGGCTAATTATAGACTGAGAGCTGCAGATCTAATTATTGTAATTAGATGTCTAATTATTGTTTGGATGAGATCTATATAATAGACTCATGGTTGTATTGGAAAAGTGTGCTAGGGAGTAAGAGAGCATAATTATAAGCTCCTTCTGTGTGTGAGGTAGAGCAATGGTGCGTTCCTCCTAGTGCCTCAGTACCAAGTGTGTTGGTGCTGGATTGGAGAGCCAGCTGGGTTCTTCAGGAGTGTAGGATCTTGGTCACAGTTGCATGGCCTATATAGGAGATCTACATGGTAAGTAAGATCGTTGATCTGCAGGTGTATGTGTGTGCAAGGTCGAGGTTCACAGGTGAGCAGAACTATTGTTTGATTTATAGGTGTGCAAGGTCATATAGACAGCAACACAACAGGGAGCAGTATCAGGCAGGATCTACTTGGAGTACAGGTGTGTACTCGGATAGAGCAGAGAGGAAGGCAAGGGAGTTCCTTCCATAAGTATGGTCTGCTGAATTGTAGGTTGTTGCAAATTCATGGGAGATCTACTTGAAGTACCTTGAGTACTTGTGGAGCACGTGGAGTGCTTGTGGAGTGCGTGGAGCACTTGTGGTGTGCGTGGAGCATGGGAGGTGAACACCAACTCTGTATTTGAGTTGGGTGTTGGGACCTGTGAGAGGGAGAGCTTTGGGGAGAAGAATTGCTGTTCACTTGAGGTGTGGGAAACCTCTGTAAGGTGGTAGAGAAAAAGTGGCATCATCTTTATTGTATTCTTTTCTGTATAAAGTGTTAATACAAGTTGTGTATTGTCTCTCATATGCTGTGTTATTCTGAATTCTAGTTACTTGGTGAATCTAGTTATTTCCGCATATTATAGTTGCTTGGTATTTGGTAATCAATTGTATGCTTCCGGTGTTTTGCATCCTGACAAGTGGTATCAGAGCCTTGGTTGTAGGTTCTTGAGCTTGATACCAACAAGTGGTATCAGAGCTAAGGTTGCAGGAAGCAGGGTTGTGTTTGGTTACAGGTCACTCTCAGGGGTTTCTGATTGAGTGGGAGTAGAGCAACAGCAGATCAAAGTAAGCTAAGAATGGAGGAGTTGAAAAGCACAGATGGTTACTCACGGTCTGATGGAAAGAAAGAGCAGGTAAAAGAACATTGTTGGTTGGTAGCAGATCAGCATGAAGAAACTGAAGATACAGATGTAGCAGGTGTTGTTGCACAGGATGTGTTTGCAGGTTTCTTGGATAAAGTTGAATCTTGGATAAAAGATTCGGTTGCCTCTTTCCATCCAGCCCTAGGTAGAGGAGCTAGTAAGCCTTGCCAAAGAATTGGCAAAGGGGAAGTGAAGCTGAAATTACAGGCGGCCAACACACAGGTGTTGATGAAGGTCATGCAGGTCCCAGGTCTGGAGATATGGCTAATTTCTTCAGAAAGATTGGGTGATGAGAGATGCACAAGAACTCTCACAGCGGATGCACTTGAATTAGCTGGTGGTAAGAAAATAGGTATACTTTATCTACTTGTTTATATTACTGATTCTTCTTCTATTGCGGAGACGTGGCTTCGTAGGCTTGGTCACATGAGCAGGAAGGAGATGCATGTTCTTAAGTGGAAGACAGATATATTTGATAGGCTTAAGAACTGGAAAGCCTTGGTGTTCCTGGAGGAGATGGCGGATAGAGTTCAGTGGATGAGGTTAGATACATCTGAGCAGAGCAGTTTGGACATGTGTTTTGATCCAAAGGAGCTCGCGGGTAAAAAGTCATCACTCACAGGCGAACACAGACACCGGCATCGGTCAGGAAGAACTGGCGTCGAACAGACAGGTGCCGATGTTGGTCATGTGCAGACCAAAGCCGACAGTGTCGGGCAGGGTAAGACTGACGTCGATCAAGAGACCGATGTCAGCAGTATATAAGACTGATGTCAGTCAAGAGGACCGACGTCGGCAGCAGGGACACCAGCACTGGTAGGTTGGTAGTCAGGTATAGACGCATGAGAACCGACATCGGTCAGATGCAGACTGTGGAGTGACCGAGGTCGGTCACTGTAATGAATTTTGGGTGGACAGCATGCTATCAAGGAGTCTCAAACACCCATCGGAGGACTGAAGGCGTAAGTAGGCCCTCAAATTCGTGTTCCTCTTCTTCATACTTGTTGCTGATTATAGAGCAGGAAGGATCCAGGAAATAGGTGTGAGCTAGGCAGGGTTATGATGCAGAACCAGACGGGAGTTTTTGGTAGGTTTGCCAGCTGGATGAAAGCACAGAGATGAATGGATTCCTTAGTAGAAGAATAGAGAGAACGGATACATGAGACGAAAGACCAGGCATATGGTCTTGAGGAGCTGCAGGACAATGGTACCGGGTTTGATAGGTGGAGGACGAAGCATTGCTTCAGTCAATGTCAGGGTAACTACTGTGGTTTGACTTACCAGGAGGATGATGGTCATGACATCATTCTGTTACTGTATGTGGATGGTATGTTTTGCTATAGCAGGTTTGTACATACAGGGTTTTGCTGAGCTAAGGGTAAGATTAGTTCAGTGGCATGTCAGGAGGAGTTTGGAGCAGCGAAATTCTTTGACATGGGAGGCATGGAGATCACAGGTTGATTTTGTCTCGAGTGGGAGCTGATGTGAATTAGGTGTTGGCGAGGTTTGGGATGCAAAACCGGAGCACACTAAGGGTTGGACAGGTATAGTGTCTGAAATCACATGAGGTCTGGTATAGACCTGAGTATTCCCATGCAGTGGGAGCTATCAGAGTTAGGAGCCAATTCGGGGAAGTGGGTTCTCAGGTTTCTGAGAGGGACCGACAGCAGGTGTTGCTATGCAGGGTCAGGACTTCACTACATGGATTTGTAGGTTCGGATGTGGCAGGGTACTCGAATGACAGGACTTTGATGTAATAAACATGTCTTTTATCATCCTCAACTCCTCTTGTAACTTGAAATAATCAATTTCTTCATTTACTTCACCAAACTTTGGTTTGATTTGTTCTTTATTGTCATGGGAAGTTTGTCCTTTATCTTCTCCATAGACTCCCTCATTTTTTAGAGTCATATCAGCCTCCTCATGTTTCACACCATTCTTCTTAATCACTCTTTGTGGTGCTTCAATTTCAATTTAATTTGCTACATATCCATTCATAAATTCCATGGTTTATAAGTACAATAAATCTTCACTATATGATTCAAAGTCAAACATACCATCATATAACTCACTTGAAAACACATTTTACAAACACTAATATTATCTTATGCATTATTTTTCTTGTTCACAAGGTTGTACCTTACCTTTAATTAATGTGTTTTCTTGCACCATCTCTCTCATTTTTTTGTGAGCTTGTCATCTTATTCAACCTTCATGCTTTCTTGGAGTTCACTTACATCTTGCTTCTCTTGTGCTCTTACCTTGATTTTTACAACCCACTTGATACCTTGTATCTTCTTGGGCTGCCACTTGCCTTTATTTTCATCACATTCATGATTCATGCTTTTGATTTCTACCATGTCAACTCATTTTTCTTTTCCATTTTTTATTGGTTTCCATATTTTTGATTGATTTCCATTCATGATTTTGACTTGTTTGACATCTTGTTTGAGGTTAATCTCTTCATTATTTATACCTATTTGTTTCAAACAATTAGGCCACACATATCCATGTATTTTTGTTCTCTATGAGGGGTTCAATCTAACATTTTTTTTTTCAATTTACATATTATCTTTGCCTTCTTCATGTATGAAATCAAATTCAACATGTAAACACTCATTTAGCTCTATAAGCATCTACTGCAAGATCATCTTTTCATCTATGTCTTCATGGGTGACCTTCATGTCTTCTTATGTTATTTTCTTATCTTATTGATATACCATATCCTTTGTTTCAGATATTATGCATGATAATGCATAATATAAATCCTCTTTATCTTCATTTTCATCTTATGGAATGCTCTAAATTTTCAACACTTTGTCTTCTTCATGAACTTATTTTATTTATCATTCTCTTGCCAATTGATGTGTACTATTCTTGGCCCATTATTCATCCACTTTAAGGTCTCATGATTAACCTTATCCACACTTGTATTTATACCTAAAAATATAAACTCAAAGGAAATGTTATCATATAAAACTAGAGACCATATAGTCTCTTTGAATGCCTTTGACATAGGCATTGTCCATCTTCTCTTATCTTCATTATTTTGTGCTCTCCTTGGCAATTATTTCAACACCTTGTTCTCTTCAATGATAAATACCTTCAAAAAATTTATATCTTTTTTCTCACTTGGAAACATCTTTCTTATCTTGCCTCTTTGGTCTGCCTTCTCTATCTTCTCTTTCTTTAAGGCACTACCTTCTTCTTCTCACTAGTGACTCTATTGTCTAGTTCACCTTTCTCTTCATACTCTAGCCAATCCATTGGATTTTTTTTCTCTCATGAGATTCACCATGAGCTATATATTCTAAAATCTCTTCCCCAACTCTTTTCTTATCTTTTCTAATTCCTTGTCTATATCCATCTTCCCCACTCTTCTTTATTTTATTCACCTATTTAGATCTTTCTCTTAACAAGTCTAACAAGCTTGCTTCTTAGACCCCTTGGGGAATTTCCTCTTCTTGAGTCATCTCTCTCGGATCTCTTCTTCAATTTATTGATGCTTTTTTGTAGTCTCTTATCTTCCTCTTCTCTTTTGGAGCTTCAATGCACTCATTTCCTCTCTCTCTTCTAGTCTTCTCTTCACTAGCTAATGTCCTTATCAAAGGACTTTTGGGGATATCACTCTTCACTCTATCAAGATTATTATCCTCTTTTTTGACCTTAATTTATCAAACCTAAAACATCCTCTTCTCCCAATACCCTAAAATTTTATCTCTCATGCCTATCTCATGGCATTATGCATACTTCTCAAATCAACAAAAATGTAAAGAATTCACAACACAATTTAACCCAAACACACCTTGGCTTGATATAATACCAAAATGATGTAGAGGCATGGGGATAAGTCATCTGAAACATCACCATCTAATTATAGACCAAAAAAACCTCTATTCTCAATCTATTGTTTCATTTCACTTCTCTTATTCTTTGACTATGTACATAGGGGTAACCTCTTATTTCAAAATTAGGGTTTGTGTATTCCAAAGTATCAAGAAATCCTTCTCAAGAATTTTACAAACTTTCCACACCTTTTACTCATGTTACCAACCTAAAAAACTATTATAACCATAAATATACACACTTTATATTAGAAATGTCTTCCTTTAATATTGTGATTATGTACACAATAATACCAACTAAAAGCCTTTTGTACAATAGGGGTATTTTCTCCTTTTTCAAGACTCTCAATAACAACATGAAGGGTTATAAATAAAAGATACATATTAATGTTTAATTACCAAACATTTCCCTTGTATCAACCATCTCCAAATATAAATAAATTCTATTCTTACATAACTGTCAACCTCCATTTAAACTCCTGCCTACAACAAACACATTACAAACCTATATATGGGGTTATGGATTATTCAAGGTAATGCATGATAAATCATAAAAAATGATAAACCATAGAGAGAACATAAAAATCATAATAAATTATTTATTAATATGATTCATCTTCAATTTACATGATTAGCACATACATGGAATTTGACAATTTTTCCTTAAGAGACTACATTCAATCTTGCATGGCTCCCCTATTTCATTTATTGGACCTTCTCTCTCACCTCTCCTACTCTTACCTAATATATCTTATAGGTTATATCTAAATCTATAATTACTTATTTTCTCCATTTCCATGTAGTACTTTTTGGGTTGGTTACACTAACCTCCTTACATAACTACCTCCTTACATACTAACCTAACGTATAGATGAAGGTGGATATACAAAACATAATTTACACTTTAAGAATTTGAAATATATAAAATATAATTACCCATAAAACCAAATTTATTCACCTCATACCCCAAACATACAAAATTACCCTCTTAATTTCTTTTGGAATTTTTGAATTTTTGAATTCTTATTTTGGAGGGAAATCTCCTAGAGACCACATAACATAATTTCATGACCCCAAATGAACTCCAAGGACCTAAATGGACATAAAAAGGTCCCTTAATCTCATGGAAACCATAATTTGACCTATTTTTGACCTTTAAATTGATAAAACAAAAAAATAGTGTTTCATGACTTGATGCTCTTGCATCACCTAGTCCTCTGTTCTTTCTATTTAAAAGAGAAAACATCTTGTCTTTCTTCTAGGATCATAAACCTTCCAACATTGTATTTAATATTTATTTTATTTACTCTCTAGATATTCCCTATAGATTTTTAAAAATTTGAGCTTATTTTAGGAACCTATGTGATGGTGAATTTTAGACTTTGAGAAGATTGAGATTACAAATCTGATGCCCACTATGGGATTACCAGTCTAGTTGAGTCATTTGGTTGAGTGTGTAGGGATGTAGTGTCAACTAAAAAATCCCCTTAAGACTAATTTGATGCCTCTACATGAAACAAGTCTTGAAGGGAAGACCAAATGATCTTGAACCAATCCATGCCACCATATTGGTGTAATAGGTAGACTCTATATACTTGCTTTTTATTTCCAACCTTTTTTTATGATACATCAGTTATAATTTTGGAAAAACTAGAAGAAGACATTGTAATTCCTAATTAAGTGGATGACACATATATCTATGAAATTTATAAAGTTCCCTTAGGTTTCTTAGATGATATTTTTCTAATCTTAGGGGTAATTGATGTAACAGTAGAGGTAATCACAGTAGAAGTGAGGATAATGGATTTTAGGCACATAATTGGAATAGTAAAAACTATTTAGGATGTAGACATAGTTATACATTAGAAAATATACTCCACTTTTATAAAAACCAAGGATGGTTGGACACTAAGATTAGAAGAAACATCTTCTACTTTATGCACAACTAGGGAAGGTGAAACACTAGGACTAAGGGGAATAAGACCAATTGGGACAAAATGTACAACTAGGACTACATAAAAATAAGAAACTATAGATAGAATTGACATTACACCCTCACTTAATTGGTCTCTTTGGAGTGGTGCCTTTCCTTTAGTTTTTTATAGGATTAATATTTTATCTCTCTATAACTCCTCTTCATAAATGGACTCACCTCCTTTATACACATAATGTTTTCAAACTTTATCAATTACTAATGATTTTTCTCTTTCAAGAACCCATCAAATCTCAATCTCTTTGATTGTACACCTTAAATGGTGAAATAAGAAAGGGGTGGGTAGACCATTGGTGTGTTATTTCCTATACCACCATTGTCCATCTACACAACCTTATCCTATACACTTCATTAAGATTTGACACTTATATTACACACTCCTCCAAGTAATTTACTACCTTACTTAGCCCCAACCTAAGCCTAAAACCCTTTTTGACATTTATTTCACATTATTAGCCTAGGCTGACCCTATATTCAAATTGATATTTACACATTATAGGTCTGGGTTAGCCTTGGTCATCCTAGACTAGGACCTGACTTGTTTTTATCAATTAATGATATAGATTTGAATAGGGATAACCCTACCACCTAAACTTTTAAAAATGTTTAGGGTTAGATTCAACTATATATACACATTCATTTCTCCATTTCTTAGATAGACAACCAAGTTAATTATTCATTTGTGGTTCTTTATAATATTCTCTTCAACCATTCTAATTAAGGAGTCATTGCTTAGGGTTTATACTTGGAGAAAAATATTTTATTATGGAAAAGTCTTATATTATTAGGCCTTTATTAGTGATCCTTACAAACCATAATAACCTCTTGTGAAGCACCTTTGACCAAGGGAGATATTGAGGCTCAATGGGTTCATCTTCAAGGTAAGTATCTCTAACTTTAATACTCTATTGTTAGTATATAGAAGTAGCATAAGTAATGGATTTTGAATATATTGATCTCTCCATGCATTAGGATTATATATATACATAGATTAAGTATAAATATTATATGCATGTTTAATTTTTATGTTTATTACCTCCATTTTGTGCCACAATATTTGGTGAGCACTAGATTAGATTTTAATTTACTTTGCATTTATTCAGTGAATATGAAAACATAGGACCTAGCTAGGGAAATTGCATGGTGTTTCTTGATTAGAGGTTTTGGAACCATCTCTAGTGATGTTATTAAGGTAAGAGATCCATTGGTTAGGTCTAGTAGATCCATCTTAGTCATGAAATCAAATATTTAATGTTTCAAAAAATGAAAATGTAAGTATAATTTATCTTCTTTGATCTAAGATTGATTAATAAGTCAGTTGCATTTTCCTTTATATACATTCTGGTGAAACCAATGTGAATCAAACCCTTTTAGGTTTTATTTTTGGTATTCATTTTATCATTATTTTATATATTTTCATTTTTACATTACTGTATCAAACCTATCATTATCTTTATAATAGTTTGTGTGTAGGTTTAACATATAGTTACCCAAAAATGACTATGTTCTATCTATGAAGGTCTTATTCCAAATATAGGTGACTAGATCAATTAGCTTGACATAATCTTCTTATTTAGTTACAATATTGCATACATAGTCAAGATAATTGACTATGTTCATATTTATTTTTTAGCATACAACTTTGCATACATAGTTGAGCCAATCAACTTTGTTCACAAATTCTTTTTTAGCACACATGTTTGGTAAAATATGTCAAGCTAGTCAACTCTATTTGTAGAATAATTAAATCAACACTTGAGAAACATCACATAAATTTTTGAAACTAAGCATCTTCAAGACACCAAGGTTAATTCCTACCTTCTCTATCATTTTAGTTTTTCATTTATAGTAATATTTTTCACAAGTTTTTAGTCTGTAAAATTAAAAACCTACAACAAAATGGACTGAATAGATTAACATAGTTTTATATCCTGTCTTTTATATAAAATACATTTCTTATAAATATTGCTTCTATATAATAGTAGAGAGTCTGTCAACTCTATTCTACATTATTTTCAAATACTATCACCTAAACTAACTCTATACTCTTCATAGTCAAAGGAATTAACCTATTTTTTTAGTAATTAGTTTACTTTTCATTTCAATTACTTGCATGCTTAGAGTAACACACATAGATTAATTAGGTGATTTTTCAAATTAACCAATTTAGTCACATTTTTTTATCTTTTTCACACACTTCAAAATCATTTATAACTAAAAAGTATTAAAAAAAAATTATTCCCAAGGTCTACCTATTTGGATTTCATCACCAAGGGGGAAGCCAACTTGGTTTTTTGGCCAAGTATAAATATATGGTTGATGGTGTATATTTTAAAAGCATCTGACACCCTTATCATTACAATAGTATGAAGCAAGGGGGTATGCCCCAATACCAATCTAGTTCCATCATCAATACATATCCCTTTCAACTTAAAATACTTGAAACTATCCATAAATTGATTTCTAGTTCCTCCTTACTACCACCTCCCCATCAAATTAATTTCAAATTTTATTATAACTTAACAACATTTATAAATAACCAATTAGTTAAAATTTACATTCAAGTTGTTATTTTCTCTTTAATCATTATATTTGTATCAAGAACTTGCATTAGATAATGTTAGTGCAAGGTTTGTTCTATGTGTTCTAGTTGGATCAATCACATTGATCCAATTTATTTTGTGCTTCACATCATTTTCTTATTGAATATCTTGAAAAAAAATTAATCTATTTTTAGAACATTTTCATCCCTATCAACACAATCTCTTATAGATTGTTCATCTTGTTTTACTTTAGTACATAGTTTACCTATCTATCTATGTATATTTTTTAGCCTGTCATGTTTCCTATCTTTCAATACATAGTCAATCTTTCCAATTATGTCTTCTTATTTTTATATTCTATTTCTTCATCTATAGTACATAGTCAACCCATATAATTGTGTATCCTTTTGGCCTATTTTAGTTTTATCCTTTGTAGATAACAATTGAACAATTCAACTGTATTTTTTATCCTATTCTTGTGGACCTTTTTCATATACCCTATTGACCCAATCGACTTTGCACCTATTGGATGATACTATTCTATGTTTTGCTAACCCTATGCTTATTTTTTCTATTTGCTTCCTGATATTAGGTTCTATCTTCAATCTTCATGAAACCCACTATCAAAATATTTTTAGATAACTTGAATCCATTTAGATGTTATATTGGATGTTCTTTTCTTCCTTCCTTCACTACTCAAGAAGATCATCACTCTTGTAACACCTATTCTCCTCCCTCATATGTCAATTTTAACATAGTTAAAATTACTCAAATAGATGATATTAGTAGATCACATCATTTTCATACTTATCAATATAATTAACACCTTCAAACATCTTACCATACTATGGGAGAAATTGATACAAGCCTAATAAATAATTCCACAATAAATATGCCACCTAGAAACCCTCTCCCTAATACCAATTTGGGGAATCCTCCTACAACCACCAACCCACCAACTGATACAATTAAAATTATTTCACATGTAGTGTAACAAATGAGCATCATGAAAACATATAACACCTATTAAATGATCCAAATACAACATCATTTGATAAACATGGATAAATAGCCTCCCATTTTTCTTCCCAAAAATAATCATAATTTTATCCCTCCACCTCTTAAAGATGCCATGGGAAATGTTATTCCCCAACCTATCATGCATAATAATATGCTTCAACACATTCAAAACAATCCTTTATACCCTTTTATTAACTCTATTGGTATTTGGTAATATATTTCCAACTATTAAATATGATGGGAATAAAGAACCTACATATTTTATTAAGGCATTCAATAATATTTGTAAAGAGTGGGTCCAAACTAATACCTTTGCCATAACTAAAATTTTAGTGAAAACCTTCATTGGTGATGTATTATAATGGTATGACCAACTTACCCAACATTATATATGGAAACTTTAGGATTTATTCAATCTTTTAGTTAAATAATTCCAACACAATGTTCTTACCAAAAAATGTCTTAGTCATTTCATCAATGCTAAGCAATCCCCTATCAAATCAGCTCATGATTTATCAAATCACGGAAGTCTTTGGCTCACAAATATGATCATAACATGACTGATGATAACTTGTTTAAAACTTTTCACAACAACCTTAACATCTTCACTCCAATACAAGGTTCAAACTTTTTCTCCCAAAATTTTAAATGATGCTCTTGACCAAGCTAAGCATCAAGACTTCTTAATGAAATAATTTTAACTTGACTATAAAACCATCAAGGGATATTTCCAACATTCAATCAATGAAATAATTGATAATCCTCCTCAATACAATCTAATAGTAGCTAAACCATAAAATATATATCCTTCTCATACACTATTAACTATGCAATAAATGAAATAGCTTTTAGTTCTTTCTTAACCATTCATGTATCCTAATAATCCCCCTAAATGGTATGATCATAATCAATTTTTTTGGTTTCATGTCGATATAGGTCACTCCCACAAAACATGTTGGGGGATTATAAAATTTGAGATTGTTTTTATAGTAGATGATTCATTCAATCATGATGCCATGATTAAAATCCACATCATGATTATTTTAATGCTTCTCAAAATAAACAAGCTTCTAAATATTTTGGATCTAACAATTAAAAAAAAACATCTATCTCCAACTCTCAATAATCAAATAAGGATATTTGTGTGATTGACATTGATTATGATCAATACTATACTAATTAACAATACATGAACATAGCTAAGGTCAATTATCAATGCAAAATAGCCCACAAATATCCCATTACCAAGCCAAAGTAACCATCACTAGAAGAGAAACTTCTCAAAGATACTATAACCACTAACTTACCTTTAGATATGAATGATTAACTACTTCCTCAATCAAAACCTCCAACCAATTCTCTTCCTCCTAAACATATTTTACCTTCTAAGCCTCATGTTGGTTCTTCATCCTCCAAAATTCATTGGAAATTCTTAGAGAAACTCAATTATATGACTTGAAAAATTCTTCTCGCGAAGTTAGTTCACACTTCTCCCTCTCATCATAAATTCCTAATAAAACAAATCAAAGAAATAAAAGAACCATCTTCCTTAGAAGAGGACCAACCTTCTCATGAGCCTCAACCAATAGAAGTTAATAACATTGAAAATATTTTTCCTTATTCAAAACCTTCCATAGAGTTCCTTAAAGAGGACATGATCAATGATGAAATTCTCTTTCAAGTAGATAATCCACCTCTCTTTATCAAAATAGTCATTAATACCACCCTCATTTAAAAATTATTAGTAGATGAAGGGTCACTAGTTAATGTGACATCTCTTTGTCTCATTCAAAAACTCAGATATAACAAAGATCATCTCAAAAAAATGTGTTGTGGATTCACCAAAACTAATAAAAAGTTGTTTGGTTGTATTGGCTCCCTCTTACTATTGGACCCAAAACTATATGCACTAAGCTTATGGTTCTCAACTTACCATTGTCTTATAATATACTCCTAATATGCCCATGGAATCATTACATGAGGTCTATTTCATCTTCCAAAATCCAATGTATCAATTTTATTTATAATGGCAAATGGTACAAACATGAGGATGATCCTAACCTATGGAGTATTCATCTTCCCAAACTTAAATATCAGTATCAAATTCCCACTATTCCAAAAATTAATAGTTCACCTTTACCTAAATTCTTTAATATGAATCCATAATTATAGGTAAATCTTATATATTTTGATGATGATGAGCCAAATATTTTGTAAAACACATGAAATATTGCCAAGATACTTCCTTAAATTTTAGTGTGGCTTCCTCCTTCCTTGTTACCTTATGATTGTACCATCCCTTTTATTAATGAGATTATCAATTTCCCTCCTCTATGTAATACAAATGAAGCATATTATATAGAAGATGATTTTACTTGCAATAATTATGGATTGGTCAAGTTATTTCAAGACTTTTTAACCATGTTATCGCATAAATTTAGTGATCTAGGCATCTCATATTTGGATGTTCCTTTAGAGACACAAGCATGTACTATTTATCCCACCTATGATGATAACTACATTATGATCAAAGCTCAATCAAGAGACTTGGATGTTCAACACTATCATAAAATCTTAACTAAAATACATTTCTTTTAACCATGATACTCATACCAATTCTATATATATTAAGTTAGAACCTGAAGGTCATGTACTTCTCATTAATTATCCACTTCTCATTAATACTTGGGCGGTTGAACAAATCTTGCCTCTCACAACTTCAAAACATCTGGAACCTTCTATGTGTCTTATCTCATCAGTTACTCTAACACATTCTCTACCCAAAAATTATTCCAAATACATGCCTATTTTCAAACCAATTGAATCCAATCAACCTTCCTTCATAGTTCCACCTACTCTTGAGATCACTCTCGATGTCAAGACCACATATGTATGCCACATAAATTATGAATATATTCACAGTGGTAACAAAAACATTGATATTGAAGTAGATGTGTAATACTATGTGTATGCACCTAAAATCACTCACCTACATTATGGTCACAATATTCCTATTACTCTACACTAATTTTGTCTAGTCTAATTTATCCTACTAATATATCCCCTTTCCCTAGTCATTTATCCAATACCCACATCAAAATTCTTTTTCATATATTAACCTTAATCATCCAATCTCATCATTACTTCTTCCTAAATCCCCATTATCCCAATCTAATCCCACTTACTTATTATTTAGGAATTTTAAATTGCTATGACCCAACCTAATCACCTACTAGGCCTACTCCTAGGCTCTCCTACAACCCTAGTCCCTAATTATCCACCTAATCCACATATAACCTATCTCTAATCATCATTACTCCCTAAGAAGGTTTTTATATTCTTCCAAATCTAGAACCTTTGATAAACCTCCCCCTCTTCTCTAGAAGCCTCTAAATCTAGAGACTTCCAAGGAATTTTTAATTCCTTGGATAATCCCTATCCATTGATCTCCTTTCCCCAAATTCAAATTTCAACCCTTGATCTTCCCTCCTTCCTCTATTTAACCAAAGCCACTTATCTATTAGATCCAACTAGACTCTTCATGTCAAATATATGCCCAATCATTCGTGAATCTATCATTCTCATATCAAATCCATGGCAAATTCTCCATTGAATCAATCATTAAGCATCCTCATCAGGCCATCATAATGCTAAAAATTTGAGTCAACAAATCAATCATCCAAGTGAAAATATTGGAATGGAGTTTTAAGGAGGTAAAAATGAAGGTGATAATGTTCTTGTTATTTTTATTTTGACTCTTTTATCAATTTTTATTAGTGTCCTTATGTTTTAGGTTTCATTACTAAGTTAAATAGTATTGCAAGAATATAAAATTTGATGCACATTTTAGCGATCACAGTGGGAGCTCCCTCCAAAATTAATATTTTTTTGCACTTATTAGTAGTGTTTTTCTATCCTATAAGGTCAATTGGATCAATAAAATACCAAAAAAATTGAAATTTTGATTGTACAAGTTATAGTTGTGACATTGCATTGGTAATCACAACATTATCCTATGTAGTTGTGATATTGTTCCTGTAAGTCATGATTTTACTTTGACTACTAGAATTAACCACTAATAATTTGTCTCAATCATGTAGATTTTTCACCCTTCAAGAATATCATGACTTGATAATTGCAATTTTGTTAGGTTAGTTGTGATTTTGTCAATACAAGTTATGATTTTGCTCAAGATGCTAATGGTTTGTGTTACATGTCCCATATTTTTGACAAAACCATGACTATATGAGTCATGAATTTATCCTACAATAAATGATTTTATGATGAATAATTTTGACTTTGTTATCTTTAGGTATTCTATTTCATCAATTTATTACCATTTCAATAGACCTCTGTCCCTTTGTTTTGTAAGTTCCTATGTAAACCCCAAAAAAATCTAACCCTCTATGTGCAGGAAAATAGGAACAAAAGGGTGTCAGGAAGAATTTTATCATGTGAAAACCATGACATGATATCGTGACTTCCCCATTAGCAAGTTTACCCTAGTAAAAGGTGATATTAAGGTTGAGAGTCATTGTTTTATAACCTTACATAAATCACTAATGGATGATCATTCAACTTAGACTTGCACATTTTATTTTGACATTTTGTGTTCTTGCAAGGGATTTTCATCATCAATATAGTCTTCCATCTAATATTTTTGGGGGTTTTGCCTTAAATACATATCTATCAACTAACCCCATTTTATACCAAAATTTTGTCTTCGTATGATTGTTGTGTGATCTTCTACATGGTCAACAAGGAATAAATCCAGACAGAGGGAAGCATATGAAAAAAGAAAACCACACCAGCACCTAGTATTTTCCCATATATCGATAAACCCATAGATCACATAATTTTTAGAGTCACAACTTTTCTCTGTAGAGTAGTAGTATTGAGTTTATAGTCAAGATTTTGTCACTTTAATAAATTTATGTCACTTTTGTCATTCTAAATTAATTTTGTCTGTTGCCTTAGTATTTTTGAATCTTATAGGGTAGATTTAAACTAAAATAAATCCTTCACAATTATATATTTTGCTCATTTTGGATTGGTATATCATCTTAGTATCTTTTTGGACAAAATTTTGAATACATAAACATCAGTTCTTTGGTCCATCATAGTTGTCTGCAAATAATCATTTGGGCATTTAAATCAATGTATCAATCATCTATTTTGATCACAAGTCTTAATTTTAAAGTTTTGACATCTATAATAATATCACAACTATTGATCTACTAATGGTATATATTTTGTCATCAAGTCATGGTTTTATGGTTTATAACAAAACTAAAATTATCAATCCATAGCTAGTAGCAATTTTATTGGCTTCAGTTGTGATTTTATCTATCTAATCATGGTTTTGTAGGTAACCATCACGGTCATCTAATAGATGCAAAATTATAACTCATTAATTGTAATTTTTTACCCCTCAATTATGACTTTACAATCTCTGGTTATGGGTTTACCTTGTGTATCTGCATTTTTGTAGAGTGGTGGTATTATATAAAGTCATTGAAAACTACTAATATTTTTTTTGCAAGACACCTCTCTTGCATGCCAAAGTAAACCAAAAACCCATGTACTTGTAGGCCACTTGTCAAAGATCTATTTTGGCACTTTTAAAATCATTTTTGAATCATTTTTATCATTTTTATCTTGTATATATCATTTTTAATCATCTTGTTATGTATATATCATTTGCTTGTATATTCTTATTACATATAAATAACATCTTAATCTAATCAATCAATTTAATCTTTTATATTTCTTGCCCATTTCCCATGGCTATAGTTGGTGTATGCTCTCTCCCTTGCATCCTTGTGGTGATTCCTAGGAGATCAAAAACTACCAATAAATCCCTTCCCTTTTCTCTTTTTTCTTAGGGGCAATGTGATGTGGAATTAACACCCACACACTTGCCATAATCTTAAGGTGTTGATGACATGGATTTCATCACCACTCATTAATCTAAAAATTATGTTCTAGTGTAGTATAAAAATTAGGTATAGCTATCATTAGGCTAAGCATTTGACCCCATTAAAGTCATCCATGAAGGGGAAGAGTTAACTCTCTAAACAAAGAATTAGATAACATCCTATACGGACTTGGGCCCTACTATACCTTTGTGTATATAGGTGAAGTACTTAGATATCCTTATGTAAACCTATCATAAGAGCCTTTAACTATAATAGGTGTACCACTATAGGATTCAATACATCTCTAAAGTAGCCATCGAGTATGATCAAGGTTGAGAGGTTTTTGGTTGACACTGTAATGGGTCACTAGCCTACAACCTCATCTATGAATCTATTAGATGGTGTGGGAATTGGGTTAAACACCTTTGAGTTTACTAATAATAAGTTGTGTATTGATTTTTTGGGTGTGTTTTATGCTAAATCCATGTTATTTATGAGTTGAGTCAGCCTTCACCCAAACCTAAATACCTAGCTAGGTCTTTTGCAAAACCCATATTATACATCCTACCATCATTTTGTATATATCTATGTTATATTTTATTGCCTTATCAAAACCATCCTTTTCATTATCTTGTACATATCATCCTCTTATATCCTTATCCCATCCCCCACATTATTTTCATCCCATCCTAGTCTAGTCATCTCCACCCATTACTCAAACCCCCATCATCCACATATCCTAATCTCAACCACATCTTGTCCTACATATATAATCAATCCTTATTTTATATCTTTTCCACATAATTATATCATTTTTTCATCCTTGTAATCATCTCATTATCCACCCTCATATTAATCCACATCCCCATCACCTACATCTTGTCTTTTACATTCTTATCTCATCACTTGTACATACCTTTTGTTCTCTTGTACATCCTTTTATCCCATTCTAACCCACCCATAATTTTTCATCCTCCCATCACCTACATATCCTAATCATATCAAATTATATCCACCTCTTATCCTAAGTCCATACCCCATCACTTGTATTGACCTTGTCTTCATCACCCATCTATATTAACCTCATCTAGTCTTATCCTCATCATCACCCACTTGTCCTTATCCTATTATCCTAATCAATTTCATCACATAATCCCATCTAGTATCCATCTTTGGAAAATCAATTTTAAGGCTTGTTTAATTCCTTTTATCATCCACATTATCCTATCATTATAATCCACTATCACTCCTTCCTTGGTTAGATCTCATACATAGTCAATATCCTACTAGCATCTTGTCACTTTATCAATTTAAATCTAACAAACCCATCATCATCAATATAGTCCAATCATATTACCTATTCATAACTATAACCCATCATATCATCTAATTTTTTGTTTGAATCTAGGCACCCATCAAATCCTTAATCCTTTTGCTAGCTTGATAACTAGACATTGTCAGTACAAAATCTGATATTAGTCTTTAATCCATTCATCCATTATCACCTATCATATTATCTTGATCATTGGACCCACTTTTTAAATGTTTAAATGCTTTATCTATCAAAAACTATTAGAATGGATCTAATCTACCTTTCGATGTGTATACTACAAATAGTCCTAGTGATCCTTTTATTAATCTTTAGGAGATTTTCCTTGATGTTGAAATTGGATCTCCTAAGAACCTCTATGAAGACCATGCTACCCCATCACCACTTATTAACCTCATCAAACCATCTCCACCACCTTCATCCATAATAGACCCCTTTCTTCCTATCAGTGACTATTTAATCACCTCCCTCCATAGGGACAAATAGGAACATACATCATTGGACCCATCTTTGAGCATTATAAAGTGTTCCACAAATACAAAGGTCTAAGACCATATTAAATAGGTCTATCATAACAATCAATTCATCTTTGATCCAATAATCAAAACCAAGACACATAAAATCATTAGCCTAATCAAAAAGTGTCTTCACCTAGTGAAGCCCAAAATTAGGCACTAGGGGACTGTTAAATTCAAATTAATCATTAGCTATAAAGTCAAAAATCAATATCCCCTGGTGAAGCCCAATATCAAGCACCAATGGGCAATGAAATTCAAAATCTAAATGATTTAAAAATCACATTTAATTATCCATCAAAAAGTCAAATCAAATATTAGCCATAAAGTCAAAGTGTCTTGGATCTCCTATAGTCTTTTATCACTTGGCACTAATCAAATTAAGAATGTCCAATACCTCTAATAGTGTTTGTGATTGTTAGTCCTAATCCTCCATCACCCATAAAACTATCCTATCATGAACCCATAATCTAATCAAGTCCTATCATCCATCCAAATCCACCTCATCGCCATCAAAAATAAGATCTAATTGCATCCATATTTCCCATCACCTCCCTAAGCAACATCATCTCTTATAGGGGTTATGAAGATACCTAGTCTAGATTTTTTGAGGGGTCACCATCAAGTATCACTAAAGGTCACATAGACCTCAATACATCCAAAAATTAAAGTATGGTCCTAATATAAAACATCTCTAGAACTAGTGTTGTTTAAGTATCTAACTAGTATCAACATTTCTACATCTTGTACTTATCTCTAATAAATTGAGATGCCATCCAAAAATCAAAAGTAAAAAAAATCATCCAATATTAAAAACTAGTCTTTTGGTGCCTTGGGCAAGTAACATGATGATAAATATTTTACAATTTCATGGTAAAATTATCCATTATCTACATTATACTTCAACACTTTGGGGTCACAATCGATCAATCCCATCCATCTCATCCTTGTCTATCTTAACCCATCTATATCTCATAGCCCAATGTTCCTACAAATCATCTCCCATCATGTATACTATCTCTCATTCCTTTCCCATCTTGACCTTTATAAGGAAGTGAAATGTATCTTGAGACATGTTCTCAAACCATCTTAGCATATTATCTAATAAATACTCAAGAAACTATACATTTAGTTCCTTCATGTTGTGGTCATTGGTAACCCCTAATCCCTTCTTCCTTGAACCTCATCCCCTTTTCCACATCACCTTCATCCCTTTTTCATCACATTTATCATCTTTTCCATCCTCATTCCTATTTCTAGGCTTGGTATTCCCTTTGATAGTAACCCCCATTTGTATACTGTACATACATATTCCAAAAATTCCATAAAAATTGAAATATGTCAAAAACCCTAAAAAATCATAACATTTGTAAAATCCAAAAATAGTCTATGATGTCTTGGCTTATGTCTATCCCCTAGTTGCATCCATCTCCTACCATGTTTTATCTTCCCATCCATCATCTTTGGATAACATATTCAATCTTGAAACCAAATAAGAGTGGTCACCCATCCCTTCATATCTCCAATCTCATCCTTTGCCTAGGTATTATTGGTACACATCACCTTGTTAAAGAATTTAATTTGGCACCCATCATTTCCTTATCAATAAATATCCATACCTAACACCCATCACATCACTTATTTTCTAGTGTGGAAGGTACTTGATCCCATCACTATCTTTATCATTGCCTCTTCATACCTATAACCCATCCAATCACTATCTTGTTAGTAGAAAGGTATTTGATCCCATCATCTCTTACTCTCCTTACTATATTTAACTCTTGTAGGGCCATGTCTATTGGTAATCCTTGGTCATCATTTTTATAAACCACCTTCCTTGGCCACTTTTTGATTTTATTTCAATACCACATCAATATTCAAATACCTTATCAAGACATCCATCCTTATATCCTAAACTAGGGGCACCATCCTAAATCCATATCCATATCCATATACAAATCCTAATCCTAATCATGATCATCTTATCCAAATACAAGTCTATCTTAAGTCCATAATCACATAATAACCAACTTAGTTCAATCACTCATCCCATCCTTAGATAAGACATTGGGACATTACATGTAGATATTTGTGTGTGTTACTTATTTCTTTTGTTTGTCTTATTTGACTATGATGTATATATTTCTTGTCTTATTTTTTTTTATTCATATATCTGTTTTTTCTATTATTCAATGAATGAGGATTCTATGAGGACACCAAAAGTTCCATTGAGGATGTATATTTTTCTACTTGCCCATGCACTTTGGCACAATGTCCTTTTAGTCATGTTTATATCATGTGGAATACTACCAAGTGCCATATTTAATGGATTATTTGGACTATATTGATATTTATAATAGTTGTGATGGCTTGATCACCTACACCTTCATCATTTATTTAATCATCTCATCATCCTTATTTCCACCATTAAGCTAATCCTCTCAACTCATTAGACTAACATCCCATGTTTTATCCTTATCATCTTCATCTCATCATCTTAATCATATTCTTAAATCACTAACAATTATAATCATCCTCATCATCATCACTTTCTAATCACTAATCATTATCATCATCTCTTTTAGTCAAAACTACATTAGCCTGAGTTCTTTTAAGACTATGTAGACAACACTTAGTGACCTTTTTGTGCCCAAGGATAGCTCAACCACTATCTCTCTCATACATATCATACTCTAGTCCTACATTAGTCAAATCCTTGATTTATAATTAGGTTGGAGGTATAATCATTGGGCGGTGAATCAATGATTCAAGATATTTCAAACTTCAATTGTAATCCTTTGAAACTCCTAATCAGTGACCACAAAAATTCATAAGTCATACAAGATGTTAATAAAAATTAATAATAAATATGATGCAATATCATAAACATAACACAATATCTACATGGGAAACCCTCTTAGGGAATAAAACCCACTCTCAAGCCTACAAACACATGGACTACTTTTTCAATAATATGATCACAAACATGAGACCTTTTAGTGAAGCACCCAATTCACAAGGAGCACCCACCCCTAAGTATGAATAAGCACCCACTTGTTTTATAGGTTTATCACCCACATAACACCTTTATAAATAAATATATCTAGAACTCTAATTGTATTCAATTGGATTAGAGAAACAATGCATAACACTTCTCTTTCACCTATTCACACACATTCAAACTTGCTCATGCAAGAAATAAATCCAAACTCCCATTTTGGATCACTTTATAATTATTTGCTCATCTTCAATTTGTTTTGTACTTCAATCCATCCACTGATCACAATTCCATTTATCTCTTTCCTTTGCCTTTATCTTCTACTCTTTCAACACATTCACATCCAAGTCTCTCAAGTCTAGAAACCATCACATTTGCTTTCACTCTTTATAGAGTCTTCACGAATATTATCTCCTTAGTCATCCATAAGACTTTCCTTAACCCTTAATACATCTACATAGCTAAAATTCATTATCACATATCAGTCATAGCATCTACGGGTCACACTTAAGCAACTACACCTTTCAATCAGGCCTTAGTATCCCTTATAGATCTCATGGAGACCTGTTACCCCTTTTAGCACTTCATCAAGAAAAAAAATAACACAATATCACTTTAAAATGCATTTTTCCACTCAATATGATACTTATGACATATTCATATTATTAATCCCACCAAAACACCCTTCTACTAATTCACAATTGGCTCAAACAATATTTTGTAGATAGAAACATCATGAATAAACAAATAGTAATCTTTGAAGCTTAATATATTTAATTTTACAAACACTAAAACCTTATAAAGAGATTTTTTGGATGAAAATTTAAGTCCAATACAACTTTTATTTTTACTATATCAATAAATTCATCCTAAATCAAAAGATATGGATCAAAAATTGTAAACTAGTTTTCCCTCATTAATTTGGATATTCAAATTCCAATGGTCATTGAACAAATGTTAAACATTGGACATATTGAATTCATCTCATGATCCATATAAATTTTTAAAAAACATGCTTCATTAATCTCCATGGATTTTCTTGGTCTTTATCTTTCAATTCTCACCATTGATCTTAGATTAGAGCTCCCACGATTGTGTCACTTGGTAGCATTGCTTGCCTTCTACACATTTGACTCTTTGACTCAACCTGCACCATCGATATCTATCAATAAAAATACCCACAAACCATTGATATTATATCAACTAAATTAGATTGAGACACATGTCATGATCATTTTTACCTTTGACAATTTTACTTCAAGTGCACTATTGGATCAAGATCTAGATGATGAACATTAACCATTAGATCTACTAACTAGTTGACTTCATACTTTGGCATAGTTAAACTTGATGAAATTTAGCCGATCATAGTTTATAAGATAAAATTTAAAGTTTTATAACTTGATCAATAAAACACTTCAAGATTCCAAATCTTTAGGGTACCTTCTTGGCACTATAAATAACATCTCCATGAAATACTTTGACCTTGGTTAACTTTTTGAGTACCTATATTAAATGCACAAACTTACCAATTCATTCATATTTGCATGATGTGTATTGATGGTTTGGATCATCTTAATCTATAAGATGTTTATTTCTCATTCCAAAAGATCAAATGCCACATTATAATTTCATTAAGACATTTATGGATACCTCATAGCCTCTTATTTATCCTTATAGACCTGAAAATGTGTTATATATTTCCAAGCTATCAAACACAACTTATTTGTCATTCATGCACTAGAACCATATGATCTCTTTGACATCAATGATAACCTAACATAAATGACCATGCTCAATAATCTCCCCCTTTATCATTGATGGTAAAACACCCTCAGAATAAAATGACTTCATTTGAACTCCTTCATTCTGATCTTTCTCCCCCTTTAACATTATGAAAAAGGGTTTCTTACTCAACATGCCAATCAATCTTTCCTTAACATTATGTATGAATTCAAATAATATTTAAGATGCTCAAGATACTTAAAAACTTTCAAGAATATGAAATAATTTCTCCCCCTTTGACATACACCAATTTTAACTTAGAATTATTTGATTCTTGGACTTGTCTATCTACAAAACTCATAATTTCTCTTTGCTTATGCATTAAGATTCAATACTTTGTCAAAATACATGACTTGGTTTGATCAATTCATCATGTCAATCTTCTTTAATTCATAATTTTATCAGACATTTTCACACTTCTATCATGACTGAAGCATCTTCACATATGATCCACCTTTACATATTCTTCAAGCCTCTCAAACTATCTAAGTTATCTCCCCTGAACTCCTTGATCTATGTACAAAAGATCATCTTCAATAAGTCTTATCAATGAACTAGGTTTTCCAACAATACTATAAACACTTTTCGAATCACTCTCATGGAACCATCTCATTTTCTAAACACTATGAACTCCATGACATACACAACTTTGTCATATACATAACTTTAAGACCTTCTTCATGATATCAAAAATATGAAAACATATTATCCTCCTACTCAAATGACCTTTTAATGATTCATAGACAAGGAGATAAATCCCAATATTTGTCTTAGATACTCAAATGTGGCCTTTTGTCAATAGTTTAGTCATAATGTCTACAAGTTGTTCTTTTGTAGATACATATTCCAATTTAACAATTTGATTAATTAATTATTATTTTAATAAATTATATCTAATAAGAATGTGATTATTTTTTAAGTACATAAAATAATTATTATAGATACTAATTTCACTAGTATTGACATAATAGATAGGACAAGGTCCATTTTATGTTACCTTATAATCTTTCAAGGTTTGTTTCATCCTCATTACCTAAGTATAATAGGAAGCAATAACTATATACTCAACTTCTGAATTTGATAGAGATATAAAGGATTTCTTATTGATTATCCAAGACACCAAGCATCCACCTATGAAGAATACACCACCACTGGTACTCCTATCATCTACGTATCCTACCCAATCTATATTAGTGTATGTATTTAGAGTAAATTCTTTACTCCTAGGTTACCTTAAACCATACTCTATTGTGTTATTGAGATATCTAAAGATAATTTTGACTAATTTCAAATGAGATTCTCTGGGATTAGCTTGAAACCTTCCTATAAGTCCCACTGCTTACATGATATTAGGCCTATAAGCAGTAGAGTATAAGAGACTTCAATCATAGATCTATATAAAGTTTGATCAACTTATGGTGAGTCATCTTGTTTACTTAACTTGAATCCAATGGTCATTGGATTACTCATTGGTTTAAAATACAACATGTCATACTTTCTTAGCATATCTTCGATGTGTTTTGCCTATGAAATTAATATCCCTTCATTAAGTTGGTCAATTTGTAAACCTAAGAAGAAGGAAAGTTATCCTAGCATTGACATTTCAAATTTAATCTTCATAGCATCTAAAAACTCTCTACTCATGTTATCATTGTCAAAACCAAATATTATGTTACCAACATAGACTACTATTAGTAATTGATGAATGCCATTAGTCTTGATATATAAATTACTGTCAACTATCCCCTTTTTCAAGCCTTGGATCAATAAATACTTGTCTAGTTTGTCATACCAAGCTCTAGGAGCTTGTTTAAGACCATATAAAGCCTTCTTTATTTTGTAAACATAATCATAATTACTTTTCATTAAAAAACCTTTAAGTGACTCAATATAAAATTATTCATCTAAGTTTCCATTTTAAAATGTAGATTTCACATCCATTTGGTAGATTTGAAACCTTTGAATTTTGTATATAATAGAAAGAGTCTAATTTCTTGCATTCTTTATACATGAGAAAATGTATCATCAAAATATGTTACTTCAAATTGATAATATCCTTTACACACTAGCCTAGCCTTATTTCTTATTACTTCTCCTTTCTCATTCATCTTGTTTTTGGAACCCCACTTAGTTCCTATCCTATTTTTGTCTTTTGGCTTAGGAACCAAATCCCATGTTTCACTTTTTAGTATTTTATCTATTTATTCCTTTATGTAAAATTTCCAATCATCATATTTGATAGCTTCTAAAAAAAATTTAGGTTCAATCTTGGATGAACAAAGCTATGTCTTATTGATTTTGACTAATCAACCTTATCCTCCTAGTCTGCAAACTAGCATTCACATCTCCAATAACTTGGGAAACTAGATGATCCTTATGTATTCTATCTTAGAAGAGGGATTTAGTATCCTATCTTATTCTTCTTCATCATCTGATTGATCAGTTATGCTCTTCTTATTCATTATTTAAAATAACATCCTTAGTAGTGTCAGTTATCTGCAAGTTGGGATTCTTGATGTTCCCTACCTCTTCAACTCTTACATTAGAGCTTTCAATAAATTTTTGGAGTCTTTTATTGAAACATATATAATAAAAAATTATGTAGGAATAACCTAAGAAGATTACCTCATCAGATCTTGAGTCAAATTTTCCAATATTTTCTTCATTGCTTTTTATAAAACACTTATTTCCAAATACTCTAAAGTGTTTGACATTGTTTATCCTATTTTTCCATAGCTCATATGGAGTTTTATCTCCATTTTCTCTAACATGAAATCTATTTAAGATACAAGTATTGGAAGCCTCTTCCCAAAATCCATCTAAAAGTTTTGAATCTTGAAGCATGGTTCTAATCATCTATTAGATAGTTTCATTTTTCCTCTCAGCAACCCCATTTTGTTGAGGTGTCCTAGCATTAAAGTCTTGTCTTCTAATTCCTTGTTCCTAAAAAAATTCATAAAAATAATAAGACCAAAATTCACCTCCTCTATCTGATATTACATATTTGATTCTTGATCCTTTTTAATTTTCAACAAGAGCTTTAAATGCTTTAAATTTTCCAAAAGCTTCTGATTTCTCTTTAGTAGAAAATATCCAAGTCAATCTAGTGAAATCATCAATTAATAACATAAAGTAACTATTACCTTAAATGATTTGAGTTCTCATAGGTATACAAAGGTCTATGTGGATCAAATATAATGGTAATGTGGTAGAGTGTTCCTTAGATTTGCATATTTTTTTACTTGTTTTCAATGAAGACATGCCTTACAGAGAGTATGAGGAATCTTAGTGATTTTAGGCATATGCCTCACTAGTAATTTTGAACTAATCCTTACTAAATTATCAAATTTTAGATGTCCAATCCTTCTATGCCAAAGTTATCTTTCCTCTAATTAATTCATGAAACACTTTTATTTATTGGATTCATGGAACACATACAAGTTCTTATATGCCTTGTGAATGTTTGCAACTAATTTACCAGATTTGGAACGTGTCACTTCATACCCTTTGTCATGAAAAGTCACAAAATTTCCTTGTTTACAAATTTAGCTAAAACTTAGAAGATTGTGTTTCAAACCTTTTACATATAGAACATTTTTAGTCTAGTAGGACAATTATCCAAACTCATAGAGCCTTTCAAAACTATGTTAGAAGAGTTGTTTTCACCAAATCTTAGTAATATTGGATTGTGTTTTTTGAGAGAAATAAATTTACTTTGTCTCTTATCATATGGCTTGAGCATCCACTATCTATGTACCATTTATTATTTTCATCCTCTTTGAGTATCTAAGGCAATTTATACAAACATGGATCCTTACTTTGAGTCATGATCCTTCTTTCTTTGAATCTTGTATTGTCTTTATTGAACCATTTGATGGTGTCAAAAATTGAAATTCCTTTCTCCAAAATTCCCTTTTTCAATACTTGGCTATATGTCCCTATTGATTGTAGTTATAGCAGAGAACCTCATTTTTTCTCCTTGGAGAGTAAGTACAATCCTTATATATGTGACCATATTCATTACAAGTATAACAGTGCCCATTGAAAACATAGATATAGTTTTTCATGTTAATCACCCCCTTTTTTTATGATCAATACCCCAAGACATATCATCCATATATTATTTTGTAGAGATAGATTTTTGCTTGTCTTTAGATAAAAGTGCATCAATATAAGTCATAACTTTACCTTCCAATTTATCCATTTATTTTATTCAAATTTGTATCATCCACAATCTGAAAATTTTTTACTATTAATTCTATTATTCCTATTTATGTCTTCAAACTATCAATGCTTAAAATCATCTCATGACATATATAGGAGGTTGGGTCTGAATTTTTACTCCTTTTCATGTTATTCAATCTTTTAATATTTTTGTTTAAAGATACATTTTCTTCCATTGAACATTTGACTTTGATAAAGCACATATTAGTTTACCTTGAAGAAAAATCTTAGCCTCTTTATCTTTCATTGTACCTATCACCTTCAAGTAGTTAAACTTGCAATGAAGGTCCTGCTCTAATACCAGTTGTTAGAGGTATAATCACTGAGATTAGGGGGGTGAATCAGTGATTTAATATATTTCAAACTTTAATTATAATCCTTTAAAACTCTTAATAAATTACCATAAGCATTTATAAAGCATACAAGATGTTCATAATAATTAATAATAAAGATGATGCAATATCACACACATAACACAAGATCTATGTGGGAAACCCTCTTAGGCAATAAAACCCACTCTCAAGCCTAAAAACACATGGATTACTTGTATTATAAGATGATCACAAACATGAGACCTTTTAGTGAAGCAGCCACTTAACAAGGATCACCCACCCCTAATTATGAACAAACACCCACTTATTCTATATGTTGATCACCCACACAACACCTTTTTAAATCAACAACTCCAAAACTCTGATTGCTTTTAATCTAATTATAAAAACAATGTATAACAGTTCTCTTTTACCTCTTCACACACACTCAAACTTGCTCATGCAAGAAATACATCCAAACTACCCTTTTATATCACTCTATATTTATTCATTCATCCTCAATATATTATTTAATTTATTCCATCCACTAATCACACTTCCTTTTATCTCTTTCATTCACCTCTATCTTCTGATCTTTCAACACATTCACATCCAAGTCTCTTAAGTCTAAAAACCATCACATTTGCTTTCACTCTTTATAGAGTCTTCCTAAATATTATCTCCTTGGTCATCCATAAGAACTTCCTCAACCCTTAATACATATACATATCTAAAATTCATTATCACAAGTTGGCCATAGCATTTATGGGTCACACTTAAGCAGATACACCTTTCAATTAGGCCTTAGTATCCCTTATAGGTATCATGGAGACCTATTGACTCTTTTAGAAATTCATTGATTAAAACAAGAATATAGGATCACTTTAAAATACATAGGTCCACTCCATATGACCCTTATGACATCTTCAAATGATTACTCATACCAAACCACTCTTTTGCTAAAGCATAATTGGCTCAAACAATATTTTGTGTATAGAAACATCATGAATGAAAAAATAGTCAACTTTCAATCTCAATAACTTTGATTGTACAAACATTCAAACATTTTAACTATATTATTTGGATGTAACTTGAAGTATTTTACAACTATTCTTTTTACTACATCAATAAAATCATCTTAGATCAAAATATATAGCTCAAAAATGATAAACTAGTTTTTACTCATTAATTTTAATATTCAAATTGAAATGGTCACCAAATAAATGTTAAAAATTAGACACGTTGACCTCATGTCATGATCATTGGTAATTTTGAACAAATGCAATCTATTAATCTCCATAGATTAGCCTAGTCCATATCTTACAATGTTCACTATTGATCTTAGATTAGATCTCCTAAAATTGTGCAACTTGACATCTATATGTGCCTTCTACACATTTAACTCTTTGACTTGACCTGCACCATCGATATCTATCAATACAAATACCTATAAATCATTGATCTTATGTCAGCTCAATGATATTAAGGCATATGTCACAAACATGTTTACCTTTGACAATTTGATTTCATACGCACTATTGGATGAAGATTTGGACAATGAACACTCACCATTAGATCTACTGACTAGTTGATCTTAGACTTTGACATAGTTAAACTTGATAGTCTCTAGCCCATCACAGTCTACAAGAGTAACTTTGAAGGTTTATAAATTGAACAAGAAAACACTTAAAGAGTCCAAATATTCAAGGTATCTTCTTGGCACTATTTAAAACATCTCCATGAAATCCTTTGACCTTGGTTGGCTTTTTGATTAACTATGGTAAATACACAAACTTTCTAGTTCATTCATATTTGTATGATGTGCAGTGATGTTCTAGATTCTCTTAAGTTATAAGATGCATATTTCTCATTCCAAAATATCAAATGACACAACAAAAATTCATCAAGACATCTATGGATGCCTCATAACCTCTTCTTTGTCCATACAGACCTACAAATGTGCCATATCTCTCTAATATATCAAACACAACTTCTTTCTCATTCATGCAATAGAACCATATGCTCTCTTTGACATCAATTACAACCTAACATCAATGACCATGATCAACAAATTTTTCAATCCATAGATCAATCACCATCATCATCTCCTTAATATTTTCCATCAATCACCCACATCTATCAATTAGGCTTGACAAAATCACCACATCCATATTTTCTTCCATCAATCACTGATTGATCATTGCTCCCTTGCATGTGTCCTTGCTAGAGGCATCATCACATTATGACTAATTTATTTTATGCAATGTAGTCTTTTGGTCACTCAACTCTATCATTCCTCTCTATCATCACCTACATCATATTGATAAACTTTAGCTTTAAGTTATACCCATCATTAATCTCATCAAATTAATGTTATTTTGGCCAATATCTCTCCCTTACATGTGTCCTTGATTGGGATACATCTAAATCTTATGGCCCTTTAATCCTATCATTATTATGTTATAGTTGATTCCCCCTTGGGATGTGTGGACAACCATGACACCCATCATCTTTACTCCTTATGCATATGTCTTTACCATGAGCATCATCACTTTGCTTACTACTTATGTTGATCATCTTCTTCATATTCTATCTCATATTTGGCATACCATCCCCCCATCTATCCATTTCATCCCATCCCTCACTTCTTATTTTGAATGGCCATCCTTCTCATTCTTCCTTGCATGTCCCCTCAAAGGGGCATCATATCCCATAACATCATCTATTAACATTCATTCATGACATGGTTTTTATTTAAAAGACCATTAATCCTTCCACTTCACTCCATTTTTAATGCCCTTTCAAAGAGGGGCCAAATTCATGAACCTAAAATCACTCACCTACATTATGGTCACTAATATTCCTATTAATTCAACACTAATTTTATCTAATCCAATATCTCCCACTAATACATCCCCTTTCCCTAGTCATTTATCTAATACCCCCATCAATATTAATTTCATCTATTAACCTTTTTTATCCCATCTCATCATTAATTCATCACAAATCCCCATTATCCCAATCTAATACCACTTATTTATTATTTGGGAATTTTAAATTCCCATGACCCCACCTAATCACATACTAGGCCTACTCCTAGGCTCCCCTATACCCATAGTCCCTAGTTAAACACATGATCCCCATATAACCTCTCTCTAATCATAATTAGTCCCTAAGAAGGTTTCTAGATTCCTCCAAATCTATAAACTTCTCTAAACCACCCCCTCTTCTCTAGAAGCCTCTAAATCTAGATCCTTCCAAAGAATTTTTAATTCCTTAGATAATCCCTATCCATTGATCTCCTTCCCCCAACTTCAAATTTCAACCCTTGATCTTACCTCCTTCCTCTATTTAACCAAGGCCACTCCTTTATTGGAGCCAACTAGACTATTCATGCCAAATCTATGTCCAATCATCCTTGAATCTATCATTGTCATATCAAATCCATGCCAAATTATACATTGAATCAATCATCAAGAATCCTCATCATGCCATTATAATGCCAAAAATCTAACTCAAGAAATCAATCATAAAAGTGAAAATCATAGAATGGATATGTAAGGAGGTACCCCCCCCTCTTTTCTAAAATCATCTAAATCTAGAGGCTTCCAAGGAATTTTTAATTCCTTCGATAATCCTTATCCATTGATCTCCTTCCCCCAACTTTAAATTTCAACCCTTGATCTTCCCTCCTTCCTCTATTTAACCAAAGCCACTCGTCTTTTAGAGAAAAATAGACTTTTCATGCCAAATCTATGTCTAAACATCCTTTAATATATCATTCTCATATCAAATCCATGACAAATTCTCCATTGAATCAATAATCAATTATCTTCATCATGCCAAAAATCTGAGTCAAGCAATCAATCATCCAAGTGAAAATCCTAGAATAGAGTTGTAAGGATGTAAAAATGAAGGTGAGAATGTTCTTGTTATTCTAATTTTGCCTATTTTATCCATTCTTTTTGGTGTCATTAGGTTTTTATTTTCATTACTAAGTTTAGTAATATTGCAAGAATCTAAAAGTTGGTGCATACTATGGACCTCTACCTATGTTACCTAGCAATGAATCATCCTTGAATCTCCCCATGGATGAGATCCTCAATTTCCTCAACAACATCAAAAACTTGGGAATTTTAAGATAAAGGCACCTCATTTTAATAAACTCATTTCTAGCATCAATCCTAAAACCAATCCAATTCACTCTCTTCCCCATGTACCATAACATTTTTAATATTGAAATTATATACTTATCAAATAAACCACGTGAATAGAGTATGGCACACCTTCATGTACTTGATCTATAATAGTTTTTATAGAACTCACACTAATAAATCATGATAAATTTAGTCTATTATTCAATAAATCATGAAACTTTATCTTGGTCATATGAGGACATGCCTGTCATCTATCCTAGTATCATGGTGCACAACATAATCACGTACCCTAATGCCAAACTCGTTTAGTAAAAACAACAATAAATTATTCCCAAAGTTTCCACCTTATGACATAAATAAATTATCAAACTATTAGATGCCAAGTTAATTAAAACTATGGACTATTTATAATGGGTGTCAAACATTATTCCCATTAGTAAAAAAATTTCCATGGTTATTTGCATTTTCATTGACTTCCACAATCTCAACTTCATTTATCCCAAGTACAATTTTCCATTAACTTCGATAAATGCCATTGCCAATTTCACTACTAGATACAAAATGTTATCCCTCATGGATGTTTTTTAGGGATACAATCAAATTCATATTTCCCCTAAAGACCAACAAAACACAACATTCACTATGGAATGGGGCACCTAATGCTATGTTTTAGATTAAGGTAAAAATAGGTTTTGAAGGGGCCCCGAAACCCTATTACAGAAACAAGAAAGATAAAGCGTTAACAAGCACCAGGAAGAACATTCTTGAAACCTACTAAAAAATAGCAACAGCCTAAGGTTATTCAGGGGCACCTAATGCTATGTTAATATGCCATTTAGCCTTAAAAATGTTGGATCTACCTATCAGTGGGCTATAACCCACATTTTTCATGAAATTATACATAAAATTATGGAAACCTATGTGGATGATCTCATTTCCAAATCCAAATTTTGTAAAACCCATTTTTTTGATCTAGATATGATCTTTGATTAACTCATCAAATACAAAGTTATACTTAAGCCCTAGAAATGTGTTTTTGGCATTACATCTCATAAACTAATAGGGTTATTATTCTCTCTTCATGGTATTGATTTTATCCCACCAAATTCAATGCTATAGTCAACATACCTATTCCTCACTCCATTCAAAATGTTTATACTTACCTCAGCAAGCTTGGATCTATCTGATTATTCATCCCCTAAATAGCTTATCACATTTATTCTATCAATTACATTATTAAGAAAGGTAATGCTTTATAATGGACTGATCCATATTAAAATTATTTTATAAACATGAAATAATCATTGATCCATATGCATAAACTTCATCCACATTATAATGATCATATTTTGATTTTGTACACTTCTACACCTGTATTAGTAGGGGTAATACTTTCTCAACAAGATAATACGAGAAGAGAGTATGTTATTTACTATATTAGTCTAGGCCTCATCAATTACAAATTTTTTAATACCAAAATAGAATATTATTTCATTATTATATATATTTTTAATTAAAATGCTTTGTCACTACATTCTATATCTAACAACCTATGTAATAATTCATTCTAATCCACTTCATCATTTTTTCTCCAAAGCCTTTCTACCTAGAGATAAAATTAACAAGTGGATTGTTCTCTTAATGGAATTTTACCTTCACATCATCACATAAAAATTTGTCAAAGGGAAAGTCATTACTGACCAAATTACAGTGGCACCCATACCCTCTACCAATCATTGTAAATATAGTCTCCCTAAAGATAACATTCTCTATATTGAAGGTCTCAATTAGGCTATCTCTTCTAAAGATTACTTCCATAAATTCACTTTTGATCTAAAATTAAGTAATAAAAAATATATTTATGTCATTCTTGATACTAATAAATCCAAATTCATTATAGAATAATTTCCTAATATCACCATCAATTTGCATGAAGACACCTAGACCCTACACTTTGATGGTGCTAAATGTATCTAAAGAGCTAGGGTAGGTTGTATTCTAACTAGTCCTCATGTTAAAATAATACCTTTGGCATTATGAATCACCTTTTTATGTCACTAATAACATGGTATAATATGAAACATTAATAATAGGCATGAGATCAGCCCTTGACTTAGATATTCCATATCTACATGCTTTGGGTGACTCCTGGCTCATTTATTGTTAGGTTAATGGTGATTAACAGTGTAAAATTTAAAATATTATCACTTATAATAAAATTACCACTAATCTTTCCAAATATTTCAACTCTTTTACCACTGATCCCATTCTAAAAGATCATAACACTATTACTACCTCTCTTGCTTCTTCAACATCCTTATTTCATCCTCATCAAGTTCTTAGTGATTCCCAATTTATTATTACAGTAAGAAGTCCCCATCTTCTATCCAATTACAAGAGTTGATCATCTATCATATTGAGGTTGTAACTATTCAACATATACCATTGTACAAAAACATTATCCAATTTCTTAAACATCAAACTTATCCTTCGAACATGAATTCTCATGAAAAGACTAGAATTCGAAAATAATCTTTTAAATATGTCTTTCAATACAACACTTTTTATTATCAAAATGCCAAAGGTACCTTGATAATATGTAATGAAATAATAGGTCTCTCAACTCCTTAAATAATCACATGGGTGAATTTATTGGTGGTCACTGTATTGGACATGCTATAACATGCAAATGCCTATGTATGGGATATTTTTGGCATACTCTCAAAAAGGATACTATTGATTTTGTTAAAAATTATTATTTTTCAACTCCATGATGATATAATCCATTCACCACTAGCCTAGCTCCAAAATATGGAATCTCCTTGGCCATTTTCCATGTGGGGATTATATCTCATTGGTAAACTACCTCAGTCAAAAGATGGGCACGTTTTTATCATCATAGATACCAAAAATATTACCAAATGGGTAGAATCTATGCCTCTCATCAACATCATGGGAAATAATATTTCCAAGTATATAATTTTAAATTTCCCCATACTATCATTTATGATAATGGTGACAATTTCAAGAACAAAGATGTGAAGTAGTTATGTGATAAATTTAAAATATCCCATAATTTCTTAACACCTTATCATCCATAGTGCAATTTATAAGTTGAGGACACTAATAAAACTCTCAATAAAATCATCTAAAATACCATTTATATAACTAGTATGGATTGCAATATTTATTTATATCATGGACTTTGGGCCTATTATACTAGCATTCGTACTACTATAGGGGTAACACCATTCTAGCTAGTCTATGGTTCTAAGTCCATCTTGCCATTAGTAGTTGAGATTCCCTCCTCATGTAAATCTATTCATTGTATCATTCCATATGAGTAACTATTTGAATATCTCCTTCATTCCCTCAATCTTATTGATGAACACTATCTATTTGCTTTGTAACGTAATTACCAATACAAGGCTCATATTGCCAAGTAGCATAACAAAAAGATTAAAATGTGTACTTTAAATGTTTGTGATCTAGTCCTTAAATTAGAATATACCCATGATAAATAAACAAAATATGCCCAAAAATGGTGGGTCTCTTATTTAGTGAAATATATTCTCGATCCTAACACTTATCACCTCTAAAATAATGAAGGCCATGTTTTCAAGGAGCCAACTAATGCAAAATTTTTGACAAAATATTTTGCCTAGATTTTTCCCTTATTTACATCCTTCTATATTTTATCCTACTAACACTTTTTATATTATTTATACATGGGTATCACTCTTTATATTAGTTTCTATTTATACAAACCTTAGTTCTTTCTCTTGGTCCTTTGGTTTCTTTTTCTTAAGTGTTGCATTATAATACTATAGATAGGACCCAATCTTCCTCATGAATTCCTTTTGCTTATATCAATATTATTATTTTCAAATGTTTTTTTCACCCTCTTTGGTTTTTATTTTGTGAGTTTCAGTATAAGACCATGGATAGGACCAAACTCTCATCACAAATACCATTTATACCACTTTTTTCAAATGCTTTATTTACTATTTGATTTTCTCTATTCTGAGTTACAATGTAATACCATGGATAGGACTAAGCTCTCCTTATAAAATTACCATTTATTTTAGAACACCTTTTGTTCAACCAAGTGTTCCTTTTCTAAAATGTTAAGAAATGGTTACAAGTTTGTAACCCCATATTCTCATCTTTGTTTTTGGTTTTTTTATAGATAAAAATTACACCACAAATTATGTTATCATGTTTTCATACACTTCCATTCATTATTATGATAAGGAATAATATTTACCTATCATTATATCCATTTTCACCTTTATCACATTTTTTTTATTTAAAGTAATTCAAACTATTTTTTTTCATTCCTATTGATTTCCTTTCCTTTCATTCCACTTTGGATAAACCAAGGTTGAATTCAAGATATAAATTTTATTTCACATGAATAAACAACACTCTTAAACACCATGCTCTCTAAGTTTTATTTCTTAGCAACCAGGTTGTATGTTTAAAAATGATAATCATTTTTAAACACCCATGTTTGGTTATTTGAATCCATATGGAGGAGGAATAGAAAAATACATCAAAAGTTAAAATCCAAATCATTTAAAAACAAAATAAAATGATAAAATGGAAACATACAAAGTCAAAACCACACTAAAATACATGATTCATATCATATCTCCTATCCCCAATTGAAGCTCAAACTCTCATATTTGGTCTCATAATAGAGTTGAGGTCTATTGGGGTGTAGTATGCCAACAAATCTGGATAGGAGAATTCAAAATAATCTATGGTACTACCTAATTTCTCACACAAGCATGCAATATTCACATTAGATTTATAGTTCTATAAGGGGTCCTAAAGAATGTGGAACACCTTGTGGGAAGGTAGGTCCATCTTAATTTTTATTCATATAGACTTCATGGGATGATATTCATATTTCATTTAATGACACAATATTTTTGTGGTTAGAAAAAGTTCTTCAGAATCCTGAATATCAAATTCCCTCTTATTTTGACAAACTAAATATAAGTGTCTTGACTTTGATAAAGAGTTTATCTACCTTGATATTTCCTTGATTTCCCCCACCACGCATTTCATTTCCCCACTTGACAGGTAAGTTTGATTCTAAATCTATTTTCCCACTTCTATATTCCCTCTTCTTCATATCTTTCAAAACTATGTTATCACTTCTTTGTTTTAGTTTTATCTATCCTTGAAATAAAATAGTATGCTTAAGTGACTATGGATTACTTTATTTACACCATTGTTTTACATTTCTAAAACTACCTTAGATTATTTTCAAATTTTCCATTTTGTACCTCCTTTTTTCAAACAACTACATCTATTTATATATTTTGTTGTACTTCCTTTTTCATAAAACTACATTCATTTATATTTTGGTGTACTTTTTCCATTATTTAGTGATCTTGGATTATTACTTTTCACTCACCTTTTTTTTTTTCCATTTCATGCACTTTTTCATTGATTAATGAGTAAGGATTATTATTTCTTGCTCATCAATGTTGTTTTACCATTTGCTTTCCCATATTTTTTTAATAAGGACTGTTACTACTTTCAAATTGATGTTTAATTACCATTTTGACTTTTATCCTTAGTTTTATTTGGTTTGATTTCCTTTCTTACTTAAGGTTTACTTGTTTGAGTTTTTTGATCATTTAGTATCCTTGGATTTTTGATTACCCAATTTACTCTAAATTTTGGCCTGGTCATTTGATCCTAACCTAGCATTTATCACCCCAACTTACCAAATTTTCAAGTACATCATGCCTACACCATTTTAGTTATCTTAGCTTTCTTGTGTTTGTTTGTTGTTTTTATTTATTTTTCTATCCTTGGGGTTGTCCAAAGTGGTCTCTGTGCCCTCTAAGATTAAAACTACAAACACAACAAATAGCCATATAATGATAAAGTTAAGTCGAGGTACGCATACATTAATTCTATTTTTGGTTATTTTCATTCAGACATTTACTTTTAGTTATTATATACTTTAAAATAATATAATTTATTTATCTTTAATGTTGTGTGTTGCTATGTTCTTTTCTTAAAGCACCATCTGTTTCTATACGAGATTTCACTTTTCACATTCAAGAAAGGAAAAATGAGAAACTAAGAAGAAAGGATGAGGGTTTGTACATACCTAGATTGTGGACTTGTGCACCAGAATCAGACGTTGTGAGAACTCCTCTTTGGTTGTGGAGGATGACACCTAAAAGAGAAAGAGACTAAAACATGAAAAATGTTAGATGACAAGAAAGTGGACTGCCAAGAAAAATCTTGGTCTTAGAAGTGCAAAGACTTCTTGGAGGATGACAGTCCACTGTTAAAATAGAATATTTAACAAAAATAGAAATAATGAAATGATAAAAGACTAAAAAGAAAGAGACTGAAAGTAAAAGCGTACCTGATATGTAGCAGTCTACTTTGCATAGTCGCCAATGTCGGTGGTTCTATCAGCGTCAGTCAAGGAAGTCACTGACATCAGTTAGGTTATCGATGTCGGTAGGGGCAACGGTCGAGGTCGGTCGAGGTGATGGCCAGGGACAAGTTTGGGTCTGGGTTTTTGGTCTGTAAGGTGGGTTGTGCTTTTGTCTGAGAGTCAAGGAGCCTATTTGAGGGTTAGAGGGATAGTTTGGGGGTCTAAGGGACTATTTTGGGGTCTGAGGGACTAAGAATATTGTCTGGGAATGGACTAGATGGGTGACAGAGACAAAAGGAGGATGAACGGGAGACAGGGATCCGAGAAAGCTTTTCAGCTTCTCAGGGAAGGATAAGGAATGTTGTGGATAGTGGGTTGGATTAGCAGGTAAATTCAAATAAGAAATGAAATGAAAACAATAAAGTACTTACCTCCTACTTGCTAAAGGAAGAATGGAGGAAACCTGTTGTTGGAGCTGGTAACAGTCCTACAAATGCCAAGAGCCTGGGATTATCTTTGCAGGGTACCTGTAGCTGCTGGTGTTGTTGTGTGAGAGGGAAAAAGAGAGGAATAGAATGCCAAAGCACCAAAGAGAGTTCACATTTGTGGGGGGGGGAGAATAGTTGTAGAAAATGGTTTTGAAGGCAATCGATGCTGGCAGAATCATCGACATCAGCCACATAATGACCAACATCAACGGCAGAAGAATGGGGGCAGAGGCTAAAATTAGCCTCTGTCCATTCTTGCACACTACCAGGGTCAAAACGGTCATGGGAAAATGGTTGAGGAGGGCATAAATGGATGTGAGATGAAGGATTAAGAGAGGATTGGGTAATAAAGGCTAGGAGAGAGGTGGGGGCATCCAAGGAGGGGATCCAAGGTGGCATGGGTGAGGTGGAAAGGGGGCCATCAATTTAAAATATTTGATTTATTTTAATTTAAAATTGAGGGGACTTAGGACAAGTGTTAGGAAATAGACCAAGGGGGCCAAGGGGGAGGATGACCTAGGGGGTAGACATGATTTCGGTGTCTACATTTGCCCCTTTTTATCTTGTTGGTTGTTCTTGACAAACTGTAAGACAAAAATAGGAGTTGGTTGCCCCAGGTATGGGATGAAGTGTTCCCCCCTCAAAGTGGTAGTCGAGAGAAGGGAACCTGAGATCGAGTGTCGATTTGATAGAGAGATGGATAGAGAGGGTGAGGATCGAGTCTGAACACTATAAAGGGTGAGATTGCATGTGTACCACACCATGGGATGGTCAGGTCAAATTGTCACAGGTCAAGGGTCGAGGAGTGCCAAAATTGAAATAATCAGGCCCCAACATTTGGTCATCACTGATCAAGTTATTCAATCTAAGCTAAAGCTCTAATGGTCATCATGTTCCAGGTATCCCAGGCTCAAGAAGTGTTCTTAGAAACATGAAAATGTCACAAGTAGTGGGGATCAATCGGCTTACGATCCTATACTTGTGAAGGTCATAAGTAGTCTGCGCATAATTTTGCTAACCATTCATGAGGTAGCATACATGCAAAAACAACCAAGGCAACATTTGTCTTGGAAGTGGTCAAAGTCGGAGGAGATAGGCATGATCTCTAATGGCGTTAGTCAAGGCAGGTTGAGATAGATAGTTGGTCGAATGAATGGATGGATGAAAGAATGTGGCCGAGCTAACCCCAGAAGATGCTATGTCAACTGAGTGATGCCTACATAGCCCTTGTTGGAAGGGCCTCAGGCCAATGTAGTTCTCCCAAAAAGGGAGGAAGGGTCAAAGTGGTCGATGGTCTTGGTCAAGGTCAAGTCATGGTCAAAGGAGAAGAATATGGTTTGTCCATCAGGTAGACAAACAAACGAGGGTGGTTGAGCTAACCCCAAAAGATGTCATGTCATCTGAGTGCTACCTACATAACCCTGGTCTTAGGGCCTTAGACCAATGTAGTTCAGACTAGTTGAGAAGATTGGTCAATGATTGGTTTGGTCATGTGTCAAAATGATGAGGAGAAGATGATGTTGCAAGCCTTTTCCAAATGGTGTATGCTATAACATTGGTTAAGGGGTCTTTCATCCCTAGCAATTTTTCATATTCATGATGGATGTATGCTAAAAATGAATTGAGGTCTATTTATGCTTTAGCAAGTATTGGTTTATGCTTAACATAAATTGTGTAGTCCATAGTTTCCATGTGTATTGGTGTCCATAGAAACTAGTGTGAATAGGCTATGTGAGTGGTCCAGAAAAGAAATTGGGTTGAGTTGGTTCGACAAATGATGAAGTTTGAATGTGACCAAAGTGTAAGCAGAAAGTGAAAGTCATAATCACCCTTTCATTGACAAGGACCAAAATGATAGCATAGATAGGGGTTGTTAGAACAAAGAGCCCCATTCATGCATTGCGTCGTTGACCATGGTTGTGTTAGAACGGTAATCGAATCACTTTGACCTTAAAGTGAGCTCAAAGTCCCTTGAGCAGGTGTTATGATAGGTGAGGATAGGGTAACCTATTTTAGAGCAGAGATAACCTTGTCCTTTTTTATAGGAGACCCTGAGACAAGTATAAGCCAAGTCCATGACTCTTTTTTTTTTTTAGTGCAGACTGATCAATGCGAGAAGTCTAAATAGAGATGTCATTTTGCTTTATGGTCATTTGTGAAGCTAATCAATGCAAGAAGCTTCTAAAAAAGTGCTATTTGTAGCAAGATTTAATCATAGCCATCCTTCGAGGGAGTGGTCTATATTTTTGCTTTATATATATTTGAATAGCTATCCTTTGAGGGAGTAGTCTATTAGCTACAGCAATGATAGTATAGCTATCCTTCGAGGGAGCAATCTATCTTTTTTAATTTAATTTGGTGACCTTGGATATTTTGACATCTTGATTTATTTTTGACAGAATATTGAGTCATGGACAAGACTATAGAAGTTCAAGGGCTCCCTTTTATTAGGATAAAGCATCCATACTTCATAATAGGGTTATAGAGGATTTGTTTAGGGGAATAGGGTTGAAAGGAATGAGGATTAAGAGGATGGGGATTGCTCAAGGGATGATCTCAAGTTAAATGTCAAGAAGATGAGTACTCAACTAACAGTAGAATGGTCACAGATGCAAGGCATTAAGAGGCTCAGGTTTTGGCCATCCATCGAGAGAGGACAGATGATAAGTCTCTGACCCATACTTCTGTGTGATGATGAAAGGTCTGAGCCAATTAGGGTTGAATTTTCCTCATTTACTTCACTCCATATTGGTCACATGCTGGTTGATGCTGGACATGAAGTTGGTTGATGTGGTCCCTGATTGGTCAAGACTAGTTGAATGTTTGGTTGATTATTTGGCTGATTGATGCTTTGGTCATTGCTTGGTCAATGTTTGGTTGAGGCTTGGTCGATTGATACTTGGTCGAGACTTGGTCAATGTCTAGTCAATGTTTGGTTTGATGATTGGTTGAGGTCATGGTCGATGTGTGATTGATGTTTGGTCGATCATTGGTTGAGGTTGGGTCAGTGCTTGGTCGATGTTTAGTCGAGGCTTGGTCGAGGTTGGGTCAAGGTCAGGATAGGCAACATAAAGTCAAACTCCCCCTAGTCATTTTATGGTAGGAAGAATGTCTAACACCCAATGCAGATGATTAACGAGTTAGATGAATGAGAGGGAGAGAAGATGAGTAGGAGAGACCTGGGTACCCCACCTAGTTGATAGGTTAGGGTTCCCAAGTGAAAGGTGTTTCGGCATTGAAAAATCTAGGAGGGATGGAAACTACCGACTCCGTAGGTGAAGGGGGAGGAATGGGAGAGCTTGGAGGAGATTGGTCAATGATGGGCTTGGGGTGAAGGTCTGCAGGAGCTTGAGTAGGGTCTTGGAAACCCAGGCCATATCATTTCTTGGCATTATCATCATTGAGAGGCTCAATAGGCTGATGGGAGCCTTGCTCATAGCGTCTAAAACCAAAACCCTTCCATGCACACCTGTAAAGGTAAGTGTGTGCAAAGGTGGGGTTTCCAAGAAATGAGAAGTCTGATGTGAATGGTTGGGGTGAAGAGAGAGGGTTGCCATCAGTAGGAGCTTTATTGAGCCCCCCATAGACAAGGTTGGTTCAGAGGTGAGGAGGACCATAAGGCATGACCATCCCAATTTGATGGTCGTAACTGGGGCTGTGGTGAAGGCATCCATACTCTTACAGAGTTTGGAACATGTCTAAGGTTAGCAAGTGATATTCCCCAAGTGAAAGTCATTGGAAGATGTCTTCCATGGGGTCTTTGGTTGTCACTTGAAGAGGTGGTGTGAGGGCGATCATTGTTTGCGAACTAGTCGAAGCTTCTACGAATGGAGGTGATGCCGAGGTTGATGGCTTGATAGGAATGAGAATGTCATTTGTTCTATAGGTGGTGTTACAAGTTTTGAAAGGTGATGGGTTAGCGAGAATGGTGTGGACTTGCCTGTCATGCTCAAATTTCACACAACAGTGTAGGGTGGAAGGAACACAAGCCATGGCACAGATCCAGGGTCAGCCTAGCAACATGTTATATTGAAACTCTCCTTTGATGATATAGAAGAGCTTTGAGACTGTGTGTGGGCCAACATGAATGTGAAGGATGACTGTACCAATGGTTGTGGTAGTGGTGTCATTGAAGGAGTGCAAGATTGCATCGGTTTTAGATACGCAATTCTTGGGAAGAGCCAATTGATCAAAGGCATGGGTGGAGATAATGTTGATGCTAGCACCTCCGTCAATCATAACGCACTTAATGTGTGTCCAATCAACATAGGTAGTGATGAAGAGAGCAGCGTCCTGATCTTTCATGTTAGATGTAGGAATCTTAGAGTCACTGAATGTGATGGAGGCAATGGGAGATAAAGAGTGGACAAGGGCAGTGAGTGGTTAGGGGTCCTCAAGTTGGACCTCTACTACCTGTAGGGCTCTGATGAGGGCTTGACAATGCAGGGGTGAGGTTTGAATAAGGTCATAGAGGGTCATCTTCACAGGTGTTTGGTGAAGCTATTTTATCATAGAGTCATGGATCGCCCCTGAAGAGGAAGAAGAAAAGGGATGAGATTCGCCAAGGATAGAAATTTTAGGCTTTGGTGGTTGAGGTGGCTTGATGAAAGGATAGGTCCAAGGAATGGCAACTTTTTCTTTTGCCTTGTCCTTTTGTGACCTAGTGGTTATATGGATAGCATTGATTTCAAAGATAGCGGGTGAAGGAGATGAAGGGGTCATGGCCTGCTGATGAGATGTTGATGTGGTTGAAGTTGGAAGGATATGAGAAGGTGTCAGGGGTTAGTCGATAGTGTCCTCAAGAAGAAGAGTGTCTTTCTCCATGTAGCGGTGAATGATGACCTTGAGGGCATAGCAAGTCTCAGTATCATGTCCTGGCGTACGATGATATAGGCAAATCTTTGTATCATTGAACCAAGAGGGCTTAGACCTGAGAGGTTGGAAGGGCCTGATGGGTGGAAGGGTTATGCTGGAGGTCTGTAAAAGTTGGTGCAATATCAAAGAGTATGAGCCCACTAAAGGGTCCGTGCTCATTGATGTGTGTGATGCTGGTGACTTTTGCTTGGGCAGAGTTGGAGGAGGCTTCTGTACCACCTTTTAGGTTGATGGTGCGGCGACAGGTGGAGATGGCACTTTCTTCACAAGAAGTACCATCTTTTTGGGAGAGGGTAGGCTAGAAATAAGTAGAGGAAGTAGCGGAGGCAATTGGTTTTGATTAGAAGTTGGAATGGGGAGGACTTTGGTCAGGGTTGAAGGATGAGGGCCCAAAATGGAGGGCAATGGTGACGGGAGAGGAGGAGTTCACCTCTGTGGTTTAGCAGTCTTCTTTGATTTAGGTTGAAGACTACTATTGGTTGGGGCCTAGTCTAAGTCCACCTTCACTTGTAGATGAGCGAGGTTAGAGACAGGGTGAACACCGAGTGGCTTGGTTGGCTTTGATGGGGTAGATGTGGGTTTTAGTCTTGATGTGGTTGGTTGAGGTTTAGAAGGTCTAGAAGTGGAAGTCTAGTCTTGGTTGGAAGTCTTGGGAGATTCTACCATGGGAGGATTGACAGCATGAGATGAGATGGCACAGGCATGCTGAAGAGCTTTGAGATGCTCCCACAATACCTGATGCTCCACTTTCCTTGTAGGGAGAACTCTGAGTTTCTCCACTAATCGGGAAAATGGCTGAGAAGACGTTGGATGAGATTTAGGTCCTTGAGAAGATGTTGACAGTTGTGGGGCCAAAGATGAGATTGATGTAGTAGTCTCGGACCCAAGGCATGATGAAGTCGTGACAGGTTCGTCTTTGGTTGGAGACGGAGGAGAGACAAGTTCTTCCCTAGGTGGAGAAGAAACTGGAGAATGAGGCTCCTCAAGAGGGTAGAGGGCAGGAATGATTGCACCCTCCACTTGTGGTTGAGGAGTAGGAAGGGTTGGGTCCTCCATAGGTAGCAAGAAGGAGGATGGTGAGACTGGTGGTGCCGATATGGTCGAGGCATCCTCCAATATAAGAGAGGTTGATGGAGAACTAACCATAGAAGGAGGTTCATCCACATGTGATGGACTAATGGATGGACTAACCTCTTGAGTTGGTGAGAGAGGTTGGTTGGGGATGAAGGGCGAGACCATATTGACTGTTCGTATATTATGTTCGTGAATGTCGTCAGTCATGGTCTGGACATTATTTTGGGTTGGAGGATGATTGGGAAATGGTTGCTTGAAGATGTTGATGCCTTGATTGGGTGGTGCATTGGGATTGTTGAGGATGAGGTCACCCTTTTCAAACATGTCTTGGATGATGTTTTTAAGGGTCTTGCAGTTTCTCGTGTTATGGCCTTTAACACAGTGGTAGTTACAAAAGTCATTTTCCCTATACCACGCAGAGATGGCACGTGAGGGATCAAATTGTGGAGGTAATCAGATTTGGGGGAGATTGAGAACCCCTTATTTGACAAGTTTTTCTAGCACAGACACGTATGACTCTCCAAGTGGAGTATACTGTCATTGTACGTATCTCTGTTGGAATTAGCGGGTGATGCTTTGGGATGTGGATGGCTCAGGCTAGTTGGTTAAAGGTGATGAGGATGAAGGTCTAACAACTACAACATTTTCTAATGCCTTAGACTTAGGATTAGATGAAGAAGATTTAGAAGAAGAGGAGTCATTGGTCTTGGAGTTGGGATTCTTACTCCGCAACTTGACTTTGTTCTCCTCGATGGCACATAATTCAAGCTTGCGGGCCATCGTGAAGGCTTCATCGAAGGTGTGGAAAGTCTGAACCTGCAAGGTGGAAGAAATATGCTTAGCACAGGCTTGGGAGAAAAGTTTGATAAGTTTGAGTTGGGGTAAGGAAAAGGAGAGCTGATTAATGAGGCCTCTCTAATGAGCGATGAAATTAGCTATGGATTCATCCTCAAACTACTGGATAGAATAGAGGTCTGTGATTAAGACCTTTTTGGTGATGTTGATAGAGAAGTGATCAAGGAAGAGTTGGGCCAGGCTATGTGAATGTGAAGAGAGAATGGCTGGTAAGAGAGCTATACCAGTCAAGAGCAGCACTGGAAAGAGACATAGGAAACATGCGTAAAAGTAATGCATCATCATGGGTAATAAGATAATAGGCATGTCTGAATGCTCGTAGGTGCTATTGTGGGTCTTCCTTGCTCTAAAAATGAGAGAATTTAGGAAGCTCCCATTGACTGGGGTACGGCCTGATCAGGATGGAAGGATGGATGGGTTAGTTGCAAATTTGCTCATATGAAAGGGCATTACGTGAACCAGAAATAGAGGTCTCAAGACTGGACATTTTGTCCATCAACATTTTGATGATGTCTGCTGATGGATTGGTGGGTGGAGTGCCCCCTAGATTATAAGGTGCTTGGAAGGTATTGAGAGGGGCATATGACGTGGTTGGTTGCATTTGTGTAAATGCAACATATGGGTAGCTAGTCATCAGGGCAGAAGTTGAAGCCAAGGGCACTTATGTTATGGGGTTAGTAGGCACAAATTGGATAGGGGCCATCAAAGATGGTTGAGGAGTGGCCACACTTGTTGAAGGGTAGACAGTTACTCTTGTGTTGATAGGTGCAAGAGTAGGGGGATAGAGACCACTAGGTTTTGGAAAGGAGTAGGATTTGGTTGAGTAGTTTGAGGTTGAGGAGGTGTCAGAACTGCCATGGAGGTAGGTCTAGAAGGAGAAGCTAAATTTTGAAGGTAGGACATGGTCGGGTTATTAGTTGAGGTGTTGGCTTGATTATCTATAGGTTGAATTGTGGACGTTGTTGATGTGATCATTGTCTTGACTAAGGAAGTTGGCATCCCATAGATTGGGTTGCCTAAGGAGTCTCATGTTCAACTTCATGCAAGATAATCTTGAAGGGCTCTACCATTGAGGTCTAAGAATCTTTTGAAATCTTGGTCCCCTTCAGGGACAATGGGAGACTGAGTTGGGGTCGGTTGAGTAGGAGTTCTTTCGGTCTCCAAGTGAAACTCCATTATAGGACTAGTTATGGATGGGGAAGGCAGAAGTGGTTGATGCCTCGCTTGGTCAAGAAGAGCCTTGGTTTGACTGCATGTCAAAACCATTCAAGGCAAGAAGGGGCAGGTTTTAGAAATAGTGTTTTTTCAACTTCAGAAACTCAAAATGGGGTTGTGGTAGAAAAAGGGTCAGGTTTTAAGGCCACTGTTTTGAAAAAAAAGGACTGTGATAGTGACTGACATCCATTAAAAAACTAATGTCGGTGAGAACATATGGCCAACATCGGTCAGATAACTGATGCCGGCAAGAAAAGGTTATCGACATCGGTGGTAAAATCGATGCCGATGACTGTGTTTTCTAAAAACCCAAAAGATTTGAGAGTTTTTGGAAAAAAGGAAGAAGAACGTCCTCACTAGCTCAAACAAGTAGATAAGAATAGAAAAGATGAAGAACACAAGCAGATCCTAAGCATTAAATCCATAGGAATAAATTATTGAGCTCATGGTGGCTTATGCCTTAGAATGTGTTTAGGAAGATTGGCTTTTGAGACGGGTCCTAGAAGAGGTAGTCTATGGATGGTTTTAGGTTTGTTTAGGCACTCAAGAGTCTGGGTTAGGTTCCGTACATGGCTTGGTGCTAATGAGCAAGCTCCCCTCACTTCACGAGCCCAGTGATAAGCTAGTCTCGCATAGCCAAAATATACTTTCCCTAGAGATTATCCTCTGCTAGAGAACAGAGTGGGCTTTCCCTTTGGTGATAAAATCCAAGTGGGATTGCCGAGATGGGTAAGGTATCTGATGGGTGATGAAATCCCAGTCGGGCCTTATCTCAGGTGAGTTTTGATGTTTGATTTGTGCAAGTGATTTGGTTGTGTAACATCAAGTGGACTATGATTAATTCATGATGCAATTGTTAATTATTAGATGTGGACTAAGAAATGCAAGCAAGCAGAAATGAAATGCAATGTGTTTTAAGCCCAAGTTGAAATGTTAGTTTGTATGAAGACAAATGGAGAAAGGGTTGAAGAGTATGACTTTTGACTAATTTGAGATGCAAGAAAAGAAAGAAAAGTTCTTTTTAATCCCGCTAATGATGTCGTTTAGAAGAGAAGAAAGAGGTGAAAAGGGAGAAACCTAATGCACCTATATGAACAGAAATAAAAGGAACCCAAGGAAGACCCTAATGTCCCACTGGGCATGCTAGAATGTTTCTATATGAGATTTCACTTTTCACATTTAAGAAAGGAAAATGAGAAACTAAGAAGAAAGGATGAGGGTTTGTATGTACCCAGATTGTGGACTTGCACACCAGAATCAGACGTTGTGAGAACTCCTCTTTGGTTATGGAGGATGACACCTGAAAGAGAAAGAGACTAAAACATGAAAAATGTTAGATGATGAGAAAGTGGACTACCAAGCAAAAGCTTGGTCCTAGAATTGCAAAGACTTCTTGGAGGATGACAGTCCACTGTTAAAACAAAATATTTAATAGAAATAGAAATAATGAAATGATAAAAGACTAAAAAGAAAGAGACTGAAAGTAAAAGCATACCTGATATGTAGTAGTCTACTTTGCACAGTCATCGACATTAATGGTTTTTCCGGTGTCAGTCAAGGAAGTCACTGATGTCGATTAGGCTGCCGAAGTCGGTAGGGGCAACAGTCGAGGTCGGCTGGGGTGATGGCCAGGGACAAGTTCAGGTCTGGGTTTTTGGTCTGCAGGGTGGGCTATGGTTTCGTCTGAGAGTCAGGGAGCCTGTTTGAGGGTCTGAGGGATAGTTTGGGGGTCTGAGGGACTATTTTAGGGTCTAAGGGACTGAGAATATTGTCTGGGAATGGACTGGATGGGTGACAGAGACAAAAGGAGGATAAATGGGAGATAGGGATCTGAGAAGGCTTTTTAGCCACTCAGGGAAGGACAAGGAAGGTTGTGGATACTGGGCTAGATTAGCAAGTAAATTCAAATAAGAAATGAAATGAAAACAAGAAAGTACTTACCTCTTGCTTGCTAAAAGAAGAATGGAGGAAACCTGTTGTTGGAGTTGTTAACAGTCCTGTAAATGCCAAGAGCCTAGGATTATCTCTGTAGGGTACCTGTAGCTACTGGGGATACTGTGTGAGAGGGAGAAAGAGAGGAATAGAATGCCAAAGTGCCAAAGAGATTTCATGTTTACGAGGGGGAGAATAGTTGCAAAAAATGGTTTTGAAGGCAACCGATGCTAGCAGAATCACTGACATCGACCGCATAATGACTGATGTCAGCGGCAGAAGAATGGGGGCAGAGACTAAAATTAGCCTCTGTCCATTCTTGCCCACTATCGGGGTCAAAATGGTCATGGGAAAATGGTCAAGGAGGGCATAAATGGATGTGGGATGAAGGATTAAGAGAGGATTTGGGTAATAAAGGCTAGGAGAGAGGTGGGGGCATCCAAGGAGGGGATCCAAGGTGGCATGGGTGAGGTGGAAAGGGGGCCATCAATTTAAAATATTTGATTTATTTTAATTTAAAATTGAGGGGACTTAGGACAAGTGTTAGGAAATAGACCAAGGGGGCCAAGGGGGGAGGACGACCTAGGGGTAGACACAATTTCGGTGTCTACACCATCCCATGTTTCGCCTAAGTGACACATGATGAGATTTGATTGGGGAATATGTATACACATAATATTTTCAAACTTTATAAATTACTTATGTTTTTTATCTTACATAAATACATCAAGTCTCAATCTCTTTGAGTTCACACTTTAAATGGTACACTAAGAAAGGGGTGGGCAGACCATTAGTGTGTTTTTCCCTAAACCACCACTTGATATATACACAACCTTATCCTATACACTTCCCTAAGATTTGGAACCTATATTACACACTCTTCTAAGTAATTTACCACCTTAATTATCTCCTACCTAAGACTAAAAACCCTATATTTATTATACACTATCAGCCTAGGCTAACCTTATATTTAAATTGATATTTTCACATTATAGGTTTGGGTTAGCCTTGGTTGACTAAGACCCAAACCTAACTTATTTTTATCAATTAATGATATATATTCAAATAGTGTCGACCCAATTATCTAAATTTTTGGAAAAATTTAAGGTTTGATTCATCTATATATACACATGCATTTTGCAAATTATTAGTGAGATAATAGAGTTAATTATTTATTTGTGTTTCTTTATAATCTTCTCTTTGACCATTATACTTGAGGATTTATTTCTTAAGGTTTATAATTGGAGAATAAACTTGTATTATGTAAAAGTCTTGGGTGTTTATTCATTTCTTAGTGATACTTACAAACCACAAAAACCTCTTACAAAGCACTTTTAGCCAAGGGAGAGATTGAATCTCCACAAGTTCATCTTCAAGGTAAGTATCTCTAACTTTACTCCTTTATTTTAGTAGATAAAAGTAGCATAAGTAATATATTTTGAATATATTATTCTCTCTATGCATTAGGGTTATATATATATATATATATATATATATATAACTTAATTATAATTATTATATGCTTGTTTAATTTTTATGTTTATTACCCCCATTTTATGCCACAATATTTAGTGATCACTAGATTAGATTTTATGTTGATTTGCATTTACTTAGTGAATATGAAAGCATAGGATCTATCTAGGGCTATTGCATATTTTTACTTGACTAGAAGCTTTAGAACCCTCTCTAGTGATGTTATTGTGGTAAGAGATCTATTGGTTAGGTTTAGTGGATCCATCTTGGTCATAACCCCAAATATATAATGTATTAACAAATGGAAGTACAAGTAGGATTTATCTTCTTGGAGTTAGGATTGATTAATAGGTTAGTTGGATTTTCCTTTATATACACCTCCCATAAATTTTTACTCCTATCCTAATGGTCCTTCTAGAAATGATGATTTAATAGTTGGAATCATAGGGGGTCCCTAGGATCTTAGATTTATCTTATAGAAAATCATCACCTTTTATATTGTGGGTGAAGCCTCCTAAGTAGGGGAAGTTGAGACTTCCACACTTGAAGTATTTTATGTTGAAGAAATAGTAGTATGAGCATGATATTTTGAGTATGAAGAGTCAATATAAATTTTCTCATCTTTAGTTCTCCCAAGCAAAGTTGAAATTTTGGGAGCTTCAATCACTCCAAGCTCTTGATT